>OX418225.1:39310659-39630659 GCA_948455865.1 Conomelus anceps | reverse complement strand
AATTAAAAAAGTAAACAAACCTGCACAACGAGGAAGCGCTTACACTTTGTTGTAGAATCTCAGATCTGAAACATACAAAAATGGATTACTTTTTCCATATTAAAGGAAATCGTTTTTATATTAGAGTTTTGGTTCAGTTTATTATTTCTCTCAATATTATTGGCGGATTATGTTGAAATGTGTGTTATTATACTAATATCCGTTATATGTTTAAATCAAATAGGAGGGTTTAGCTCGTTTTTAAAATCAATTTTCAATATTTTTGAAAGAATATTATCAATAATGTTAATGATGGGCGTTCTTTCATCTTTATTTTGGGTTATACTCGTAATCATTATTACAATTTCACACCTCCCTCATGCCGAGTTCGGTTTTAACTGCACCTCTAAATTCGGGAATTTATCAAGCATAGGAATGGGAGAGTTTATTGAATTTAGTGAAAACAAGTTTGTAAATCGAAACAAGCCCTTGGTTAAAATTAAACACATACTCACATTATAAAAATAGCACAGCAAATCTAGGAAGCACGTATGCGCAAAGCTAGACGGTGCGATCCGTTGGTCCGAAGCGACTGCACGTGCCTGAAACAAGGATAGAACATAGTTATTGGTGAGAGAGAAAACGATCCTATAAAAAGGGTTAGATTCGCCGAGCATGCATCACTAGCGAAATGGACTCTACAACATCCACATCGGTCATCCCATCGAACGTGTCTGCACCATCATCATCATCGATGGCTACGCTCAAGCAGCTCAAAGATTGGAGGAAGAGACCCTCTCTTCGTGCGGAGACATCAACAAAGAGAAGGCTTCTATTCGACGAGGAGGAGCCACCCACCAAGATGACGCACACATCCAGACAACCTCTCAAAGAAAGAAATGAGGTTAGTTAAAAATTATTTGTTCTCTATTTTATAATATCTCATGATTATTACTATGATCTAAACTTTCAAGAATACCGCTTTAATTCATGAAATACTCTCAGTTAAATGTTTATTCTAAAAATTTTCACTCACAACTTCTTATGTGATTGGGCATAAAGAAATTATTTAATACATTTTCAAAAATTTTGTTATCAATGTGAATGATTTTTAAGAGTATTGTTTATTTAATACATTTTTCTATAATGAATTTGCGTGACTATCAGTTTTGTTATCAATGTGAACGATTTTTCAAATTACAATTGCATTTTTAAGTTTGCCAAATTATGCTTCCGAGAAAGTAATTGTTTTCCTCTGCTAATATTGAATTTACATTAATTTCATACATCCAAGAAAACTATACTTGAACAAAGTTGATTATAACGTTCAATTGTTCGAATTTCAAGAGGAAGGAAAGCTACACTCTCTACATCTACAGGGTGTTGAAGCAGGTTCACCCAGACACTAGCATCTCGTCAAAGGCGATGTCAATCATGAACAGCTTTGCAGCTATATCGTTTGTTATTAACTTGCTGTGTTTGTATCTATTTAACTTGCATTGCTAAACATTTTTTTTTTTTATTTTATTTACAGAAAATTTGTCTCGGAGGGAAGCGCACCGCTGCTCTAGACCTGTCGGAGATGCTGCCCCCTCCCAAACAACTGGCGGGCCAGAGCGAGGGGTGGAGAGAGGCAGTCAGCGGAATAAATGAGGTTAGTTGATTTCATATTTTTTCCTCTGTGTAAACTAGAATGTCTGCTCACACAGATTTGAAGTGCTATCATGCAACGGAAATTGCGGAAGAATTACTATTATCAGCTCAAACATTGACTTGTAAATTTTTTCGATTAATTTCATCCGAAATTATTATAGTATTATTCTAAAATTTAATAACCAGGTGAGGCTCAGATGTGGTTTTGTTAGACACATTGTTCATTGTTGGATAAATTGCAAGGCAATTTTTTTTTAAAAAATATTCGATTAATGTTGTATTTTAATGTGCAATTATTTTTAACTTGATAGTATTATTCTAAAATTTAATAGCGGGTGTGGCTCAGATGCTGTTTTGTTAGGCACACTGTTCATTGTTGGATAAATTACAAGGACAATTTTTATAAATATTCAAAAATTTAAATAATCAAATTAATTTCATCCGAAATTATTACAGTACTATTCTAAAATTTGGACATTATTGTGTGCTTCATCACGCGACTTTGCTTGTTCAGTTTATACTATGAAGTCACACCCATTCTGAAATTGTAGTAAATAATGTGATTATGTTGGTAAACATTTCTTTTTTAATTTACAGATCCAGAGGATAAGGGTGCGGGAGGATCTCCAAGCTGCCCCACCTCAGGAGGGTGCAGAAGCTGTGCAGAGACAGTGGGAGGAGGAAGAGTCTTCAGCTGTACCGCTACAATGGGAGATGCACAGCGCCTCCTCCGATTACTACGTGAAGAAATTTAACGATAACAGTGCAAGTGAGAAAAAGTGTGTTGCCACATCCTCCCTGTTGGAGGGTGTGGTGTACCCCATTGTGCGCGCACGAGTGGTGAACACTCGCTATGGGCGAAAAATTATATTAAAAATAAAAGACGAGGAAGGAATTGAGATGGAGATTTTTCTCCCAGCACGATTTTTAAACATAATTGATGAGTGCAACATTGATAATTTTAATTCTACGTGTCATTGTTTACCTATTTTCGTCAAACACATCAGCCCGCGCTGGACTGATGTGAAGTTGGTCAAATGGGTAGACAATGTCAAGTCGGATTAAAACGTGTGTGTGTGTGTGTTTTTAAATTTGTTTTACTGTGTTTTGTATTTAAATAATTTGTATTAAATATGATTTAAATAAATGTATATATTTGAAAAAATGATTCACTCACTTACCTTGTGTAATACAGCAGTAGTTGGCACTTCCAAACTAATAAAAAGATGTTTGAGTTGTCACTTTCAAACTAATAAAAGATGTTTGGTGAGGGGAAGTGATACTGGTGTGTGTGTATGAATTTAGCTGTGCGTTCTCTTTTTCTACTAGAGTATGTGAGACACGCACATGTGCAGGAAGAAGGAAGTATCGCTAATTTCATGCATCACACTCGACAGTCTCCCCCTCAACACAACGTTCTATTTTCATCAGTATGTGTGTAACACTTAGCGAGCTCAATCTATTTATGTCCGGAGGGGGATTTTGTTTACCGTTTTTATCACTGCAGAATATTACTTTTAAATAAAGATAGTTCGTGCAATCTGCACGAGAAACGAAATGATACAAATATTGAAAAGTCTGTATGAATTTTCAATGCGTTTGCAAATAAATCTTTATCAAGAAATCAAACATTAACGAATATAAAGAGTTGTATTGATAAATCAGTGAATTACACAAGTTCATTTACTATTGGCTTAGTGCATTGGTACAAATTTATGTTTGATGAGAGAGAATTAATTTGCAATTTTCACAATTATTATTTAACACTTGCAAATTGCGTTAATTTAACATATGGTAATGTAGTGGGATCTTTTAATCATATGTTAAATAATTTGAAATTGTTCGATCTGCTGTGCATGTTGTTCCAATGCACAAGCTGTTTGTGTGTTTTGCAATAATCACCATTCTAAAAACAACGTATGTCTATCATACTGGTAAACGAATGTTTGCCAATCAGTGGTGGCTGGTGGAAATTTAGTTTGGAGGTTGTAGGTTGCAGACATCAATAAAAAATCATAATCTTTCATAGTAAATGAAATAGCATTGTGAGGGTATGATCATAAATTCACTATGATTTTTTGAGCTTGGATCTTGAAATACTACATTTGGCATGTTTCTTAGCATGGTTGACTTGGAGAATTGAACTCGAATATAAAATGGATTCTAAAATCGAATCATAACAATTTGTTGCATTATTATAATATTACAAATTAATAGTTCTGATTTGAAAAGAAAATCAATCCTCAGCTTTTAGCTAACCAAACTCGTCTATCCTTTTCTGGTTGAAATTAGGAATGCTCATTCATTATCAGCTCTAGTTCAATGGAGAGCATTGCCAAAGCAGATAGTTTCTCTTTAGTCTTGTGCTTGCAAACATCTCTCAACATTCATGCAATTTATACATTTTTTCAATAATGCAAGCAGAAAAACTGGCAGCATCATATCTTGGTGGATTTAAAAATGACAAAAAAATCTTTCAAAATGCATATTATTAAATATTTATGTATAATTGACAGTTGAAATTATTTTGATAAATCGCTTGTTTCATCAGCTACAACAGCCAAGTATTTAGTTAGCCCCATTTCAGTAGAAATTTTTCATGACAAACATGTAACATTAATTGTAAAGTTAAAAAGTTCATTTTGAATCATCTTTGAGGTTGCTATGAAAACTATCATCTTCTCTAACTGATTTCTCAACATGTAGCTAACCTAGCCTTTTAAAAAACTCTCAACATGACTAAGTAGGTAGAGTCAACTCAAACACCGCAGAAACGAATGATTATAATGTTCAACACATGGTTCTGTTTCACTTGCCAACCAATGTTTCTTTAGTAAGCACTGTCCAATTGATGAACTATATCATTCTTCTCTTATGATACATGCTTAAGACTATTTGAAATATTGGAACAGGGAGTTTCATGTTTTCCATTCGTATTGTTAAATGCTTAAAAATGTTTGAATCTACTTTTCGACCAAGGACCTTCTCTATTGAACACATGGGATACAATAAGTACAACTTTTGTATCACAGTCTAAAAGCCGAATTGTAACTCTCCCTTTTGAATCGCCGGCTGAATTAAGAAAAATTTCAAGATCTGACCTAACCAATATCAATTCTTTTCTGGTTTGGAGACAGATAAAATATAGTATTCTGTAAACTTGAAATATGAATCATGATTTTACAATTGGCTTGAAAAGTTTCACACCCACAGCGACTAGCGTTGCAATAGTATGATACTAGCAATTATTGCGGTACTAAAATCAACACGCTCTGACAACAAGCAACTACAGCTTGTACAGTCGTTAATAACTATGCTATGTTATTTCTCCATATACGAGTCGCATCTTAGGTGGTTGTAATGCTTCTGCAACCCAGCCGTAACGTGTGGTAACAAATGTTTAACACATGTTTTTGCAGTTAAATAAAATTGAATATTCGAAATAAGGAAATTTGAGTATTCAATTTGTTTATCAACTTTAGACAGTTTAAAAATTGTACGCTAGTATTATATATGCCAGTTTAAAATTGTAACGTCTTCCCAAATTATTCCAGTTTAATAAAAATTATTGAGTACTGGTAATAGCTTCTACATCATCATTATAATAACGTCCTCATTCAGAGCTGCCGATTAAGAAAACAAGGAAGCTTCTATGATCAGGTGGAAGAGCCGTAGGACTAACTTCTTTCCTAATTTGAAATGTAACCTCAGCGGAGGGGGGTTGCGAATAATAAAATCAAGGAGAATTTTTATGTGAACGTGGCAACGCGCATCACCCCAGCTAGTATTATATATACCTCCCTCAATACACACAGAGTTCAATTTATTAATTGTTATTTCTTTTTGGTGAGATAAGATATGAAATAGCAGGTGTCAAAGACTAGACTTCCAGGAATTTCATCATCTGTTAAAGGTTTACTTTTAAAGAGTGTATTTGATCAAAACAGCTTGGTGGATTCTCCAGATCAGGTTACAAACTGTAGGTAATAAATTCATTTTTTGCGTGCCACTGAAACTTTTGTTACCATTTTTCGAAGATTTTCAACGAATAATTTTAAACTTGAAACAAGAGCTTGTATTATTGAGAAGTGCGTCGGATCTAAACTGCGTTGAATCGGCTACAGGAACAAATGTTTCTTTAACAATTGATAAACTACAGTGGAAAATTCCGTACATCCATTTGGAAGATCACGTAAGGTTGAAATTTTTGAAATTACTCGATTCTGATCGTCCTTTAAAACTTGCGTTTAGAAGATGGGAGATTCACGAATTTCCAAACATGGCGACATCGAGAATTCATTCGTGGGCAATAAAAACATCATCGCATTTAGATGTTCCACGCTATGTAATTTTAGCCTTTCAAACGGCTCGGAAAAATGTTATTAATAAATCAATGTCTGATTTTGATTCGTGCGAGTTGTATAACGTTAAATTATTTCTAAACAGTCAATATTATCCATATGATAATTTGTTGGGGAATAAGCAGATAATGTACCGAATGTATCTAGATTTCGCGCCGAGTTACTATAACCGCTCTATAAATGCAGAGCATGGGAACGCTATTGATTTTAAAGCGTTTTGCGAAAAATCACCAATAATTGTGATTGACTGTTCACACCAATCTGATCATTTGAAAACATCCACAGATATAAGATTAGATATGGAATTTAGTAAAGAACTACCAAACTCGACTTCGGCATATTGTATTCTTATAAGCGATTCAATAATGGAATACACGCCTTTAACCTCATTAGTTAGAGAAGTACAATAAATTGCCGGTAGGGGGATGTTTAAAAGGTGAAATGTAAAAAATAATTTATCATTCGTGTGGGCGTGTGTGAGTGAGCAACATGTCGACCTCTTCGGTGTTTCAAGAGGCGATTGGAGATTTTGAGGCTAGTGAAGACGGAAAAACACGTACAGTGGGAATACAGTGCGACATGGAAGAAAAGAAGAAGAATTTTGCCGTTGCGGATCTACACTGGTTTAAGGGAGATAATAATCAAATAATTTTAAAAGAATTCGCGCTGGTTGATTGGGCTGGTAATTATGTGGTACTACACTTTAAACCTCCTTTTCCGAAATCTACTTTGAGCTGGAAAATGTTTCGCGAGGCTACCTGGTTAGAACAACATTATCATAAAATATTATGGGATGAGGGGGAGACGGAGTTTACAGATTCATTGATAAGAGGATATCTCGGCGCGTATGATTGCATTTTTACAAAGGGAACAGAAAAAGCGGCATTTTTGAAAAAGTATCATAATGATGTACGTTGCATACCGGAATATTACGCGAAACCGAATTTCACAAAGTTTAAAGATACGTGGTGTTTTGAGGTTTGTAACATACACAAAAATGTAGAAGGTGGGAGGTGCGCTCTAATAAGTGCACAACATTATTTGCAACTATTAACATCTAACACGCTTCCAAAGATAGGAGAGGAGGGGGATTATACTTGTGAAAATAATCGAATGAAAAGTATGAGGAATTGCGCTTTTTATAGTAGAACAAGCAAAAGAAATTATGCGAGACAAGGATTTTACTATGATGGAAAAAAGGTCGTATGCGTTTACTGTGGTTATGAGTTGGAATCACACAAAGTGAGAATTTGTAGCGTGGGAGTTGGTAGAAGACCTATCAATTTTTCGGTATTAATCCCGCTGTATAAATAATTAGTTGTAGATAATGGATCCTCAGAAGTGGATGTGTGCGGATAAAGAATTAGAGAACAAATTACGAGAATATCTGCAGTGGTTTGATTTGTGTGAGGATGCCATTAGAAATTCTACTCGTGAAAACATTGGACTTGCGAGACAGTTGAAACAAATTTTTTTAAACACTGTAAATTTGAGCGATATTAACCATTATTTATCCTGGTACAGGCCGCATAGGCTTTGCGTTAAAAAATTATTACAAATTGAGGAAGAAGCTACAAACTGCGCTTGCGCAAACAGTGTTGGGGAGAATGCATAAAAGGAGTGAAATTGAGAAGCTTGAATCATTAGGAAAGATGAGACGTTTCAACATGGGTGCATTCAACGCTTTGGCACGTGAGGTGTTGCCTCTAGAATCAGTACCTCTCGGTTCATATCTAACCGTTGAAAGCGCAATAATTTATGGTACAGGCAGAGTGTTACTAAATCTCGACGATCCCGACAGTGAGGGAGACTCTTATTTCGATTTATTACTATGTGATAAATTTAAAAGCGTATTAAATAATGAGAACTTGACAGATTTTAACAAGAGAAATTTTGTATTAATATGCGAACATGAGAACGGACAAGTAGAGTTGAAAGAAATGTAAATTTTTACAATGGGTTTTTCTCCATAGCACAGGTTTATGTGACCTAGCCCTGTGTGAACCTCTTTTTACCCAAATAAAAAAAAGAGTGACCTCCAATAAGGCGGTGAGGTTGACGTTCCTTTGGAGGCTTTTTCTAACTAACAAACCGCCGGTCATTCAGTATGTGTTTAACTATCATAGAGGAAGGATGCGGTGCTACAGCTATACAAAATTTAAAAAACTATCCCGTTTACTGATGGCTATTTCAGTAAGCGAGTTTGATATTATTGCAAAGCATATTAAATTTTCAACTGAGGCAGATGATGGAACTTTGTCCGCAACAAAAACTGAGAATTTCTGCTATCCTATTTTATCTGAAATATATGATCTCCTAGATATAGTTATAAGTGAGGAGGGTCATTTGCACTATGGCTGTTCTAACGATTCCCCTATACAAACTATTTCAGATACAAACGAACTTTGGGATGCTCTATATGATTTAGCAGATAAAAAATGTAAAAAATTTCAATCATGAGGGGGAAACCAACATTGTAATAGGCATGTTTATTCATGCAAAGGTTAATGACCTGAAAAGTACACCAGCATTCTACACCTATTTGTGTCTAACAACATTTAATGATGCTAAATGCGATTATGTGTGTTGGGTTTGCCTAGAAACCATGTTACTAATAGCAGGTGCCTATGAATCTATTGGAGGATCCAGTTTCACTTGCACACCTCACATCAAGAGTGCATGTGCACGAGATTCAAAAGGCGGTGCACGTGATTCAATAATACCATGTTTTGGTCATTCAGTTTACTTATTGGCATAGCTATAGATGAGTTTAATATTATTGCAAAGCATATTTGAATTTTCAACTGAGGGTAATGAATGAGCTGAGAGAGTGAGAGAGAAAGCTGTCTCTCTCTCACACACAGACAGGTTAAAACATGTTTGTGACCTTCAAATGAGCTGAGAGAGAGTGAGAGAGAAAGCCTCTCTCTCACACACAAACAGGATTATTCATGCAAAGGTTAATGACCTGAGAGAGAAAGTGGGGGTCGGATTATTTGAGCAAACAGCATGGGGTATTGTAGAAATAACCTCTCTTTCAAAAAGAAAGAGAGAGAGGATTATTATTCCACAGCTTAATGAGTCATATAAAAAACTTGTGCACGTGCTCTGCTTTTAAACGTTATGAAATAGTTTTTTCACAGCAGGGGGGCGGAAGTGTTATTAATATCTGAAGCAGTGTCTGGGGCAGGGGGGTATATTAACACTGCACGTGCGAAAGAGAGGGCTTTGAGAATCACAGCAGGAGGTAGCAGGTGTGCAGCCTCAATTAATAGCTAAATCTGGCGGCGGGGGCTGATGCTATTGCAAATATAGATATAGTAATTGCAAGCAGGTATATATAGATATATAATTGCAAGCATGTATATATAGATATAAAGCTGTATGTTCTATATTTATTGGGAACCTTCTGTGAGAGGTGCGGTCAGGGGGGATAGGTCCTCTCTCATTGGTGCTTGCGGGGGGTCCCCCTTTAATCTATTGAGAATAAAGTGGGGGCACATAGGGAAGGGGGTATGCGACCTTAAAAACAAAATGGCTGACTGCGACAGGGGGGAAGGGGTGGGCGTTTACAAAATGTCTGACCTGGGGGAGGGGGAAGGGGGGTGGCCACGCCCCCCTGTCTTCTGATTGGCCGCGGCGGTATCGGCTAAGTAGCCCTACTTCCAGACACACGATTTTTCATGTACTACTCAATCTACCAGACCATCAGGACCTATCCTGATATTGACACCAAGAAACAGCCATATGTCAGTCCATTTACACTCACAGGGTATGATCAAATTTTGCTATCCGCACATCTCCTCTTAAATGATTTGCACCATAGGACCAAACCGTTCACAAACACAAACGTTTACAGAAACGACAATTTGTATTCTGACTTCTTGAATCAAATGTTGCAATCAATTGTGCCCAATCACATGTCACTCATCCTACTCTAGCTTGTTGCTGTATATGACCCCAACTGACCTGATTTAATCTAGACCCCCAATTTGGCTGCCTTCTCATGGGCCCACGACTTTGGTCATCTCATACCAGCACACATTATGCTGATTGCCCATAACATTGCATCAATACGCAACAATCAGACACCAGAAGAGGTTCTCCAAGCATTCTACACCACCATAGTGTGTCAAGTCAACAACGTAGACTATACCATTGCAAAATTTCTATGCACTCGCTATTTACGTGAGCATGACAACTGTTCTCACATCAACTGGTTCAACCAGGCGATTGAAGAAATATTCAATCCCATCATTGGTAGAGCACTCATGAACCACCCATCCCTAGCACGGATACCCTTAACTCTGCTTGTATGGAACGCACCAAACACCGACAACCCCTACACACTGTCTTTCACATTGTCAGATGACAATGCACAAAGCCTTAGTGCCTTCATTGACAACCTGTCCGATTTCATAAAGTTGAACAAACTGGGTACCAAGCCACTTCTCACTCTCAATGGTGAAGCAGCCAGGATCACGATCCTATCGCATTCAGTTGAAGTTCCAACCCTACCAACATGGCACAACATCGCCATGGCAATCACAGTACCAGATGTACACAGAACTGACACACAATACGCCTCCGATATACACTTCATGAGGCCAAAAGCAATCGGTAATGGGAATCTAAACGTTCCTACTGCATGTGTTCCAGCCCTCTCCATGGTTTGCGCCATTCCTTGCACTAATGCAAATGAGCCCTTTCCAGCTCAGGAATTTCAAGCTAATCAAAACGTCTACCCTCCGGTCTTCTACTTCCAACCTTATGACTGATCCACTTCCACTTTAAACTATACAGTTGTACTAGGCCTTAAAATTGAGTCAGCTGAACTCATTCCAGTTCCAAATTTAGCAAACTCTCTAATTGACACAAACTCCCGTTTTTGTCAGGGCTCGATCCCTATTGATCAAGTCTATCCATGCGTCTTCATCGCCAACATCCCCCTTATCCTATCGAGAAGGGTTTCACATGATGGCCAAGCTGATCCGCTAGGACTTGCCATCGTCGACATGACCAGAAACGTCCTCCCACGCTTTGGCAATCGCCACATGGATGAACCAGGCAATGCGCTCCCTGGATTCGCAGAATGCGAACCAGTCCATTGTCCTAATGATGCCTTATCCAGTTGGAAACTGACTGTTTTATCTTTGGTCCTCCTACAGGTATTGTGAATATCTGATGTGCCAACAGCCTGTAATACATATGTATTACACAATGCGTGCCATGCATGGCACCTCTGTTACGCTTTCTCACTCAGAGAACCCTGCTCGGCTTATTCCTCACTAATTCCATTGAATTAGTTCACCTACTATAGGCTGATTTTCCAGCCTGTGTTTATTTTGTATTTTTCTCCAATTAATTCAAGATTAAGTATTATTTATTCACCAAATGTTTTGATGTTGTATTACTACCTTATCATATTAATAGATTTATTTTTTTCTGTTCACTTAGTTAAGTTCATTTAGTTTTGTTCTTGATTTTGCATATATGTATTATTAAAATTCACTACAAAAGCAGCTAAATCACACAAATCACTGTGTTGATTTGGGAGCTGTGTGCGACAAAATAAGGAGTTGGAAGCTCTCATATAATGGGCTATCAGATGCTCCTAGTTTCATGGAGAGATTAGAGGAACTCCAACAAGCATATGGATATATGGTAGAACAATATTGTTAATTGCCCTCCCTGAGCTACTAGCAGATAAAGCTATATTATGGATATGGAATAATAAGAATCAGTGGCACTCATGGGCCAATTTTTTGTGGGATTTTAAAGCTCATTACTATCCTAGCTCATATGGCGATGACTTAGAGAGTCAAATCATTGCCAGAAAGCAGCAAGAAGGAGAGACACTTATGCATAGAAAAGGTGGATTTTCTAACACCACAATCCTACTACAGATTTATAAAAATTTATTACCAAGATATAAGCTATACATATGCTCCAGTGATATAGATTCCTTGGAGGGACTATTGAACACCACTCATGAATATGAGCAGATAAAAGCTGGAGAGAACCTCATGAAACAAACTAAGACTGATAAAGTACAGGAAAATATTCAAGAACCATGGAGGCAGAGACAGGCCCCGGTACAGAAACCAAAAGAAAGGTTTAACAGAAACAGAGACGAACTCAAATGAATATACAGAGCCCATGTGTTGGCTATGTAAAAAGCAGGGCCATTGGAAATCTAACTGCCCACAAAGAGGTATGTGTGAACAATGCAGCAAACCACCTCAGAGCTGTATTTGCAGCAGGACAAACCAAAAATCAAATAAGGCATCAGTAGTAGTACGAACTATGAGACCATTATGCATCAATCCAAAGAAGCCATTCAATACAAGGCTATTTGTTACAGAAGTGATATCAGGAAGGGAATGTAGAGCACTGTTAGATACAGGGGCTGAATCAAACAACATAAGTTCCAACATGATCAAAATAATGAAAAGGTTGGGACCAGTAAGGAGGATGGGAGCTAACCACAGAGCTCTTATGGCCAACGAGCCTACAGCTAGGTTAGAAGGCCAAGTAACAACTGACGTCACAATAGATGGAATAACGATACCTATTACTGCCACTATTATGACAGGACTGGGGCAAGAACTACTTCTTGGCATGGAATTTATGAATGAGCATAAGCTCAAAATTAATACCCATACTCGCAAAGTAGAATGGGACCCTAAGCCTGTAGAAGAAGTATCTACAGTTACTATGACTCCTATGCCATGGCAACAAAGAACACAAAGAGCGAGTATTGCAGCAATAGAAGTACAAGAAATAGGGAGATGCATACCTGATACTAGGGTATACATGAATGCTAATTTAGCAGGAATCAAGCTAAATGCACTAATAGATACTGGAACAGTTTTCCTATATCTCTAACTCTCTAGCTGAAAGATTAAAAAGCAAACAAACCAAAACCCAATCACTCATCAACCCTCACTGATCGATGGTACACCATTGGAGATTAGTGAAGAATTAAAAGTGCCTATGGTATTAGGAGAAAGGAAATATCAATTGAGAGTCTCAGTTATAAACAATCTAGGGAATGATATGATTCTGGGATTGAATCATCTTAAGTATATGCAAGCATGGCTTGATATACAGGCTTGATATACAGTTACCTCCCCTAAGTCTACAAAAATCAATCACTATTATTTCGGGCAAAGAAGCATTCAAGACATTCATAGAAGATGAAATAAAGAAGTTTCATCAAATACAGGGAGAAACAAATCTACTCCAGCACAAAATCCGACCATTGGAAGGAGTAGAACCGTTCAGACAAAAGCCTTACCCAAGAAACCCTGCCATGCAACAAGTAATTAACGACAAAGTTGATAAAATGCTTGCTGCATGGGTTATTGAGCCTAGTAATAGCACATGGAGTTCACCTATTGTTTTAGTGAAAAAAGCTAACAGGAAGGTGAGATTTTGTATAGACTTCAGAAAATTAAATGGGTTAACACACAGAGATGCGTACCCATTACCTAATATGACAAGCATATTGGATAAGCTTTGTCATGCAAAATTTTTTGAGGAACTATGCCTCTAAATAGATTCAAATTTTTGGCTACATGTATTCGTTTTGATGACAAAAATACAAGAGAAGAGAGAAGAGAAAACGACAAACTGGCCCCCATTCTTGTTATCTGGGATAGATTTATCAAAAACTGCAAGGAATTTTATTCTCCCTTCTCCCATTGCACAATTGATAAACAGCTGGTAAGTTTTCGAGGCAGATGTCCATTTCAAGTATATATAAAATCAAAACCTGATAAGTATGGGATGAAAATAGTGATGTTGAATGATGTGAAGACTGCCTACATGCTCAATGCTATTCTATATGTGGAAAAGTTCAAGCCACCAAACAGAGCTGCTTACTCATGCAAAAACTCAGTGAACCAATTCATGGGACCAACAGAAATATAACTGTGGACAACTGGTTCTCTTCAGTTGGACTTTTTCAAACCATGGCTGAGGATTACAAATTGACAATGGTTGGAACTCTTAGGAAGGACAAACCAGAAATTCCAAATTCCAATGGTGTACCTTCAAAACATTCAAAGAAGCAGAATCTTCCTATTTTGCCTTTGATCACAACAAAACGTTAGTTGTTTACTCTCCACAAAAGAATAGGAATGTGATACTACTATCTACACAGCATTATAGTGCAAATATTGATGAAGAGATAAAAAAACCTGAGATTATTCTCTTCTACAAACAAAAGGAGGAACTGATACATATGACAAACTGTGCCACAGTTTCACAGTGACCAGAAAATGCAACCGCTGGCCAATGAGATTCTTCTTTGCAATGCTAGACCAGTCATCCATCAACAGTACGGTACTCTATTTACTGAACAGGGCAAATGAGAGAATGACACAATGTGCTTACCTACTTCAATTGGCCATGGAGCTCATCAAACCCTCCCTTCAAGTTCACCTTCAAACCCCAACTCTAAGACGACATCTTCAAAGCATAATAGAAGAGATTTTGAATGTTCCTCAACAACCACAATGGGCTGACATTGAACCAACAAGGAAACAATGGTGTACATTCTGCCCACGATCCAAGGACAGAAAGACAAAAAATGTATGTTCTACTTGCAGACACCCAATGTGTGAAGAGCATCATGCCTTTGTGTGCTTCAACTGCAGTGAGTGATAAAGATAATCCAGATTTCATACCACAACACTAATAAACCTTTTTTAAATAACTTAGTTACTTTACAATGTCATACTTTGACAGAAATGAGTGTTTTAGTTGTCACACAGTTGCTTTTTCAAGACAGTAAGTACAAAAATACCTCAGTTTCAAACTTTCACATAAGCTAGCATTTGGATTTTTTTTCACAACATGATAGTTTATTAGTAGTATATATCTTGTAGTATAGGAAAACATTCGAATTTTAGAAATGTGACTAATAAAAAAGGGGGTTAATCCAGTTTTTCAAAAACATGTTTTATCATACTTATTTTATACCATTTTCAGAATACTCAAGTTATTGTGAGTAAATGAAGATGTATTTCTATCAGGTTTGATCATAAACTATTTTTAGAAAAGACTCAATTGAGCAGCCATACCACAAAAAGGCCAAAAAATGTTTTTCAAAATATTTATTTTCAAATTCTAAAAATGGGTCCATTAGACCCCAGTGTGTCTGGTGTGTTACATATTTTCAAGTGTGTCTGTTATAATAATTAGGTAATAATTCAAAGTAATTGACAAATTAAATTTTTTATAAATTTTGTAGTTTTTATTAACAATACCTGGTCAATTATAACAATATTGTAAGCACTTTCAAAGATTGCTTACACATAATATGTCAGCTGGAGTCATAGTTACAAAAACACCAAACTCAACACTCAACACCCAACACCCAGCTCTCAAAACGCCCTGGCAACAAACTTTGCCAACTCCATATTTAAATAGCGATTTTCTATGAAACTGCCATAAATAAAGTTAAAATATTGTTTCCAATTGTTATCTGAAGGCCCCAGGAACACATAGAAGAAATAAACTTCATAATATTATGGAAAATATAAAAACCATTTTTTTGCCTTGCCACTCCAGAAAAATTTCAAGAAATGGAGTTGGTTATCTTTTTAACTGGCCTTAGTATTCAGTCACTCAGTGAAGAGTGCAATTTACACACATGTAAGTTTAGGGGCTTTAGAATCTGCTGCTGTAGGCACTGCTGAGTTCCTTGAAACTTGCAACAATTTTTTTATATGTTCAATTCTAGTTGTAATTGCAATCAATTGTAGCTGCAATATCTAGTTGTATAACTAGATAGTAGTTGCAATAACTATATCTAGTTGTAGTTGCAATAACTATATCTAGTTGTAGTTGCAATCTGTTCACACCACCAATGCTATCCACAATGGCAGAAATACTAAGAGATAGAACTAAAAAAGGTGGTGAAAGAACAAGCCTACAAAATATATTCAAAAGAAGAGGCCAAAAGCATCATAAAGGAAGCACAAACTATCATAGACTGGAACCAATGGCAATCAGTGGTCTTTACTGCAATTGAACACAAATATTTCACTCAGACAGAGCAAAATTTGATAGCATACCCACACTGCACAAAAAGTTTATGAAACGTACTGTTTCCTTCAGCTGTTTGACAATGTGCTAATCTTAAATAATAGCCATCAAGCACATTTTGAATCATTTCGCGTGATGAACATCTGACTCTGGATATCATAATATCAACAATAATCATGATATCAACCTAAAATCATCTGTAATAATCCAACTGATTTAATGAATTCTTTTTCAATCATGAAGTAGTGAGTGTGTTTAAAGTCGTTCGCAATGGCATTTTTAAATGAAACCGAGAGAATAACTTTGTTAATGATGCGCGGCTATGGAGATAGAGTACGGTCTTACCAAGAAGTTTCTGATTTATTTAACGAAACATTTCCCAACAGAAATCCAATTAGTAAAAGTGTTGTTTTTAAGACAGTAAAGCGGTTTCAAGAAACGGGCAAAGTGACTGATCGTGCTCGCACTGGAAGAACAAATACTGCCACCAACAATGAAAAATCTTTAGAGGTAATGCAATCATTTGTTGAAGATCCGCATACATCAACTAGAAGCGTTGCCAAGGAACATGGTATGTCTACTCGTTCTGTCAGAAAAGTTCTTAAGGAATCTCATTTCCATCCGTTTAAGCTTCATGTATTACAAGAACTGAATGAGGATGATTTCGACCGCCGGGTAGAGTTTTGTGACATAATGATGAACAAGTATGACAATGATCCAAACTTCTTTAATAATGTAGTATTTTCGGATGAAGCTACGTTCATGCTTAACGGCAATGTAAATAAGCAAAACTATCGTTTCTGGACCGATGTCAACCCATACTGGATGAAGGAGGGTCATACACAGTATCCTGAAAAATTAAACGTATGGGCTGGTATGGTAAATGGTCACATTGTAGGACCATTTATTATTGAGAATAATTGAAGGGTTCAGTGGATGAAGGTGTCAAGAGACATTTTTTTGAATATTGACATTTTGTTATGGATGAAGGTGTTAAGTACATTATATTCTTATGTACTAACCCAGTAAGCCGTATCTCTACTGCAGGCCAAGATTTCAGTAGAAGAAGGTGTTAAGAAACAAGAAAATAACTGATGCTGAATGAATGATGGAGTTAAAGCTGCTTGACACCTTCTTCCGCTAGAGCGCGTAAGAAAATTTGTTACTTACCACCTTCATCCATTTTGGGCTGGCATGTATTGGTAAAACTGGCCTGTATTGCTAGGTTATGTTGGTTACTGCGCTTACTGTAATTATCCGTTTTTCAGCTGTGAAACTGTGATTGATAATAGATAATTTCTAAATAATATTATTCATAAATTTGTTTTAAAAACGTGAGCTCCATGGAGCAATCTTTTAGTAGTCGTGGAGAACGTTTAGTTCAAATTGCAAGAGGTATTAATCCAGATGTACATTCAACTCAAGTGGATAACCTACAAAATAATCTTCCAATTCCTATTGAAGGTAAGCAATTTCTATATTATTATGTAGATCAAATCATTTATTTATCCTATTATAATATATTCATTAACTTTTCAAGTGAATTCAACGACTTGCAGTCAAATTTTTATTAAAAATAAGTAGTATTTCACTTACTTTGTAGGCCAAACGTTTCCGAGTTGTTGAAACCCATCTTCAATGCTTGAAGATGGGTTTCAACAACTCAAAAACGTTTGGCCTACAAATTAAGTGAAATACTACTTATTTTTAATAAAAATTTGACTGCAAGTCATTGAATTCACTTGAAAAGTTAATATTAACAATGCAGTTCGTCATGGAAAAAGAAATCCAGGAATATATTCATTCTTTGCCTCATTAACTTACATTGTTCTATCCTATTATAATATATTCATTCTTTGCCTCATTACATTGTTTTATTTTCTATCTGTGATCAACTTTTTGTTGAAATTGGCATGAATAATATGGTACAGTATACCATAATGATTCTTTTACGTGAATATTGGAATATTTCCAGCTTCAATCTGCTATTGCATAGTATTATCATTATTATTTTTTTGTAAGGTAAGCAATTTAATCATTTTGTCATCATTCTTTGACACATTACATTGTTTTCTTTTTTTTGGAAGATGATGCCCACATGAGTCAGGGATTTATGTGTGGGTAATAGGTGCATGATGCTGCTGATTGACGAATAGATGTACCATCTATGGGTTCCTAATCACCAGGAAGTGATTATAAAGCAGATGACAGAAAGTCAGTGCTGCCAGCCACTTGAACAATAACCGTTTCAGATGCAGGCCCGAGCTTGTGAAGTAGCTTATCTAATCACTTGGATACAGAGTTTGGCCAATTCTTCCATTAAATTGGCATATAATATATCATATTTTTTGCAGTGATATTGGAATGTTTTAAGCTTCCAACTACTCTTGCATATTATTATTATTATTATTATTTGTAAGCACCAGATAATGTTTGTGTTACCTATTCTTAATGAAATTTCATCACAAATCTATTGATGTCAAACTTTTGGCAAACTTACAGTATTTGAATCTACACAAAACTCAAAGATAGTGGATATTTCTATGTTTAATGCAAATGAAGGCTGCAGATTCTGTTCCAGAATATTAGTCTTGTTTTTCTGTGTTACAGAGGTAATTTTTTTATTAATGATTGTAATCTTTTTAGCTGACTATTAATGATTTTGATTTTTTCTTTTGTTGCAGGAAACGCACAGGACAGTGACGATGCTGATGCAGATGAGATGACAAATAATATATATCAGGACTCTAGTGATGACTATGTGCCCAATAGTGAAGACCTCATTAGTTCCGATGATGATCGCTGTTCAAGAACAAACCAAAATGGGAATCAGTTTTGCCAAAGTCCAGATTTCTTTGATGATCCAGAACCCAATGAGTGTTCAAATAATATTGCGCAAGTATCCCCCAGACTTAATGAAGAGGAGCTTGAAAATACACACATTGTTTCAAAGAAAAATTCCCGTAAACGAAAACGGATTGAGCAAGAGTGGAAAAAGAAGAAAGCAGCTATTGCCAGAGAAAAAGGGAGAAGCTATATTTCGTACAATGGGAAAGTTGTTCCACAAAAAACAATTTCACATAGTAATTTGTGCAATGGTAATTGCAAATTGAAATGCACAGAAAAGTTTTCAACTGAGGACAGGAAAAAAATATTTTCTAGCTTCTATAAATTAGATGTCAATGGTAAAAATGCTGTGTTATTTAAAAGTATAGACATAGTGGATGTGAAGAGAAAGAAAACAAATGCAATGAAAAATAGATCAGCTTCTTATAAGTACCACATTACTTATAATCGGAAGGTAGAGTTTGTATGTAAATCAGCATTTTGTAAGCTGTATGACATTGGGAGAAAAAAGGTAGATTTGATGAAAAGCAAGATTGAAAAAGGTTTATCAGCGCCACCTCCTGATAAACGAGGGCATCACGAATCTCGACCTCACAAAATTGAAGAATGTGTGAGAAACCACATAAAAGAGCATATACAGAGATTCCCAGCAGAATCTTCACATTATTCTAGACAGAGTAATCCAAACAAGAAGTATTTATCACCATTACTCTCCATATCAAAAATGTATGATTTATATCTAAACCAAACAAAGGAAATGGGGTTGCCTGAAAAATATCTGGTGAAAAGATGCACATACAGTAACATTTTTCTGACTGAGTTCAACTTATCATTTTCTATGCCTAAGAGTGATACTTGCAGCACTTGTGATGCTGGTGAAGCTAATTCCGAACATATTCATAACTACCATGCTGCCTTCCATGCTATGAAAACTGATAGGGAGAGGGCCAAGAGTGATTCAAATGTATGTTATATGACAATAGATCTGCAACAGACAATGCCTTTACCCAAACTTTCAACATCTAAGGCATTCTATCTCAGGCAAATGTGGTTCTACAACTTTGGAATACACATCATCAATGAATCTAGCAATAGGGCAACCTTTTGTACTTGGACTGAGGATGTTGCTAGTAGAGGAAGCAAAGAAATATGCAGCTCATTGCTTACTGCTTTGGA
The DNA here is from genome assembly GCA_948455865.1 of Conomelus anceps. Lineage (NCBI taxonomy): Eukaryota > Metazoa > Arthropoda > Insecta > Hemiptera > Delphacidae > Conomelus > Conomelus anceps. The sequence goes on along the minus strand of OX418225.1, from coordinate 39,610,587 downwards.
ATTTGACAATGAAGTAAAATCAAAAGATCATCTCATTGTATGGAGCGACTCTGCTGCAGGTCAAAACAAAAATTTTTTAATGGTGTGTCTCTACCAATATTTGATTTTAAAGGGTATTTTTAAAACTATTGATCACAAATTCCCTGAAGTAGGGCACACCTTCTTAGATTCGGACAGAGACTTTGGCCGAATAGAAAAGATTCTTAGAAAGCATGAGAATATATATTTGCCAGAAGATTACTGCAACATAATTAGAAATTCCTGCAGAAAAAATAAACTTATTGACATGAGTCAACATTTCCGTGCATTGGAGAAACTTGAATCACAAATGAAAATTAGAAATACAAAGAAGGATGTCTTAGGTGAAAAAGTTCGTTTCCGAGATGGAATAAAATGGATTAGGGTGGAAGAATTTGGTTCATATCTATTCAAGGAATCATATGATGAGTTCACCCCTTTCCGTAAAGTGAACTTACTGCGCAATAACAATTCGACTCCATGTGCCAATAATATCAACATCCCACGAATGACTGGAAAATATGGTACCCTGTCAAAAGAAAAAGTAGAAAATTTGAAGGACCAAATGAAATTTGTTCCCGAAGAATTCAGATGGTTCTATGAAACTGTAACACATTAACGTTCATTTATAAATAATTTGAGTTGATAAATTTAATTAAATCTTCTTTTTTTGTACTGATTGAATATTTAGAATAAATCCATTATGTATTTCATATTTTCAATATTTGAAATGTAAATGACACCTTTCATCATCCTTACTTCATTGCATGGTCAGTGGATGAAGGTGTTAATTACACAAAAATGGCTGTAAATTTTAATAGAATTTAAATTTTCACATTTTTCCATTCCTGTGCGAATCTTATGTTCAGGACAAATTCATCTATGCTAAGTATGACAACTTGCAGGGGATAGATAGAAAGTTACAGTTGAAGAACTTTGGCCTCATTTTTCTCAAAATATTGATTTTGTTAGTTAACATCTTCATCCACTGAACCCTTCAATTTAACAGGTGCCATTTACGAGAACATGTTAATAAATTTGATCGTTCCAGCCATCCAGAACATCAACGGACAAGAGTTACATAACTTGTGGTTTCAACAAGATGGGGCGCCCCCTCATTATGCATTAGGAGTGCGGGATATATTGAACCAAACATTTCCCCAACGCTGGATAGGTCGTAGAGGTGCAATAGAGTGGCCCGCTAGGTCACCTGACCTCTCTCCACTTGATTATTTCTTTTGGGGCTACATGAAAGACAATGTGTACAAAAAGAAACCAGCAACAATTAATGAACTGAGAGAATGTATAACTGAAGTGGCTAACAGAATTCCACGCGAAATGATTCAAAATGTGCTTGATGGCTATTATTTAAGATTAGCACATTGTCAAACAGCTGAAGGAAAACAGTTTGAACATTTATTAAAATAATTGGGTTTTAATGTTTATTAGCAAACACTATTAACAAAAAATTTGATAGGTAAGATTTTAATGTACTTATTTATTTCATTTCTGCTTTTCATGGTATCGATTAATAATGTAAATATCTCCGAAACGGGTTGACATATCGATGTGCGGTTTTCGGCATTCATTTTGTCTTAAAATTCCGTATTGAAATCATGTATCGCATGACCCCCTTCCTATTTAAAAAAAAAAGTTACATTCAAAATGGCGGTTCCAAGATGGCGGACCAGATTTTTAAAGTCACAGTAAAATAGTATTTTCAATTTGAGTAGGATCCTCAATCATACCTACCGCAAAATCACCTTTGTATATGAAATATTAAGCCGTTTCCAAACATTTCCCCCACCCTGTATATATATATATAATAAAATGTTATACAAGCGTGTAGTTTATGAAACGTTTAATAAACGTCTAAAATGTGTATAAACGTTATACAAGGGTACAAGTGTGCAATGTAATATATATAATAAACGTTATGAAAACAACATTTAATAAACATTAGAAAGGTTTACTACAATAAATGTTAGAAAGGTTTGCTACAATAAACGTTTTCTTTGCAAACATTTAATAAATGTCTAAAATGTTGATGACTGTAAACATTGTTTCAATTTTAACTAAATTCATCCCTTGGCAGACATGTGTGGATAGAACTACTTTCCCCAGCATTTTTTAGAATAAAATTATAATTAATTATGATATCATGAAATCTTATTCTAACCTCAAGCAGGTGTATGTTATATTCGAGTGATGATGCTTTCAATTCTGTGGCTGAACACACCACAAGCGTGCATGCACAGTGCCAGTGGCCATTATTAGTTACCTACTAGCAACTACCTTATTTGTGTTGTGTCATCCATTCCACTGTTAGTCATTTCGATCTCATGCTGTGGTAAATTTTTAAGTCTTCTGAAAAGTCTGCAGGAGAAGAGCCTTCTTTTATTGTTGTTTGAAAATTATGGTAAGCACATCAATTGATATTTATTTATTGAGTACAAAAGTTACCAAACAAATTACTGTTTAGCCTACTTCAGATTTGCTAGTGATGTGTACCCCAGAGCTGATTTGAAAAGCACTTGATATTTTATTATAATTCTGTTATTAATAGCCCTAATATAACTGTAAGTGAAATAAATGTTGATGTTTATCATTTTCAAACCCTACCTGGTAATTGAACTACCCTTTACAGAATTGAACTGTTTACATTGTTGGTTAACCTCAAACTTGTAAAGAAATTAGTGGGCCCACTTTATGATGTAATACATCTTATGCTAGAGATTAGGCTACGGTATATGATTCAGTAATAGTATATATCAATTCACTAACACAATAGTAAAGATATAAGAAAGTATAGGTACACTGATATGAATATCCTACATCAAATGAAATGCAAGGTTTAGATATTTTTTTTTTTAAAGAGCTTTGCTGTATCAGAATGATATGTTTGCTCTTAAAAAGCACTACAACTTTAAATTCAATAGAATGAACATTATAACAATCCTGATAGTGAAGTGTGCATTTTACAGTGCAAATGCTTGTAAATTGACTATGTTATTAGGTTTGCATAAAGTAGATTGGTTAATGTATACAACATAAGCTTGTGTACACTTCCAAAAAACCAAACAAAACACTTTGATATCCTAACTGAATAGGTCAAGGTAGGCTACCTATAATTCCACATTGAAACCTAATCACTAGCAATTATAAACAATACTCAATTTATTTTAAACTAATTAATCTATCTTGGGCTGTGAACATGAAAACACTGCTGGGGGGCTGGTGGGCCAGATAGAATAGCATAAGTTATGCCACTGATGTAAGGTTACCTAGTGGGAGGGTTAGGTTTAGATGTATCAGGTTATTATGGGGTTGGGTTAGTTCGTTTTTAAGATTTAAGTGGGAATTAAAGAAAAAGCAACATTTAAATAAAGCAAAACTGAATGAAATAAAATAAAACTGGTAGCCTAAATAGCCTAAAATTCGATTTTGAAATTGTTATTTACATGAGCTTATTAAGTTTACATCATGAATAATAAATATTTGTTATAACATACATTAAGTTTATACATATTAGTCAAAAGTTTGATGTATTTTTTTGTCTGCCTGGATCCCCCAACCACTTGCACTGTAGAGCAAAGCAACACAGCCTGCCGAGGCTGAGGTCTTTCATCCACTCATGCTGCAGCATGAAGCAATGCAGCCCTACAACATGTATTCTGCTCTTTGCAAAATGTACTTCACCTTGAGCAACAAAAAATGTGTGTTAGATAAAAATATGATTTGTCTATGTTCATTTGCATGACCATAACATTTTTTATAACAAAGGCTTTTTTCACAGGTGCAGTGAGACTAAATTCAAAAACAACTTCTGCCTCAGATGCCAAAATTGAATAAGTTATAAAACTTGGCTGAAGTATGCAAAAGCAAGGTTTCAGGCCAGAGCAAAAAAATCTGTCAACTAATTTTGTTTCAAACTTTTTCAATAAATTACTAATTTATGAGTATTTCTGTATATTTCCTTTTTTTTTAGCAAATTTCCTATGTAAGCATGTGCTTGCTATTAAGGTAGCCGGTATGGTAAAAATTAAGTACAAGACCACTTAAATTTTTTTTAGAATAAAAATAAAATTAACTGCATTGTGGTTTTTATAGCCATAGACTCGGCCATGAAGTATAAATATACTTATTCTACATTTACTCTATCGTTATCAATTTCTAATAGGATTAATAAAACCATAAAAAAAGTGAGTTATGCTTGGAAAAAAGTGATGCCATATTAAACATTCTCTTTATTAATGGTATAAAACCAAAATAGTAATACTCCAAACTGTCCCTCAGACAAACGTGACTAGTATTTTAATGTTGTAGAGCACAAAAAAATAACAGCTTAGTATAGGCTAGTGTTATTTTCAGCAACATATTGGTTTTCAATTGTTTTAAAATAATTTAAAAATAACTGGATTTTAAATCAGAGCTGTCAACAGTTCATTGTAGGTTATGTTATATTTTGGCTTAAGGATGATTCACACATATAGGACTGTGCGCCGACTGTGCTGCGACCGCGTCGTTTTGGATGGATTCGCCAAAGCAGTCTATCCATTTAAAATACACGGCGACAGTCTCAAGTGATTCACACATATAGGACTGTGCACCAACCGTGCGCATACTGTGTCGTGGCCGAGCTCTTTCTATCAAGGTCACAGTCCGACACAGCCGGCGCATGCCCTGTGCACAGTCATACATGTGTGAATCAATGTAGGGCGACGATAGGGCGACCAGCCTAGTGAAAGCCAAGTGAAGCTTTGGGTGTTTCCACAGAGCCTCGGGCATTTTCGTTGAAAAGAAAAGTTCCTAAATTTTCCAAATCCAACATCCTTTTCATTCTTTTTATCTGTTATCCTATTGTTATTATTTGTTCTTCAGAATTTTATTGTAAATTGAATTAAAAACATTCTGTTCTTTGAATAAAAACATTTAAAAATTAATGAAAATATTTTTTTTGTGGATGAAGCCCACATAGGTCTGAAACCTGTGCGTGGGTAATGAGTTGGATGATGGTGATTGATGAGTTGGACCTACAGTTTTAGGTGGGTTCCGAACTACCGGGAAGTGATTTTACAGCAGAGAACAATGTCTTTTTTGCTGGTCAATCTAATCGGTCACCATAATGAACAGGTCCTACGAGAACGCAGCTTATCTCTATCTGATTGAACAGAAACCTGCTACGGCTCGCAGCTATCACTTCTTATTAAAAGCTATCACTTGTTATAAAAACAAATTAAAAGCATATGAAATGCATGCACATTGTCTATGATTGAGGACGTCATCTCGATATGTTTGAGTAAGCAATGCCCAACATGCATACAATGTGGGTTTCAGGTTGGCTGCCGTGAGATACGCAGGCACTCCTCAGCCAAGTATTAGCCACGGGCCGCGAGGATCCACGTTTGATCCTCAGGCAGCATTATTTTAAAGCCTTCTTATTTCAGTCCGGCTTGTTCAGCAAGCTCCGTTCTCACATGCGGCCTATAGAGAATTTAACCCTTTGCGGTCGAAGCACGGTCTGTTGCCGGCATGGAGTCGCTCTAGAACTAGGACGAGATGTTTTCCACTATCTGCGTCATATTGGACGAACCCCAGTGTCTCACCGGCAACATCGTTTTACCTCATTGGGTCGAACCCCAGTGTCTCACCGGCTTTATTTTCTTGTCTGTATAATCGAAGCCCGAGCTGGGACTGGCACAAAATAAAAATGGCGCTATCTTGTGTACATATTTACTTACTATTTCCGGTAGTTATGAGTGCGCTGTCTCCAACTGTTGAGTCACAATCCGCATTCCTTTGCATGCAGTGCACAGTGCTCACACAGCGAGGAAGCGTTCTTCATTACCAAATGAAAACATCATACAACTAAACCAAGAGTAAGTATAATATACTATTATGAATTTAATTTGTAATTAAATTAAATTAACACTGCTGTGATATGCATATGCGCAGTACCTTTTTATGTTATAGGTACTTATAATAGTAATTGAATTATGATAATAGTAATAGCTTCGGCCTAAGGCAGGAGACTATTCTTTCACATTGTGGCAGCGAATATATTAATTAATCAATATAAAAAAATAATTAATTCAATTAATTAAATTCCAGTCTTATTCTATATCATTATTATTTTTTTTTTATTTCAGTCTCCTCTATTACTGATGACCAATATTCTTTTTTTAATCACCTCCTTTTCCATGTTATTGTTTCAGGATGGATGAGCCTATTGATATAGACAACATCGATTATGATAAGCTGATAGACCTCATGTTCGAGAAAGATGAAGCTGATGAGAAAAACACCGAAGATGGAAAAGATGAAGAAGATGAAGAACGTAATGATGACAATGCTGACAACGATGATGACGATGATGATGACAACGATCCCAGCTTCCTCCATAAAGACGAGGATGAAGACCAGATTGAAGACCAGGTTGAAGAAATAAGGGCACCAGAAGGTAGGGCAAATGAATTGAACTTATCTGACAATGAGGATGATGGATTTGACGAACATAATTGGAAGAAACGGCTAGAGAATGATGCAGATAATAATCCATTCCCATTCACAGGAAACTGCGGATATAGACCACCCAATCCTGCACCAGTCACAGAACTAGAATTTTTCCAATTATTTTTCTCGGATGAATTATTGAAAGAGATTGTAGATGAGACTAATCGTTATGCAAACTGTAAAATAATTGAAAATACTCCACTACCTAAGTTTTCCATTTGGAGATCATGGTTTGATGTAACCATGGACGAGTTTAAAGCTTTCCTTGGTGTTTTGATCAATATGGGACAACATCCCTGTCCAACTATAAAATCATACTGGTCTCAAGATTGGATAGAGAAATTTCCTTTCTTTTCGGATGTTTTTACAAGGGATAGATTTTATCAAATATTTTGGACACTTCATATTTCTCCTCCACGAGATGCTCCACGGGGTGTATTGTCTAGGAGTGGCAAGGTACGAAATGTACTGTTATATTTGGATAGAAAATATAAAGAGATCTATGTTCCGAGACAGTATCTCTCAGTAGATGAGTCTACTATTGGCTTCAAGGGTAGAGTAAGCTTCAAAACTTACAACAAGGATAAGCCAATAAAATGGGGATTGAAAGTCTTTGTCGTGTCTGACTCCTTCAACGGCTACATTTACGGTTTGCTCCCTTATTTTGGAGCTCAGACAGCAAATATTCTTGTACGTCCTGACTTGATGTATACAACAAGGATTGTACTCACATTAATTTATGGAATAATGCGCAGCTCTGGAGAGAGTGGTTATTGTGTTTTCACAGACCGCTACTACACAAACATTGAACTTGCACGTCAATTAGTTGCAGATAAGATTCACCTAACTGGAACCATCAATTTGAACAGAAAAGGTTTGCCCAAAGAAATGAACAGAAAAAATAAAAGGAAAATGGAGAAGGGGAGTGTGATGTCGTATGTATCTCGAGACAAAATTGGGGCCATGATTTGGAAAGATAAAAGGGAAGTGGCCATACTATCTACACAATTTGGAAATCAAAAAATCCAAGTAAATCGTCGTGGGAAACAAGGAGCAGAGACAATTGAAAAACCAGTAGCGGTTCACAACTATAACAAATGCATGGGGGGAGTTGACCTCGCTGACCACTACATTGCATCCTACTCATTCATAAGAAAATCGTCAAAGTGGTACAGGAAGTTATTTTTTTGGTTGATGGAAACAGCTATTGTGAATTCATTCATAATTTATAAAGAGAATGTGAATGCAAAAAAAACACATTCATCTTTCAGGAAAGAGCTAGTTCGTCAACTTGTTGGCAATGTCCGTGTACCACCTGCTAGAAAACGAACTCGAACTTCTATCAATGATGATGAGGAAAGACTGAATAGAGACCGATTTCATACACCTTACAAATGGGAGAAGAAAACTCGTGAGTGCCGTGTATGCAGTAACAGGTCAGTAGAAGGAGGAAGGAAAGAAACAAATACTTATTGCAAACAATGTGAAAAGAATCCAGCTCTACATGTTGGAGAATGCTTCGATAAGTATCACACTCAAAAGAATTATAAACTGTAAACAATGTATTGTAATAGTTTAATTCCACTTTTATTTCCAAAAAACTATTGAATATGAGAAATGTTTTGAAAGAAGTATAATACTACAATCTATTACAATACTATTATACTATTACTACTGATACTACAATCTACTGTAATACTACAATACTAATATTATTATACAATATAATCACAATATGGATATTTTGACATTATTTATTATTTTATCTTTTTTCCTTGTTCATTCATGCATGTCCTACAAAGGTATTTTTGAAACAGCGTGTAGGCATTTATTGAGTACGGTAGCAAGGAAAACGGGAATGTACTCTCGTCCGTGTGGCACTGCCGCCCAATAAGCACCTCGACCAGGAGTGAGAGATGGCCCAGCCGGTGACAGACCGTGCTTCGTCCAGTAAGACTCAAACCGCAAAATACCTCTCGCCCGCAAAGGGTTAATTGCCTTTTCAGTCACGCAAACGCCATCTCTTGGTGACATATAGAACTATTTCCACAGATCATTGAAGTTTGATGAATCTTGTCAGCTGTTTCATGCCTTATTTGCCATTCTTGCGGCTTGTTTATACGCTTGGTTTATCGCAGTTAATTTGTTTTAAACTCTTACAAATCGTTTAGTAAGAGTTACAAATCGTTTAGTAAGTGATATAACTAGAAAGTGATATGAATTTTTAAAAAGATGTTGATGTGAATAGTTATAAAATGTAGGGATAAGTGAAAAGTGATACCAATAAGTGAGTTATGTTTGCTGTTTTAGATTAGTTCAAAATCAACATACAAGTGAGTTTTTCATTTTATTTTATAATTATTATTCAGACCATGGACCCTTCAGAGCCTGGGCCTAGTAGGCCTCATCGAGCATCAAGATCAACCAAACAGTTGTTGACTGATGAAGAACTGATCAATATTCTTACAAATGATAATAGCAATGATAGTCTGTATTCAATATCAGATTCAGAAATGAGTTCTATTACTTCAGAAACACTAGTGCAATTTGAAGAAGACCAAGAACTTTCCTTGCTTGAAGATCCGATTGATTCAGAAGCAACTTGCAACGACTGGATGGAAGTTGATTCGCAAAAACTGCCAGTGATAATTCCATTTACTGATCAGGAAGTCTAAAAATACAATATAGACTATTCTCCTAATTCAGACGATTTGACTCCAATCGAAATTTACCGTAAATTTCTTGACAGTGACATTGTAGAGTTAATTGTTCATGAAACAAACAGAAATGCTGCTAATTACATACGTGAGAAAAAACGCCAAAAAATAAAACTCTCTTACAGAACAAAACAGTGGTCAGACACTAACAGCGATGAAATTTGGAAATTTTTGTCAATTGTTCTCTACATGGGAATTGTGAAATACCCAAAAATTGAGAACTATTGGGAAAAAAGTGCTTTGTATAATAATTCTCTTGTTCCTACTATAATGAGTAGAAATCGTTTCCAGTTATTGTTAAAATTTATCCACTTCGCTGACAATGATTTAGCTGGAGATGATAGAATACATAAAATCAGAAATTTGTATGCTTTGATGCAAGATCGATTTCAAACTGAACATGTTCCCGGCAAAGTCATAGTTGTAGATGAAAGTATGATCCCATTTCAAGGAAGACTGCTTTTCAAACAATACATACCAAATAAGACTCATAAATATGGGGTGAAAGTATTCAAACTTTGTAATAATATAGGTTACACATTACAAATGTCAATCTATGCTGGGAAAAATCAACCTGAGTCAGGAGGTGTAGGATTAGCACAAAGAGTTGTTATGCAACTTGTAGATAAATATTTGGATAAAGGGCGTATTCTAGTTACTGACAATTTTTACACGTCCATCCCTCTAGCTACATCATTGTTGGAAAGAAATACCCATCTGATAGGTACATTGCGTAAAAATAGGAGAGACTTGCCTAAAGATACTATGAATAAAAAAATCAAGAAGGGTGAAATAATAGGGAAGCAAAACGCAAAAGGTATTGTAGTTGGCAAGTGGAAAGATAAAAGGGAAGTGTTCTTTTTGAGTACTAAACATGATTTAGGTATGGTAGATACTGGGAAAAAAAATAAGAAGAGGGAAAACATTATCAAGCCAGCTGTCATTATGGAATATAATACAGGGAAACAGGGGATTGATATATCTGATCAGATGGCAAGCTATTTCAGCCCATTACGTCAAACAATAAGGTGGTACCATAAAATGGCATTTGAAATTTTATTGAATACTGCAGTAGTGAACTCATGGATCATATTCAATAAACTTTCTCAAAAAAAAGTTCAAATAATAGATTTCAGGGAGCGATTGATCATGAATATTTTAGGCATAGAGAAAAAACATGACACTCCTCCCAGCAAAAATAGGCCAATCAATCCCATTCCAGAGCACTTTTTGGAGGAGACTCAGGATAGGGACACCCGTAACCGACGGATAAGGAGAAGATGCTCCTTATGTTACTTGGAAGCCTCTAAACTTCAAGGTCGGCAATATGCCCAAAAAAATGTAAAACTTGTAAAAACTATTTGCAATGCTTGTAAAAAGTTCATGTGTTTGAGTTGCTTCTCAAAACATATCCAAGCTTTGGAAAAAAGAAATGAATTCAACTCTGTAAAGTAGAAATAATCAGTAGTCTATAGGGGAAATACATTTTGAATTATTATTATTATTATTACATTTTCATGATACATTACTACATATTTCTACATAAATAAATATCTTTACTATTATTATTTCATTATGAGTATTAGCTTTTTTGTTTATCATGGCTTGTAGCAGTTATTTGAGTTCACATTTTGCTATCTGGCAATAATGAAGAAGCAACGTGATGAATGCTGAAAATATTTTATTTGTCATTCTGGGTCAATCATCTATGTATTTTGAAATTATTCAGAACTTATTCATTACTTTTTCATATAGTTTTATTTCATTTTGCCAGTAGTCACTATTCTATATTCTAATATTTCCACAAAACATGAAATTGAATGTAAGTTATTTTTATTATTATTTGTGTTTATATTATGACTACTACTATTTTTTACAAAAATGGATCAATAATTTGTTTTTTTATTAGTTTTTTAGTTTTCAATAAAAATCAAACTAAATTGCTATAATATTATTATTATTGTTATCTATACCTGAACATCATCGTTATAAGAGATTATAACATCACTTTTGTTGAATGATGATTGAGGATTGCATGCAATACACATGGCCTATTGGGAATGAGTACATTCTCTATAGGCCATGAGGATAGCCGGTGATCCTCACAATTTTTATGAATATTTGAGGGTTTATGAAGGTTTTGATGCAATATATGTAATATTCTTATATATATTGGAGCAATATTCTTTGCTTATCTCATGCGGCGTAGGGGGGTGGTTTTCATTTTAACATTGCGGCAGCCAACCTGTTAAGAACAGACCATGGGTTATCTGCCTATAAAAAAATCTACTAACTCTCATTCTATGTATGTCTTGCATTACCTACTCAGACATGTTATAGATTACAACCTCAAGTGTAGAGGCCAAGCAATGTGCATCCACTTTGAATGCATATCATATAATTTTTTTTAAGTATGTTTCATTCATTTTTAAAAATATTTCTTGTTTTTTAATTTTTGTATCTTCCTTTCTTCCTCTTGCAAAACAATTAATGCTGAATCCATCTCTGTGACTGGAGTAAAATTCCACTGAAATTGCATCATTGCAGAACAAAACGGTCACAGCACAGTTGGCGCACAGTCCTATATGTGTGAATGATAGCGACACAGCACAGTCGATGCACGGTTGTAACACAGTCGGCGCACAGTCCTATATGTGTGAATCAACCTTTATTGGATTATTATATAAGTTATTGGATTCAATGATAAGTTAATTAAACATAATTTATTTGTAGTTTGAGATAAAATACTATATGCAAAAATTGTATTTTGCCTTAATTAACTCATGAGATGTCAAACTTACATCTCACTAGTTGCTACCCTCTTCTTGGCATGTATCATTTTGGATACATTTAATAAATTATCATAATAGGCAGTTCTGCTAAACTAAAACTCTGTTGTCTTGGCATGGTGTATTTTTGGATATATTTCTGTAGAGCAATCTATTGTTGCTTCTAACCTCTATGCTATATGAGGATGAAAAAGCAGCTATAGTGATAGATATCTCTATGGTAGTGTGTCTAGCCTGGTGACAAATCGTCCATCATTGACAAAAAAACTCCATAGAATCATTCACAAACAACAAAAACCCACACAACCCCCACCAGACTCCAAATACATAATATTAACATACTTCAATCATACAACACAAACAATAGCAAATACCTTCAGATGATAATAATAATAATATCGTGTGACCTGGCTGGCTCAGGTCTGGTGTCAGAGTTATCAGGTCACACCTGAATAAGTTCAGGGCCTCTGACGTGACTTAATGACTGTTTTTTTAGGCAGCCGGGACTGACAGCTTAATGTGTCCTCCGAAACACGGGAGTGGCCCGAGGTAAAAACTTTCAGTCAGAACTGGGATCAAACCTTCAGATAGCTCAACTACACAGTCGCATTCAAAACCAACAACACCTTAAGAAAACTCACCACCAACTACACTACCACTACCATCAACATTCATGATCACTCTGGCACTTACAAACTGACATGCAAAGAATGTGACAGCTGTCAAAACGCCAATGAAAGGCAAGCATAAAAGAGACGTATTTCAAGAGCCACTTGTGAAAAGATCATTTGAGAATGATGAAAAAGTAGTTTTTTTTTTGAATAAAATGTTAGATTGGTTGGATCAATGGAAATCAGTCTCTTTCAAAAATAAGCTGACACACACAGCATTAACTCATACAATTTATGGAATGTTGGAAATTGCAAAATATTTCTTTGATGAACTGAACTTAAACTATGTTCTTCTAGGAAAATTTCAAACAGATCCTTTGGAGGATAGGTTTGGGAAATATTGTCAGCTTGCTGGAGCACAATATCACATTTCCATGAGACAACTGTATGAATATGAGAAAAAGTTGCACATCCAATCCCTCTTGAGCATCTTGAATAAATTTGGAGAAATCAGAATAGATTCATTCACCGGAAATCTAGATACAATGATTGAAGAAATAGACACAGACAAATTCCAGACCTCAGTAGGAATCTCAGAAGAAGACTATGAAAATGTTGTAAATGAATTGCCAGTGATAACACACTTAGGTGGATATTGTTGCTATTCTGCACTAAGGCATCTCAGATGTGAGGAATGCAAATCAAAATTGGTGACTACTGAAAATTTGGAGGTTGATGATAGATAAAATTTGATAAGAGACCTTAGTCATGGTGGTCTTCTTTACCCACAAGAATCAGTTACTCATCTAGTAATGATTCAATATATAATATTGAGCAAAATATTGAAGGATCACAAAGAAGAATTTTTGCATATTCACAACAAGCAATCATTTCTTTCCACCTACATACTGAATTTCGTTTCTCAAGAAGGATATCTGACTGGTTTGATTGGCTGTTCCGTTCACAGTGAGAAATTGATTGCCTAACTCATCATCAAACCAATGACTAATACTCTTCCATTTCTAGTTTTTAATGCTGGCATATATTGCAGTTAATTCTGACCAAGAAATTACACAAATATGCCAAATACTGTACATTTCATTGTAGCAATACAAAATTTTCTGATCATGCCTGTTTAAAAGTTTATGCCTGTTTAATACATGAATATGTAGTCATAGTTATTTATTAGTACAGTCAATTTTTAATACAACTAAAATATTTTGGATTTCAAATTATAATCTGAATGGAAAATCACAAGTGAAAATTATATCAAATCAACTAATATTTTGTCATGCTCTTTTCTGATATTAAAGTTGTGCTTGTTTTCTATTCAATCTAATATTTTCCCCAATTTCTTGTGTGATGCTGATCATAAAAAATACCTGTGTTATGTGATCAATAGGAACTGTTTTGCACAAAATTCTCTAAAACCTCAGGAGTTGGAAGACTTATGAGGCCTAAGCATTATAATAGTTTTGAAAACCCACCAGGCCACCTCCAGCCATATACTCAGGATTAAATTATTGACTGTTTTGATAGATATCTTGATAGGATGAAGTTTAACAAATCCATTAAGAATAATTTGCAAAATCTAATAGGTTCTTGAACTTCACTCCCATTGTTAAACCCATTACTGCATTTGCATGTGGAGCAGACCATTGCATTGAAACAGATAATTCCTTGCTCATGAGCATTATAAAGTTGATAGATCAAATATTTTTGAATGGACTAGTATACTCTACATTAATGATAAATCATAATGATAAGACATAATGATAATGCATACATAATGATTCTCCACGTTTGAAAATATGTTTTATAACTTTATATTTTCTTCTAAATGAATCTATGATTTTGAAAAGTTGTATATCATCAAAGAATTTATAGATATATAGATATAAGTGAATTATCATGAATGAGTTAATAAAATAATGATTGAGATTGTGAATATCCAACTTATTGAGCATGATGTTTGTATGATTTTTTGATATTCATAATGACTGCATTAATGAAGGATGGTTGTTATCAAATACAAAACAGCATATATGTGAAAATGTTCAATGTATTGTAGCCTATAGCATTTATAAAAAAGATCATTTTCAAGGTTAGGATAATAATTGAGGCCTGTAAACTTTACTACTGGACGTCATTATACTTTCTCCAATTTAAAAGAAAATAACTCAATGGCGTAGCATGAGGCAAATTTGATAATAATTGAGAAAAAGACTCAATTAGCATTGCTGTGATGTGTGATTTTATGCATGCATCTCATTGTTAATACATTTGCATAGATACATAGCCTAGGCCTACCGGTAAGTTCAATTATCTTCCATACAAACCATAAAAATGCTAATATTAATATAATATTACAATGCACTGATAAGGCCAATTTCCAATTGTATAGCATGAATTTCTACTTCCAAATAATAGAGTAATTATTAGACTACTCATCAACATTACCTATACATAACCTACAATGATGAGCTACCAACACATTCTACTTGTTATCCCATAATTAATTCATAAACTGGAGAAAAGTGTTGACTTATGAGATGAGATTAAGTAGCTGATTTCTAAATATTTAATGCATGAGTTATTGATAACTAAATTTTCATAATAACATAGCAATGCAGGCCATAACAACAGTTAACCCTTTCTAGCCCACTGTTGCTTATAAGCAACACCGTGAATTGAAAGCATTTACTCTACACATATTCAATTTATACTCCATTTGCCCACTGTTTCTTTAAAGCAACAGTATTTAGTACCTTTTCCAGCCACTAGAGCTGTACTGGCGCCTACTTCTTAGCTGTAAAATCGTGTAGTGAACATCAGTACACTGCCACTAGGATATACGTAAAAACCATGATCTTTCATGAAGTATTAAATGCAGTCTTATATTTTTCCATGCAAAAATTTTTTTTCATAATTTCATATTATTTCTAGACCTATTTCATGCAAGGAATTTGAATTTGGAAAATATGTTTTTTCATAATCCAGCATAAATGGCATGTTGCTTTAGAGCAACAGTGGGCCCTGGGTACATGGACATGTGAGGTTATGTTAGTGCTGTTTACATTCGGTTTCGGGAGTGTTGATTGTTTTTTTGCTCTACATTTTGCGTAAATAAATTGTATTTCAAGTGTAATTCGAGTAGTGGAGATCCTCAGTGTGTTATAAAATATCATTTTAGTGTTTTAAAAAAAGAATTCTATTCAGAAAGTTGACAAATAGTGTAACTTCCCGAACTATGTGATATGTGTTTGTGTTTTCCAAGGTGAATTGAAGACCACACTATGATATAAATCGTGATTTATATTAGTTATTTCATTTGAATTCAATTTCAATAGATCTTTTTGCTAGTATCACTTCCTATATTTCACAAATTACAAAGTATGAAGTTCATTGTTGGTAGTGGTAATGTGGTCTTCAATTCATCATTCTTCTTTATCGATATTTTCCAGCTCAAAACAACTTGAATAATTTCAAACAACTTTAGTATAAAATGAGTAACATTCTTTGTGAGGATGAAATTGAAAATCTTCTAAATTTATCTTTTGATGACTTTATAAATGTGGTAGAATTGCCCGATGGTAATGACTCTGAAATTGATGATGAAATAAGACAATAGAACATTTCAATTTCAATGGTTGATAAAATTTAGTATAGAATATAATATAATGATTTATGCACAATTTATAATCTATTAGTGTTATTAGTGTATTTGATAGTTTATTAGGATGTAATGCAAATGTGGTGCAACAACGTGGTAAGTTTAGTAGATAGTAATTATATTTAGATATATAATGATTAACAGACAATATATTATTATTTATTAGTGATTATTAGTATTTTATAGTTTTTTATTATTATTAGTATTATTTATGAGTGATATTAATAGTAAAATAATTATTATTATGAGTAATTGGGATTCATTTCATAACTAGTGATAATATTGCTTGTAGTCAACACCGCAAGCCCACTGTTGCTTATAAGCAACACACCCCCCAAAAAAAAACTGGAGGGGGGATTTTTTTAAATTTATCATTTATTGCATCTCTGAACTCAACAAACATAAAATAAACAGAGAAATATTTTTTCACAGACTTATTTCATAATTTGGGCTAGAAAGGGTTTTAACAGTGAGCAGTTGAATTTTGTCACCTCAAAAAGTTTGATCTACGATTTTGCATATAATTTGATTTGTTGCAACTTTTAGAAAGATAAGATAAAAAGATAAGAAATAGAAAGGTAAGTTTTTTTTATTGTCAATATTATCTAAGCAATAATACTGTAATAGGCTTTCAGATAGACTTTATTTCTATTGGAATACACAAGATGGTGGCGATCTGTAAGCCATTCACAATTACCCCACAAATGGGGTTACTTGGGGTTATTGTGAAAGTCAGTCTGGGGGTAATTGTGAATGTATAAGTTGAATTCTATAATGTCATTTGCAAGATTACTAATCTCTTATTTAAGAAATTTATCAATACAAACAAATCACTGTGATATATATTACTTACAAGCTGTTTCAAGTGCATGGCAGATACAAATTAATTTTAAACTCAAGGTTATTAGTTTTGATGAATTCCATAGAATCAATGTTCATATTGTGGAAACTTTTATAATTCAAATAACAAAGACTTGCTTATACACAGTACTAGAAGGTGTATTTAGGCCATCTCACCATATAATTGAACCAGTGACAACTTCTCTACACAGATCCTACACCTTTTTCATTTTTATAGATAACTCAAGTATAATAATGCCAAAAATTTGCTTTTTTCAGATGCCAAGAACCTACATAAAAAAGAAGCCCGATCCAAACTACACCACAGAAGATGTCCTGAGAGCAGTGAGAGATGTGGAAAACAACCAATGTACCTTCAAGGAAGCACAGGAGAGATATGATGTTCCCAAAAGTGTAATATTCTATAGGATGAAAGGCAGGCAGACATCTTTAGAGAAAATGGGAGCTGAATGGTCAATGGTTCTTTCTTCATCTGATGAACTTGACCTTGTGAACTGCATCAAAGCAAGAGCCTGTATGGGCTACCCTTGTGACAAACAAGATGTTATTAATATTGTTGCTCAATTTGTCAAAGTGAACAATATTGATTTACCATTCAAATATGGAGTCCCAGGTAATGACTGGTACTATGGTTTTTTGCATTGTCATCTAAGTTTATCATTTAAGAATCCTGAACTTTTCCAAAAAACAGAAAAGATGCTAGGAAAACTGATGTGACATACAATTTTTATTCAGAGCTCAATCAAACTGTAAATAACTGTGGCATTTCATCTGAAGAAAGGTCATGCTTTTTATTCAACTGTGATGAAAGTGGGTTTAACACAGACCCTATGCATGATAGAGCAATTGTGGAAAAGGGAAGTCCTCTTACAAGAATCATTGGTGGTTCTGGAAGAGAATCCATAACTGTGCTTGCTACAATTTCAGCACATGGAGGATATTTGCCACCATTTATAGTTTATAAGGGTGCATCAGTACAATCCAGATGGGTTTCTTCTAATCCTTATCCTGGCACACTTTACTCAGCATCAAAGAATAGGTGGCTGGAAGAGCCCCAGTTTTATGAATGGTTTTGTAATGGATTTTTGCCTCATGTAAAATGTCTGAGTGTGTAAAATGTTTTTTTTTTACATACAATCAAGTTCTCTGCTGACCGTTTAAGGCAGATTTTGAAAAATTTTAAATGATTTTGTGGAGAAAAGAGGAGAAGATAGTCAGCCAGAAATCGATATTAAAAAAAAAAAAAAAAAATCACTGTGAGAAAATTTATTGGAAATCTTTGTGGAGTTGAGAGCCACTACAATAGAAAAAAGTCAAAGAGGATTTACTTGCCTTGTGATTTTTCCATAAGAAAGCTTCATGCCATATTCAATGATACAGTATCAACATCTAAATTGAAAGTGTCATTGATTATGCTTTGCCAAATATTTTCTGGTGAATTTAATATTGGTTTCTGCTCACCAGCTTCAGATATTTGTGGATATTGTGCAATGCTGGACAATAAGCTGAAGAATGCTGCAGGTGGGGAAAAACAAGCCCCCATGACTGAGAAACATGTTCATAAAAAAAGAGCCAAATGTTTTTATGAGCTTCTGCATGAAATTCAAGATGATGAAATAAGTGTTTGTTTTGATATGCAACAAGTACAACCTCTACCAAGAACCCCAACACAACAAGCATTTTATTCTTGACAGTTGGGACTATACAGTGTCTATGTGATGAATGTTCAGACCCAAGTTCCAGTATTTTTTATTTGGACTGAAGATCAGACTCTACAGAAATTTCTTCAGCACTCCTTCACTATTTAACAACTTTCACTGGGAAAAAACATCTGAAACCTTTTTGTGATGGTTGCTGTGGGCAAAATAAGAACAATGATGTTCTTCATACTCTTATGCTTCTATTAGCTAAAAATGAGGGTAGTTTGCAAAAAATTACTCTTACATTCCCTGTTAGAGGACATTCATTTCTTCCAGCTGATTGTGTTTTTGGGAGGGTCAAGAAACTGCTGAGGAGGATGCCCATGATTATTAATAAAGAAGAAAACAATGAGTATGAAAAAGTTGGGAAAGTTCAACTGTTGGGGAGAGATTGGGCATTGAGAAATGTCAAAAGCCTGGGAAATAATTTGAAAAACCTAGATTCAATAAGTGAGAAGAAAAGAATTATCAGTGAATGAAAAACCATTAAAAATAACAAAGTAACTACTGTGAAAGGAAATGAGTTTTTCTGGTTTGAAAATGAAGGACTGAAGGCATGAACACTCTTGAAGATGGGTTCAACTTGGAACCATATTTTAAGAAATGTAATTGAAGAAATTCCTTCAATCCACCCAGTCAGCACCAGTAAGAGAAAGGATGTTGATGGCCTCCTTACAACTTTATTTGAGAAAGATTGGAAAAATGAGAAGAGCCTGGAGTGGTATAAGAAGATTATTTCTACAGAGAATTGGCAAACATGTGGTGAAGATAATAATGAGGATGAAAAAATGTTCTGTGATTGTTTAGAAGAAGACAATGCTATTCATGTTTGAGAATAAAATTAGACAATTAATAATTAAGATTTGGACTCACAGACTCACTTTGGAAGATTTTATGAACAAAAGGAAGAAAATAATGACAAATAACAAAGATTTGTGAGTAAAATAGTATTATAGTATTATAATTTATTATATAATCTTGATACTTTTTTGAAATGCATATTAAATTACTTGTATAATTCTCATTGAAAACAAGACCGCTCAATGCTCCATTCATAACCACACATGGCCCATTTTTGGATTATTCATAAGCTCACATGTCCAATCTGTCCTGGCATAACCTCACATGTGCAATTTTAAATATTTTTTATTCAATAAACCATACAATTGAGATTTATAGCTATTAAGTAATTTGATTTCTAAAACTGATAACCCAATTGTCATATTTTTCAAATAAGTAACAATTATGTAAAATTACTGTTATTTGTGTTTTTTCTCTCCTACTCATAATGTCTGTTCAGTGGACCTGTGGACCTTTAGCACGCCACCTCCACAAATCAAGTATTGGTTTAGATATGTAGCTGACATACTTTGTCTTTGGGATGGGTCTACAAGAGAACTAGACTATTTTCACAAGTTCATCAATCCTTTTCACCATAACATCAAATTCACAAAAGAAATCAAAGAAATTAAAGCCAATCCATGATTGCAAGATTGCTATTAATATCTGTATCACAATTCAGATTGTCCTACAATGGTGTTCTTTATCTGATCAAAAACCAAATAACCATTGCACTCAATCTGGACACAAGCAAGGGTTGGACTTCTGCTGCACGGCATAAAGGCTATTTGGCTTATCTATTCTGCTTATAGATCACAAAGGAAACCATGGACATGAGTACTCCAAAAAGGAGCTTCTTGATTTCAATAACAAAATCAGAGAACATTTCCAAGGGTCTTTAGTGTAGGCTTCAAACTCATGCTACTCTGTCACCTATAGAGGGCTCTGAAAACTGATAGAATCTGCTACCAATCATTGCTTTACATCAAATCAGACACAAATGTCTAACAAAGAAATTCTAACAAAGACTCAGCACTCCAGTCAAAAATGTCTGAACTTGAAAAGGAGCTGAATTAAAATCAGACGATTTTGAGCAATAAAATAGGAATGAGAATGTATGGTATGCATCTTAGCCACAACAATCTAAAATAAGTTGCAAGCAAGTCAGTGCATCAAAAGATGATGATTTAATTGAGCAATTGGTGGCTAATATTAACTTGAGGATGAATAATGATAATGCAGAAAGAATGTGCAAGCAAGATGATGCCAGTCATCTGCCACACATTATTATGATCATATCATATCTGAAACATTATTCTTGTTAGCTTTATCTGGAGATTTCAAAAAAATTTCCAATCATTACAAATTGGATGCTAAAGCTGACATTATACAAGTTACAAAAAATAACATGTTAGCACAAGTAGCAGTGCTGGCCTGCTACTACTGTGTGATTTGGAAATAGCTGCTCTGCTGCAGAACATTCAGTTAAAAACTTGTAAAAAAAACATATCATATGCTTTGCAGATAGAACTTTGTCAAACTGCTAGTTCTGTTAATTTCCACTAGATCATGCCATCACAATGTTGTTCTTCCAACTTCAGATGAAAGTACTGTAGTAGTGATGACTTCTTTGAGCCAAGTAACAGGTTAGTATTGATGTACACTCTTGAAGTAATAATATACATAATATTTTCATTTGTTTGTGCTGATTTAATTTTTTTTTCTCATTGTCCTAGTCGATTGTCAATCTGATGACGACTTGATTATTATATTCTCAGCCTTGGACTATGATTGAACTTATGAACTTGCTTTGTCATGGTTCAATGTGTAGGATTATTGTCACCGTTCATGCCTGAGAGAATTATATGCGACATCATGTCGCTAGCTAGGTTTTATCTTTTTCCTTGTTCGTTGTTAATATGTGCGATTGCATCAGTCTCGGCTGGATGTCGCTAGTCTAGTTTTTTTTTTTTTTTTTTTTGAAAACCATGTGAAACTTACTTCTGGGGAGCGCCGAGCTCTGATTGGAGGAATTATTATAAAAATGCTCTGCCTTGACGGTTTGGTAAGACTCGCTGGGATTGGTGGAAACCTTTCTACTATTCCCTGTTTTAGCTAATCACAGATGGTATTACGTTTTTCTTGACCGGTGGCGTACTCTGTTGGGACGCGTGGGTACTTTTGCGCCTTCGTGTTCATCTGGAGATGACCAAAGATTCATTCGTTCTCCTTACTCTATGAGTTGAAGATTGAATATGGCGTACTCGGTGTTGTATTTGCTTTGTGGCTAAAGGAAGCCGTTTAATTTAAAAATATGAAGAGTTAGGATCCATAAGAAATTAACTCTTCCTTACTTTTCTACCTTTTTGCCTTACTTTAAATATGTGAAAGTTTCTTATAATAGATGTGTGCTTCGCCTAACTTGAATTCGTTAATTCTATACTTGATGTAACTGAAATTCTTCCATCCGCCCAGGTATGATATCTTATTCTAATGCGTATATATTCTTGAAGTTGATAATAGGTAATTTTCCTTTGTGTAATTCATGAATAAGCTTAATTATGTAACAATTTCATTCGGCGTGATGCCTGTGAATTAATAGAATATTGGAAAGAGGTTATGTATTGCGTTACTCAAGCTAATAAATGGATAGATTGAAAATTAACAAATTGTTGAAGATCTTGGAAGGATCATGTTACTATTCTGATACTAAAGCTAGGAGTAGAGATCTACTCAAGAAATAATTTGAAGTTTTTCTGAAATAGTAGGAAAGATAATACATGAATTCATTTAGTCAGTTCATTGAAATATATTTTTGTAACGGGTTAAAAATGAAGCCGAAACTAAAGTTAGGGAATTAGTGTGATTATCTATGTTGCCAACTTTTTGAGAACCGTAAATATTATTTACTTTGGTAACTATTTAACCATGTTCTATACTTAATTAGGCCATATATTATTAGCTACTTTGAATCTTTCAGTGCGGTTCTTGTTCCGGAGTATTCATGTTCCTGATATGATATTTACGAGCCATGGGTAGTTGAGGCAGCCTATAACTGCTAAGAAGGGTGCTTTTATGACTGGAACGTTTCCTGTCGTTTCTCACAGTGGCGATCCTGGCCGTCGCGCATAATGCGGGTTTATGTCCGGCAAACTAAGGCTGCGGTCACCCTGTGATTATCCAGGGACAAGCGCAAGTATTCATTGAATCTCTGCTAACCAGGTAACAAAAAGAACTTTTCATCTTATGACCCTGTGAGGATAGTGCGCGAAAGTCAATCCTGAATTTGTGCTGTTTGCAATGGCAAGTTAGCCTGTTAACCGAAAATGGACTCATTTAATTAACCTTCATTAAGGATTTTTGTAGTAGGGACTCTAAATTTTTTGTAATGAGTATTTAAATTTTATTTTACTTTAAGAGGGGATATCCTGGCCAGGAATCATAAGAAGTAGGCTAATCTATATAAAGATGTAACCTTTTGAAACATATATATTTTTTTGTAAAGTGTCAATTTTTTGAAAGATGTAATAATGAATTCAAGTAAGGCAAGAACTGTAGTTTTCTTGACTACTACTCCCCCGCCGTTAGTATTAAGGAACAGTCATTAGTACAGTAATTACTAAATTATTTGGCAAAACTTTTAAATATTGTAACCAGAAAAGTTGGTTATGGTATATTTTTTTTTTGTTTGTCTTTTATTAAGAGAGTGCTCCACCAAATTCTAAATTATCTTTTCAAATTCTATTATAAGCACGTCTCAATTCCTGCGCAACTCTGCTTTTTAAGGGATGAATTAACCCCTTAATTTGAATGAGTTTTGTTCTTTAAAATTTTTTTTTATGACTGATTCCTTTACTATGTGTGGGTTAGTTGTCAAGAGTGTAGATTCGAGTCAAATTAGTAATTATTAGATGCCTAATAATTCTGTTTAAATTCTGTGAAAACCTTCAGTAAGGTCATTCATCAAAATGCTTCACTCCCCAGTTAGGCAGCCTTCTTCGGGCTCTAGTGCACATCCAAATATTAATTATTGGGATTGTAAAAAGACTATTGAATCCAATTTTGAATTGAATCTTTTGAAATCACAGAAAATAAATCCTAACCACTTGGTTAAGGAAATATTGATTTTTGAGTTGCAAACCTTAGGCTTTCCTCCTGAAACGTCCAAGGATGTAAATGTAGATATTTTGAGACAACAGTATAGATCAGCTAAGGCTGAGTCTGAAAGCAAAGTACATAGACTACTCTATAATGAAAGTAATTTTGAACAGGCATTTGCAAATATAGAATATTTGATAGAAAGGGAAAGAGCATCATTGGTGAAAATTAAGGAAGATGAGACCAAACTGCTAAGTGAGAGGAAGACTGAAGTCCAAAAGGCTACCACATATTTCTTGCACACTATAAATAGAATTGTTCAATTATATCTTAGTGTTAAAATCGCGCAGAACCAAACAATGCTTGACAAATTTTCTGTCATCATTGAAAAACTGCAGGAAAATTTCTCCTTGATTTTAGAAAATCAGGAAATTGTGAAAACGAGGCCTCCTTCTCCTAGTGTAGTGCCTGAGGTTAGGGAACCAAATTTAGATATTGATGAAAATCCGTTTGATCAAATGTTTCAAGAATCATTAAGTATTGAAGAAGTTCCTAGACAAGTGAGCTTTACTGAACCGAATTTACGACCAGTGCTAGACACTAATTCTTTGAGAGCTCCACCAGTGGTTCCTAGGTATTGCCCTAGTCAAAACATTCCTATTCCTGGTTCACAACCTAATCGCCAAGTTGGTGCGATGTCACTTGCATTCAATAGTTTGTATAATAAGTTACCAAATCCGATAGAGTACCTTATTCAAGATCTGCCAGTGACAGATGGATTAGAAATTGAAATCTTACTAAAATTTTTGGCTGTCACTTTAAAAATAAAAGAGCGCTCAAACGTAAATGATGTTCAACTATTAAATTTGATTCATTCTCATGCTATTGGTCCATTAGGCGATCGTTTGACCTTTGCTATTGACAATAGTTGGTCGTTTGATGATTTTCATGCTGAAGTATTAAACTATTTCATTCCACAACGACTGCTTTCGGTGATAGAAAAAGAAAAATTTTATAGGCTTCAAGGATCTTCTGAACCGTTAGCAAGCTATATTGTTTCAATAAAAGAATCGGCCAGCCTACTAAGACTAAATAAGTCAGAAGCTGAAATTGTTAACAATATATGTTCTGGACTTAATCAGGCCGAACGGTCTAGGTTAGTTTTTCAAAATAGACCTTGTACCTTTTCTGATTTGAATTTGATTACTGTACAGGCACAAAACTTAAGATTTGCTGATGTAGAGAGAGAACGCTTTGAGACCACTAGGTCTAATAATTCTCGTACTTCAGTAGTTAATACTAAACCAGTTGCTAGAAGTTGCTATCATTGTTCAAAATTGGGTCACATTGCCAAACATTGTTTCAAAAATCCAGCTAGTGCGAATTTTCGCGGTCAAACTAGTAATCAGTTTAATAAAACTCCTGTTCAAACTAACATTTTACGAAAACCAGATGTAAATGTTAAGTGCTTCAACTGCCAGAAATTCGGGCATTACCAGCGAGATTGTAAAGATAGGAAAACCTGACTATTAAAGAATAAAAGAAGCAAAAATAATTTTTATTTCCATAAAAGGCTTGTTAATGGTGTGACTGGTATTAACCAAACTAAATTGTCTACCTCTGATTCTTGTAAGTACAGTAAAACATTTAGTCACAAGAAAGTCAAAGGCCATAAAAAACGAGACAAAAAACATCCCGCCAATTACAAAATTAAAGCCCTATCTAATGGTGTTATTCCTTTTATTGAGTGTACTTTAGGAACGGTATCTACAATTTCGTCGGTTGCTCTGATAGATTCAGGCGCCGTAAGAACCCTTATTTCTAAAACTCTAATAAATGAGCTTCAAAAGAAAAATGTAAATTTAGAGTTTGAATCTGAAAACTTACAATGTACTACTGCTAACAAGGGCAAACTTTTAGTAACTCAGTCAGTAGTACTGAAAATCAAAATTGAGAACTTCAGTTGGAAATTTAAATTTTTTATTTGTGAAACTCTTTCTGTCCCTGTAATTTTGGGCTGTGATTTTATTGACCATTCTCAATTAGTGCTTGATTTGTTTAATAAAAAATACTTTTTCGGTTTCAGACCTTGTTTCAAATTTAACTTGGACTGTAATGTTGATGGACTGGTAGGAAAGTTGCAGAATAATATCATGCTTGACCACCAAGGTAGTAATTTGGGAAATGAAGAACAGGAAAGGTTAGCTCAAGTTTTGGAAAGGTATGACGACGTTTTGACTCTTAAACTAGGTTTAACAAATTTAACTGAATACGAAATCAAGTTGATTTCAGATAAACCAGTTAGGAAAGCTCCCTACCAACTTGATCCTGAAAGAATGAACATCTTGAATGATTTGGTAAAGAAAATGTTGAAAGAAGGCATTATACAAAAATCACAAAGTAATTATGCTAGTCCCTGTTTTCTAGTACCCAAAGCAAATGGAGGTCACCGTGTAGTTATTGACTACCGGTCTCTCAACAAAAATATTAGTTTAGATTCTGTCCCACTACCAAAAATTGAAACAGCTTTTCATTGGTTTCATGGCGCTAAGTACTATACTTGCCTGGATCTCAATCAATCCTATTATCAAATTCCTTTAACTAAAGAATGTAGACATATAACTAGTTTTTGTACCATGAACAATACTTATGAGTTTACTAGGGTCCCTTTCGGATTATCAGTAGGTGCACAAGCACTGTCTTCTGTCCTAGACTCATTATTTGAGGAAGAAAAATTTAAATTTGTATATCACTATCTTGACGACATAGTAATTTATTCTAATGATTTCGACTCTCATCTACGGCATGTAGAAGTCGTTTTATCCAAATTAAGGAATGCAGGTTTCACAGTAAACCCTGAAAAAGCTCAATTTGCTAAAGAACGCATTTCATTTCTAGGTCATCTTGTAGATCAACATGGTGTTTCAATAGATCCAAGTAGAACGCAAAAAATTAGAGATTTTCCTTCCCCAAAGAATCCTAAAGCTGTAGCTCGTTTTATTGGGATGATAGGATACTTTAGTAAGTTCATTCCTAAATTTGCCGAAATTGCTGCTCCTATTAATGCTTTAAGAAAGAAAAATGTAAAATTTATCTGGACCAAAGAACATGAAGAGGCGTTTCTAAAGTTGAAAAAAGCAATTTCTTCCCCTCCTATATTGAGGACGGCGGACTTTTCTAAACAATTTGTTCTTCAAACTGACGCGTCTTCCACCGCCATTGCTGGTGTACTCTGTCAAGAAGTAGACGGCCTTCTGCAACCTATTGCTTATGCCTCTAAGAAGCTTACTCAGCAGGAATCTTGTTTTTCGGCTTATGAACGTGAGGCCTATGCTGCGATTTGGTCGATCGAACGCTTTAGCTTCTATTTATCCCACAATAAGTTTTTATTAATGACTGATAATTCAGCCCTGTCTTATGTGTTGAATAACCCTCGTCAAACCGGTAGGATAGGACGTTGGACACTCAGATTATTAGGTTTTCAATTTGATGTGAAACATATTGCCGGTAAAGATAATGTCATTGCCGACTGTCTCTCGCGCATGTATCAGGATGAAGACAATTGTATTGAACAAGCAAGTAATCCTGAAATTGAAGTGAATCCTTTACTTAATTTTGTCAACACTTTAAAACTTAGCGATTTTCCTTTAGTGTTTACTGATATCAAAACTCATCAAGAAAACGATCCTTTTTGTAGTGAAATTGTAAAAAAGATTACAGATGGAATAGACCAATTCCCATATTCTGTGTCTAAAGGCGTGTTAGTCTATAAGCACAGAAATCAAGAAAATCTCAAAATTGTAGTTCCAAAATTTTTAGTACCTTTAGTTTTCAAATATTTTCATGAAACCACTGTAGGTGGACACTTAGGCATTTCTAAGACTATAAAAAAAATTCTAGAAAGTTTCTACTGGCCTGGACTAGGTAAAGATATTTCATTGCTTGTAAAGTCCTGTGAGATATGCGGAAAAAGCAAGCCAGCTCAAAAATTAAATTTCGGTTTCCTTGCTTCTAAAGTAGAACAAGCCCCTATGGATAAATTCTATTGTGATGTGGTAGGCCCACTTTTAAGAAGTACTCAAGGTAACACACATATTTTTAGTTGTGTAGATGGATTTTCTAAATTCTCCTTTTTGTTTCCTATTAGGAAGGCTAATTCTAATTCTATTATAAAATGCTTAAAAACTATTTTTCAAAATTACAGTTGTCCAAAAAAAATTGTAAGCGACAACGGCTCAATTTTCACAAGTAATAGGTTCAAAAATTTTTGCTTCCAATTAGGAATTCAGCATATCACGACGTCTCCCTTCTATCCAAATCCTAATCAGGTAGAAAGATTACATAGAAATCTAAGAAGTGCTCTCATTGCTTTTCACGGAGATTCACAAACTAAGTGGGACGAAAGCTTGTCTTGGCTTCCTTTAGCATTCAATTTAGCTGAACATGATAGTACTGGATGTACTCCTTTTTCATTGATGTTCCGTTTTGAACCCAATCATCCATTGCTTAATGCATGGAAAATTGACGAAATTTTGCCTGCTAAGTATACTGAAGATACGTTAAGAATTTGGCAAAAGGCTAGACAAAATTTAACTAAAGCTCATGATAAAGTCAAAGCTAAGTATGACAGAAATAGGTCTCCCATTCCTTTCAAAATAGGTGACTTGGTATGGTTAAAAACTCATATACTGAGTAGTAAAGCCAATAAAATTTCACATAAACTTAGTTATAGATGGCGAGGTCCATATGTGATAGAAAGATGGCTTAGTCCTGTGACAGCCGGTTTACATGATCCCGAAACTGGTGTATTTTTTCAAAAAGCACACGTTTCTCATCTCAAGAAATTTCACCCTCGTATTGACGACGATGGGGATTGAATAAATCAAGAATGACTAGAGTCTTTCTCTGTTCTTGTATTTAATTGGTCCTTGTGACAGTTGTATCGGTCTATTGTAGACTCGAATGTAACTATTAGAGTTTGGGAAATTTGTCTGTTATTCTAGACTATGCGCGCAGTCTGATAATTAGATACCCTACTCAAAATGAACCCTACTTAAAAAAGTAAATGACAATATAATTGAATGTAGTAACCCTACTCAATTTTGAAAACTTAATTGTTATGGTATGTAAGAAACCTAGGCAAATGAAAATGTTATGGTACGAAATAGCTCTGCTCTGGAGTTGAGTAACTATTCCAATTTCCAGTAAGAAATAATACTGTTCATGCCTGAATGTAAATGTCAGTGAACATTTTGACCTTGAACCAGTAGACGTGTCCGTAACCGCTTACTCATGTTAATACGGAGAACGGTAGGAAATAATGAAACGGTAAAGTATTGAAGTAATTGTTGTAGTACTTAAGAGTCATATGTATAGTAAGCGAAGTTAAAATTTAGTGAAATAATGTGTTAGGTTTAGGAAACGAATATTCTATGCGATTTTAAATATTGAGAATAATAGTCTATTAATAATGAAATGTCCTTGTAACTGTTTAACTTTGTAACTGCATTCGTTTTCTGGAAGGATAGATAATTTTTTAATTTATGGTGATTCTTTCACTAAAGCAAGTTGCTGCTATTAATTTTTTTATGTATGCAATTAGCATCATTAATTACTCGAGTTTTAACTAATATTAATTTGTTGAATAATATGTACCCTTGATAGTGTCCTGTAAACTTATTGTAATTGTACTTAGGAGCTCCAAAATTACTTATGCATAACTTAGATTAGGAATTATTCAAACATATAACTCAATTATCTTTGTGATAGGATAAGTAACTAAACATAATATTATTAAGAATAGTGTGATAGAAAATTTTTTTTTTTTTAATAACTAGATAATAACTTTGAAAAGTCGTCGTGTTCCCAATTTTTTTGTGTGACCTTGTCTGCGTGTGCGCAACGTAGACTCGTGATCCTGTTAGACTTATACTTCTGTTAAGACTCTTTAGTTCTTGCTAAGGTACTTTACTGTATTAGGGATGGCCACTCTGATATGTGAACGATCTTTAGCAAAAATCTTTCCTGAGTTTTCCTTACCTACACCATTGATTGCTCTGTTACTTTGGATCCTTTTGGACATTAGTTTGTTTGCTACATTTGACATTTTGGTCTCTGTTTTTTTTTCCATAATTTTTTTTTAACTTAGAATTGAAAGTTGACCTTTTGTCTTTTCCCCTGGGAGTTTTTCTCAGTTAAAGGGGGGGTGAGTTGTGCTGATTTAATTTTTTTTTCTCATTGTCCTAGTCGATTGTCAATCTGATGACGACTTGATTATTATATTCTCAGCCTTGGACTATGATTGAACTTATGAACTTGCTTTGTCATGGTTCAATGTGTAGGATTATTGTCACCGTTCATGCCTGAGAGAATTATATGCGACATCATGTCGCTAGCTAGGTTTTATCTTTTTCCTTGTTCGTTGTTAATATGTGCGATTGCATCAGTCTCGGCTGGATGTCGCTAGTCTAGTTTTTTTTTTTTTTTTTTTTGAAAACCATGTGAAACTTACTTCTGGGGAGCGCCGAGCTCTGATTGGAGGAATTATTATAAAAATGCTCTGCCTTGACGGTTTGGTAAGACTCGCTGGGATTGGTGGAAACCTTTCTACTATTCCCTGTTTTAGCTAATCACAGATGGTATTACGTTTTTCTTGACCGGTGGCGTACTCTGTTGGGACGCGTGGGTACTTTTGCGCCTTCGTGTTCATCTGGAGATGACCAAAGATTCATTCGTTCTCCTTACTCTATGAGTTGAAGATTGAATATGGCGTACTCGGTGTTGTATTTGCTTTGTGGCTAAAGGAAGCCGTTTAATTTAAAAATATGAAGAGTTAGGATCCATAAGAAATTAACTCTTCCTTACTTTTCTACCTTTTTGCCTTACTTTAAATATGTGAAAGTTTCTTATAATAGATGTGTGCTTCGCCTAACTTGAATTCGTTAATTCTATACTTGATGTAACTGAAATTCTTCCATCCGCCCAGGTATGATATCTTATTCTAATGCGTATATATTCTTGAAGTTGATAATAGGTAATTTTCCTTTGTGTAATTCATGAATAAGCTTAATTATGTAACAATTTCATTCGGCGTGATGCCTGTGAATTAATAGAATATTGGAAAGAGGTTATGTATTGCGTTACTCAAGCTAATAAATGGATAGATTGAAAATTAACAAATTGTTGAAGATCTTGGAAGGATCATGTTACTATTCTGATACTAAAGCTAGGAGTAGAGATCTACTCAAGAAATAATTTGAAGTTTTTCTGAAATAGTAGGAAAGATAATACATGAATTCATTTAGTCAGTTCATTGAAATATATTTTTGTAACGGGTTAAAAATGAAGCCGAAACTAAAGTTAGGGAATTAGTGTGATTATCTATGTTGCCAACTTTTTGAGAACCGTAAATATTATTTACTTTGGTAACTATTTAACCATGTTCTATACTTAATTAGGCCATATATTATTAGCTACTTTGAATCTTTCAGTGCGGTTCTTGTTCCGGAGTATTCATGTTCCTGATATGATATTTACGAGCCATGGGTAGTTGAGGCAGCCTATAACTGCTAAGAAGGGTGCTTTTATGACTGGAACGTTTCCTGTCGTTTCTCACAGTGGCGATCCTGGCCGTCGCGCATAATGCGGGTTTATGTCCGGCAAACTAAGGCTGCGGTCACCCTGTGATTATCCAGGGACAAGCGCAAGTATTCATTGAATCTCTGCTAACCAGGTAACAAAAAGAACTTTTCATCTTATGACCCTGTGAGGATAGTGCGCGAAAGTCAATCCTGAATTTGTGCTGTTTGCAATGGCAAGTTAGCCTGTTAACCGAAAATGGACTCATTTAATTAACCTTCATTAAGGATTTTTGTAGTAGGGACTCTAAATTTTTTGTAATGAGTATTTAAATTTTATTTTACTTTAAGAGGGGATATCCTGGCCAGGAATCATAAGAAGTAGGCTAATCTATATAAAGATGTAACCTTTTGAAACATATATATTTTTTTGTAAAGTGTCAATTTTTTGAAAGATGTAATAATGAATTCAAGTAAGGCAAGAACTGTAGTTTTCTTGACTACTACTCCCCCGCCGTTAGTATTAAGGAACAGTCATTAGTACAGTAATTACTAAATTATTTGGCAAAACTTTTAAATATTGTAACCAGAAAAGTTGGTTATGGTATATTTTTTTTTTGTTTGTCTTTTATTAAGAGAGTGCTCCACCAAATTCTAAATTATCTTTTCAAATTCTATTATAAGCACGTCTCATGTTGTTCTACAGACTCCCAAATACCACAGAAAGAGGCATTTTATTCTTAATTCCACTTCTAGATCACTAAATGCAAGACCAAAGAGGGGTGAATTAGTCAGCAAAAACAGTGCATTTTCAGATAATAATACCTCTAATTATATTTATATAATATATAATAATATTTATTCCTCTAAATATTTCTTACATGTGAAAAATGAGAAGGTTGAGGTGTGTAAGAAGTTCTATTTAGGAACTTTGGCTATTTCCCAAAAACCAATATATACAGCTCATAGTACAAAATACACCAAAACAAACACTCCCACTTCAGACAGAAGAGGAAAAAGTATATTCAGCTGAAGGAAACCCAAAGACAATGCAGACTTTTGCCATCAGCAAATAAAATCATTTCCCTGTGTTGAGTCACATTATTGCTGTGCCCACACTAAGGCCGTGGTCAGACTGCATGTGACTGATGAGTAGATCGTTTTGCGAGCAGGTCATACGAGTAGGTCATCAGAGTAAGAGTGGTCACATTGCAAACTTCCTACTCCTGCGAGTTTATACTCCAATGGCATTGACCAATTGTTAGACAATCTGTTATTGCGCATTTTGTTTGTTAATGAAGAAAAAGAAAGCTGGGTGAATGATATTAATTTAACAAGAGAGAGGCAAGGAGAATTCAAGCTACTTTTTCCTGATCTACAAAAAAAATAATTTTCAGATGTCACTAGAAACGTTTTATTATATTTTAAACAGAATCAGCACAAAAATTGAAAAACAAAGCAATTTTTGGACTTGTATCAAGCCTGTGGAAAGATTAGTGGTCACATTGAGATCTCTATTTGATAATCCTTTGTGGATTGGTCGCACAATGGATTTTGGTCAAACACAAGTGTAATCAACTCCTCAACTTTCATTTTCACACTGACGACCATGCAAAGAAAATCAAACAAACTTGCTTCCAGAATTGACTCGTGTGTGTGTGCAAGACCTCGTATGACCAACTCTTCTCTACTGTGACCAATCAAACCAGTTTATCAATGTTTGTTATACTCTGACGTCCTGATGCAAGCACGCACATCCATTTACTCGTCGGAGTACGCATGCAGTCTGACCATGGCCTAAGAGGTCTTACTAGGGTTCTCATTTGAGTATGTCAAAGATGTATGAACTTTATGTAGACAAATGTAAAGAGTTAGAAGTTAAGTATGTCAGGAAATCCATGTTCTACAGAATATTTACAACTGAATACAACTTGAGGATTCATATACCAAAATCTGACTGGTGCAATGTTTGCAAATGCCATAATGTGTCAAAGAAGCAAGAAGAACTGACAGAAGAAATAAAAAGAGGTTATAAACACCATCAGTTACTAAAAACACTTATGAGAGAAGCACATAAAAAAATAAAAATAAAATAAAGATCAACAGCCTGTTTTGTTGTTTGATTTACAAAATGTGATATTAACACCACATGCAGATATCAATAGCCTCTGTTATTAAAGAAAATTAACTGTGTACAATCTTACTGCATATCTTAGTTACAAAAAAGTGTACTGTGCTTTGTGGCCAGAAACACTTTCAGGTTGTGCTGGTAATGATATCACTAGTGCCTTGAGAAAAATACTTGATGAGAATGAATTAACTGATTTAACATTGTGGAGTGACACATGTGTACCAAAGAACAGGAATTCACTTATTCCAATGCAATTCTGCACTTCTTAAGAGACAACCCACAGATGAATGAAGTTACAATGAAATATTCATTGCCTGGCCATTACCATGCCAGTGTGCAGGAAGTGGACAATGCCCATAGTGCTATAGAAAAGGTTTTGCCTATTAGTTTAATTAGCATTTTAAAATCAATCAGTACACATAATCCATACAAAACCATGCAAATGAAACAACAAGACTTCAAAGACTATGGAATGGCATCAAAACTTCTAAATTACAAAACTGTGCCATTTTCTCAAGTTTCAGAATTTAAGTTTACTCCACAACTCAGTGTTGTTAAATTCAAGGATAGTCACAATCCTAGAAGAAATGCAACCTAGGGCTTAAAAGGTCAGAGATGAAGTGTATTGGGTGTTGTTTGGGAGGCAGTATGAAGAACACAGAAGAAGAAATGACATAAGCTCTCCCTCCCCACCTAGCCAAAGCTCACAACCCTCCCTTAATGCCTCACCCTTCCTACATCCAGAGCCAGTCCCCTCCACCGCCCAAGTTCAAACACCAGCAGTTCCAGTTGAGAAGAGCTCTCTCCTCCTTCTGAGGTCAATGAGGAGTGGGATGATCTTAATCTGGAGCTGCTTACAGACACCGCCCTGATCATTACAACTTCAATAACTTCAGCCATCACCATGCTTTTTTTAAAGTATTTTCTTTTTTATTTACGTATTTACAAACTGTATGGAGTCGTCTCTTTTTATGGGTGCTGCCGGATGCGAATAATACGACCACCACATGCTACAGATGATGAATGATAGGAACGTGTTCAAAGTTCCTCTCAACCAGGGTAGCTTCGACTCACATCAAAGCAAATCAACCATACACGCCATCTTCCTGGGGCTTAGAGATGCCATCTACGATAAAACCAAGGACTTGACTTTCCAACACTACTTCAATGTCTTACTGCATAACTTATTTGTCAAGACCCCCACCATACATTGTGGTGATGTGACATTCGAGTGGAAGAATGGTGTACTGAGTGGATGGAGGTGGACGGCTTTGCTCGACATGTTGTTAAACCTCACAAGCTTCAAATCAATATTGAAGCTGTGCAATAAACGCTTCCACCACAACATTCTCGTGTCGCATTTGATAGCGCAGGGGGATGACATTCTATTTTGCAGCAGGAGTTTGGATGACATATATGCAATAATCGATTTATACCTTGAACTGGGGTATGATGTTGATCCTGAGAAAACATTCATCTCCAGGACCTGAGCCAAATTTTTGAGGAAATCGTATGAGCCTGACTGTCTATCTGGCTACAGGGCCAGGTCTATTTTGAACATTATGTACAGGAACCCTGTGAAGGAGCCCGAAGTCATTCGACCTATGCGACTGTATGCACGAATCTCTGTATGGAATCTGTTGATCCTGTTAGGATGTGCAGACTCATGCTATCTGATGTGGAGCAGGCTGGAGTTAACCGACAACATGCTATCGATTTCTGTTTACTCCCGAGTTCTTTCAGAGGAGCTGGCATTCCCACTGACTCCAGGTTGGGTGGTGCTCTCAGGCACGAGTGGGATGGAGTATACTTCAGGCCAAGGTGGGAATGATCCATGAAACATCTCAATCCCAAGTTCGGGCAGTGGAGCTCTAGGCTTGCCCATCATGACATCGTCCTTCAAGGGAGCAACAAGGAAATTGCATCTGCAGTATTAGTATACATTGATGAAGAAGTACCATTCACCTTAGAAACTGATGCATCAGATCACGCTATTGGAGCTGTATTAACCCAGAACAGGAGACCTGTAGCATTTTTTTCAAGAACATTATCTGCAAGTGAAGCTAATCATTCTGCAGTTGAAAAAGAGGCATATGCAATTGTCAAATCAATTAAAAAATGGCAACATTATTTGTTGGGATGGTCATTTACTCTTATTACCGACCAGAGATCAGTTACATTCATGTTTAGTAATAAACAAACAAGCAAAATAAAGAATGGCAAAATTCAACGATGGCGCCTTGATTTGTCTGAATATAAATTTGATATAATTTATAGGGCCGGAAAGGATAATATACCTGCTGATGCATTATCCAGAATTTGTGCCACCGCAAGATGCCATACAGATAATAAGAAACTGATACAAATTCATGAAGACTTGTGTCATCCGGGAATCACTAGACTATATCATTGGATCAAAGCAAAGAACTTACCATATTCAATAGATGATGTGAAACTAGTGTGTTCCCAATGTGTTACATGTTCAGAAATGAAACCCTGCTATGCCCAAGGAGTCAGTCGTCTCATAAAAGCAACCCAACCATTTGAACACTTAAATATGGATTTTAAAGGCCCACTCAAATCAGGAACAAGGAACAAGTACATCCTAGTTCTTATTGATGAATATTCTAGATTTCCGTTTGCCTTCCCCTGCTCTGACATGACTGCTAGTACTGTAATAAAACATCTTACATCACTGTTTACACTATTTGGTGTTCCATCGTACATACATTCTGATAGAGGAACATTGTTCATGTCATCAGATTTGAAAAACTTCCTTCTTTCCAAAGGAGTTGCCAGTAGCAGAACATCACCTTATAACCCAGCCGGTAATGGACAAGTCAAGCGTTTTAATGGAGTAATATGGAAAACAGTCATGCTAGCTTTAAAGTCAAGAGGATAGATAGTAGTCGTTGGGAACAAGTCTTGCCCGAAGTTCTCCACTCAATCCATTCCCTCTTATGTACAACTACCAATTGTACACCCCACGAGAGGATGTTTCTACATGCCCAGAACTCCACAAACGGAAAATCGTTACCAACCTGGCTATCGACACCTGGACCAGTATGGTTGAAGAAAATGACAAGAACTTCAAAACAAGAACCAGAAGTGGAAGAAGTTGAATTAATCGAGAGTAACCCAGAATATGCTTATGTACATCACAATGATGGAAGAGAATCAGTGGTTTCTCTTTGCCAACTAGCTCCATGTCCGAAAGAGAAAGAACCAAATAATATCAGTGGGGAAAATTGTGATGATGAACTACAGCTGTGATTCAATGTTATATTGCCATAGCAACAAAGGTTTATTTAGTTATTAATCAGTAATGATGACTACTGTAGTGATGATGTATGTTCCGTTTTATGTTGAATAAAACTACTTTTAAGAGTTCACTATTTCATAACAAGTGTGTTATTTTATATGATTATTAACATACTGAGAGAATGGAGATTGGTAGAATTCCAAGAGCAGTCATGTCTTACAAGTCATAGAGAAAGAGTATTGGCAGACCAAGAAAAAGATGGGAGAATGTTTGAAGTCAGAACAGATATCATTGCCTAAGCCTTGAAAGAAGATGATGATGATGATGATGATTATGATTATGACCTGAGAATTTAAGAAAAAGAGTTTCCTGTATCATGTTTGGGTATGTGACAGTGAAAAATTCGTCAAGAAGTCACCAACTTCAGCCATTAAATGGATAATGAAAAGAGAAGATTTAAACTGTTTCAATGATTATGCAAATTAAAGTTAAACATTTATTTGCAATTTGTTCTTTAGAGTAAATATTAGTGGTTTACCCCTACCAATTAAACATGTGATGCATGGATTCCAACCGCCCATGCCAATACAATCCCAATAAGGGAATTAGGACATGCAATATTGATATAAGCAAATGTGTTGCTTTGGCTTGTAACTTGAAGCTTTTTTGTATCATAGTGATGTATTATGTATCAGCTGTTCCAAGAGCTTCCTGCATCTAAAGATATTTGAAAACAGTAATAGTGCCCATAGATGAAATTTGAGCATTCATTGTGAAGTCTGGAAGAAAAATAAAAAATCGGGCTTCAAGGTGCACTGAATCAAGTTTATAGGAAGCTTGTGCCAAATTTAGTTTTCCAAATCGGTGCCCTTTTTGTGGAATCCGTAAGACTGGCATACACACACCCCTATTTTCTCATAATATTGTATAGATTATCACCACTACTACCTACTACAGTAGTAGTATGTTAGGTTAGTAATTGTTAATACTTGTAGTACAAATACATTGATTGGATGAATTGGAATAAACTTATTACTCATGTATGATGAGTTTCAAATTCATATGAGTCACTGACTGAATCATAATAGATAGTTATAACAGCTTACATCGATGTGCATCATTATCCAATGAATTTCATACTTATGGATCTATTTGAAGGCATTCTCATTAGTGAAATAAATTTATATTATAACACTAGATGGTTGTTAAACTCGTGACGCAGATCTTAAATGATTAACATTTTTAAAAACGATTAAATAAAATAAATTATAATATAAGTCAGGTAACTTTTTCAGCAGCCTTGTTTCAAACCTGCAGCTTATAAGAAAAACGTCTGACCAGTGAATGTCGTTGGATCAGCCTGAACCAGGGTTGAGACCAGCTCGATCAGTCGTTTATCTTCATTAGAAGTGACACAGTGTATGACAACAACACCTTTATGTAGTTTTTCATGATGATGAGCCATCTTTCTTCCATTTCGATGGAGGTTGTATACAGACATACTCTGCATACCGTCAACTCTGGCGTTGTCAATTATATGAACGATCAAGCCCTGAAACAGAGGATAAAAGATTATTAGTAGAAAGAAAACTGGTGATTGTCAAATATTTTACAATCATCACTGCTTCAATTTTCTGTTTACATTTATTTGGACACGAAAATATTTTAAGATAGTAAATTATGGAAGGAAAGTTTTTTCTTCTAAAAATTGTGTAGGCCTAATTGAAAATGAAATATAATTATAACATTAACTTTGTAAAACTCTCTAGTTTCCAACTCAAGTGAAAATTCCAGTGTAAGACGACATTCAATTTGATTATCTGGCGTTTTACATCATGCCTTCTGAAAGGTAGGATACCACCTCAGTTTTATGTGAATAAGTGGTGTTATAATTTTCTTTCTTATTCTTCATATAAAATTTTCTTGTATTTTTTCTCATTCTATGGTCTCATAAAATATATTTCTGCCTTCCCAAATTCTATTAGTCATCCTCTTAGAATTTAGGTCATCAAGAAATTCTCGTTATTTTACACAACATAAATAAAAACATAAAGATACCCTTGTCAACTCACTGCTAGCACTCAAGCATTATGCTTATGCTAGCTTTTATCTCATGCAAGATGGACTTAGTGCATGTGGTAACACTAATATTTATAACTATTGCATTCATTGTTGTATGTCTGTTAAGAAATGAATAAAATTTTAATGTGAAATGTAATGTAAGAATGAGAATAGATTGATTTAAATTTTATTTGATTCATAAATATTATATTATTCGTGGTTTATTTACAGAGAATTAATATTCAGAGGCTGTTCCCAGTATAAAAAGTAGTTATATATGTTTTTTCAATAGTTGTGAGATCTTTCTGCTGCTGCTGTTTGTTTTCTGCATTTCAGCCTCCTATGCAAGCAGCAGGACAAGCTGAAATGGGTTATACTTCTCCTGATTCATCGGTCAAGAGGCATCCCTTGCTCCATCTTCATCTCCTGGTGCTCCTTCCTACTAATCGCGCTATTAGAAGACCACTCCCACGCACAGGATTTCCCATGTGGGAATTACATTTCCGACGACTAATGAATCTTAATTGTGTAAATATTTTTTAATAGAAATAAATGTATTTATCTACGACCATGTCATAATGTATACATTACAGTTTCACAATTGATGCCAAAACAACTGTCTTTTCGAAATGCTTTTTGAAACCCGTTGCATAATGAGCTCATTATAGTACAGGTTCTACATTATAACACGGGTTCTGGACCAATCAGAAGCATTTTTGATGGAATCAATATCGTAATTCAATATTGTGAAACTATCAGCTGATTTGATCAAACTGCTACACCAGCTGCTTTAACCTAACAATCTACTATAACTTCTCGTATTTGAGATGAGAGGTTAGGTATCTCTGACAGTCACAGGTAAAATGAAATTGTTTTAATTAAATTTATACTAGTGGTCGTAGATAAAATAGTGTATGCAACGATTTTATTTGGCCATTAAAGCACTCGTGAGATATTTATAACACTCGCATTCGCTCGTGTTATAACTTACATCTAACTCATGCCTTAATAAGGGTCAAAATAAAATCGTTGCATAAACTACTATTTTATTGTATTGGATAAAAAAGAGATTGAAAAAAATTCTATTGATTCTCCGTAAGAACATGTGTGAACAATTTGAAAATTTCGCCTCGGTGACGTAAGATACTTCCTCTTTTCGCTCTAATTACTTTTCATAAGAAATAACATAATATGTTATTTCTTATGAAAAGTAATTATAGTGAAAGACATATTATGTGAGCATTCAACCTTTCATCTAGTAACCTTGTGTTACTAAACAAGGCGTAATGATGAGTCTCTGCCAACTAACTGAAATAGACTGTAAAACCACTTACTTCTTTATCCACATCAAGAAGCGATGCAAAATCAAGAAGATGTTCATCCTGTTGTATTTCATGCATGTGAAAAATGATGACTGTATTGAATGTCTTCTGTTTGTGATCATTGGAGGGCGCAGACTCCGACATACTGTCCACTCGTTTAATGCACGACACTTTGTCTGACAGACTTTCTTCCAACATTTTAACCAGCGGAGTTTGGTGCTCAGAAATTATGCACACTCCATTACTCTTCTCTATTGAAAAACAAATGAAGAAAATCAGCTCGTCAAAAGTACCACATCTTGATTCTATGATTAATCATATATGTGCTTATGAATGGTATTTATTTATTGATATTGGGAACATATATATAACTGTTTGTAAAGAAAGAACACACTTTTAGACCAAAACTGCTTCTACTTCTTCTTCTTTGGACTCTAAAACTAGAGTCCAAATGTTTGTGGGTAAGGATACACATGTTACTAGTAATTTTGTTGGGGAAAAATATGTAACTTAAATCATCTTTATTCCAAGAAGACCAATTTAAGTTAATCATTTTCACATATTTTCTCCACAATCTAAATAAAAATTCGAAATTTAAACATGGAAATTATAAAGATAAAAATTATAGAGATACTACTTTATTATGAACTAGCAGGTTGCCTGAGTCAATTGAATCTGGATGCCTAGAATGGGACATCAAATATTTACAAATTTAATTCAATAGTATTTTTTTTTTTAAATTTATTAATTTTGAATTCCTCAAAGTGCTATTAATTTATATTGAAGACTTACGCAAAGGCGGATATTAACAAAAGCATTGAATAGCTGATGGAAATCTATGAATTCATTATTCATTCATTCATTAGCATCCTTTGACCGCCTTTAAAAGGGGTATATGGATTTGTCAGAATGCTACTGTACAAAAATATCAGTCACCACCGGGAATCGGGAGTCTTTTTACTATCCTTTTTTTCTTCCTCGTCTACGTCTTCGTCTTCTTCTTCTTCTCCTCCTCCTCCTCCTCCTCCTCATCCTCTCTTACCCATCCATCGTCTTCTTTTTTTCCCGCATATCAATAATGCGCCTTTTTTGTTTCATTTTTAGT
This sequence comes from Conomelus anceps, assembly GCA_948455865.1. Taxonomy (NCBI): domain Eukaryota; kingdom Metazoa; phylum Arthropoda; class Insecta; order Hemiptera; family Delphacidae; genus Conomelus; species Conomelus anceps. The sequence goes on along the minus strand of OX418225.1, from coordinate 39,569,309 downwards.
TTCTAGTCCGTGAGCGGAGCGCTAGTTTCGTCGACAGATAACAGCAAGTAGCCGTTAATTATGTAGGATTATGTACAGTATATAGTATTTTTAATCTAGGACACAATCATGAAAATAATGCTAGAGATAGAGACGAACTATAATAATTAGAAAAGCATTCTGAATTTCATAATAAAAGGCCTTCCTACATTGGGGTCGATTTATAATAATTCGCTCCTTGTAATTCAATAATCATCTTTGAATACATTTAAATAACAACTATTGAAAAATAGTGTATTTATACATGACAAAGTCTGGTTGTTATTTAATGAAGTTTTGCAGTTCATCTTGAGATAATTTGGAATCTTGCGAGACCGGACTCCCTCAAAATTTGTATTATTAATATTACCCAGAATAAGAGCATGGCCGAGGGAAGTGTGGAGATGGAATTATTGAGTACTAAATCGCATTCTACAATAATATAAAATAAAATGGAACTTTAGATATCACATTTGCAATTAATTTAGTTGAATATTCATAACAAGAAACATAATAATTACAAAAATATTTAAAAAAGTGAAAATAAAACATTTATAAAAAATTGACAAGAGTAATCAAGAATGAAGAAACCAATAAAAATATATAAAATACATTATAAAACGAGCATTGGATGACCTAAGAAGTACTAAATGAAAAACCCCTGAATTACCTCTCAGACAGCAGGTGGCAGTAAACAAGTCCTTTTTGTGTGTGACTTTCCACAATTCTTCTGGTCCGTTGATAAGTTTTGCTCGAATGCCGGCATGTTTCAGAACAATCTGCAGGCATTCCGTCCCGCAATCTAATTCTTCATCTGTACACTGTAAAGATTCAGAAAAATATTTAGTTCTAGCAGAACTAGCAAGATGTAATCAATAACACCAATTGAGTTAACTTACTGTTGTAAATTTAACGACATGCAGTCAGTTTTTTATTGTGAATATATCATAAACGCTTGATGAAATTTGTTTAAATACGTTTATAATACTCAATTGGTTTCTTGGATTTCGTGTTCCATAACGATCTGCGTTGTTAATATTAACTTTTTGTTGTAAATTTAACGACTTGTAGTCAGTTTTTTATTGTGAATATATAATAAATGTACTCACATTAGGCCGAACATTTTCGAGGTATTGAATCTCATCTTCAAGGCATTGAGAACTCTAGCCTGAACTTCTTTGAGGTGCGACCTGTGAACTCTCAACACCAGACCTGAGCCAGCCAGGTCACACAATATCATCATCAATTATTTTTGTGAATGTTAATAGGTTCTAGGACTCAAGATGAGATTCAATACATCGAAAACGTTCGGCCAAATGTGAGTACATTCATTATATATTCACAATATAAAACTGACTACAAGTCGTTAAATTTACAACAAAAAGTTAATATTAACAACGCAGATCGTTATGGAACAAGAAATCCAAGAAACCAATTGAGTATTATAAACGTATTTAAACACATTTCATTGAGCGTTTTTGCAAGAAGTATTGTATACACTGTTTCAGGGGGAATAACATTGAATATGGTATGTATTCTTTATATTAATATTCATAAAAATAATTGATGATGATATCGTGTGATCTGGCTGGCTCAGGTCTAGAGTGAAGAGTTCTCAGGTCAAACCTGAACGAAGTTCAGGGCCTCTGACTTGACTTTTTTTTAGGCAGACGGGACCAACAGGCTTAACGTGTCCTCCGACTGATCTTTCGGTCAGATGGGGTTCGAACTCGAGAACAATAATTGAAATAGAAATTGACTGCCCCTATTTGCCTTCCAGGCTTGCCAACTGTGTTCCAGTATTGATGCGCACACTGCATCCTTTTATATCCAGTTTCAGATCTGTTTCTAGATATTTCTTGCCAATGAATCATATTGTACGAAAGACTATTATAAAACATATATATATCAGATGATAATTGGGAAGAATTCAAGATGAAAATAAGTGTTTTGTTAGTACACTCTTAAAAATATATTATGAAGCATCTTTTTCCTATAATTTTTTCAGTATTTTCTTCTATTTTTATATCAAATCTGAATTTTTTACCGTGAGTTGATCTCATGTCAATTGTGTCAAGGAATCAGCCTTGGGCGTATGCCGGTATGCGTCCATTATTTTATTTGTATTAAAATAGACAAAATATTGTCGATTTTGGATTTGACTTTTAATAAACTTTTTGAGGATTAAGCCTACATAGGTCTAAGCCCTGTGCGAGGGTAATGAGTTGGATGATGGTGATTGATGAGTTAGACATACAATTTTAGGTGGGTTGTGAACCACCGGGAAATGATTTTACAGCAGAGAACAGAGAATTTTTTTCTGGACAATCCAATCGGTTACCCTTACAAAGAGGGCCCAGGAGTTCGTAGCTTATTTCTATCTGACTGAGCAGATACCTGCTTCGTGTCACGGCTATCACTACCCTATTCATTCACTGCCTATGTAGAAGTCAGATTACCGATGTAAACAGATCCAATGAAGATGAGAAGTATTGAAACCTAGGTTTAGTAGCCTAAATGAATAAAGAAATTAGAATCGACAATAATACCCATACCTCCAATACCCCTTAGAATTGCAATACCATTACAATTGATGAACTAATACCTGGTACATATTGAATAGAACGAGTGCAACACACAATTAAAAAAAAAGTATAAGATACTAGTAAGTAATTAAAAAGTATAAGTGCTAATGTTGCAGAAGAAAGCTGTCAGAATTGTAAGTAATGCAGATTATCTGGACCATTGTAAGCCATTATTCAAGGAGAATTCAATTTTGACTGTAATAAATGAATACATATATCAGTGTCTGAAAGAGATAAAGTTAAGACAAAATGTGTTGATAGTTGGGTTATATCCATGATTATCCAACAAGGGCCAGAGGTGATATTCACGTTCCTAGGTGTAGACTGGGTAAATCTCTATCCTGTTTCCCAGTAGTTGATATAAAATATTTCAACCTCCTGCCAGCTTCCTTCCGAGACCTCCCTCTACCCGTATTCCTTAAAGCCTTGAGAAAATTGCTAGCTGCAATAGAATTGTAGGCTAGTTAGTTAGTTTTATTATTAAATGAATCAGAACTATTGTATTTAGTTGGTATAATGTTTTGACGTAGCCTTATGTATGTTTGTACCTTCTGGCTGAATAAATTGATTTATTGATTTAAACCTTACTTTGCGGTATGCAGCTAACAATGAATGCATTTTGAATGCCTGGGGCGTTTCGCTTGCCACATGCTTGGTTCGATCCAGACTTGAATCGAGAAAGTTGTCAGATGTTGAAGTTAGGACAGTGGAGACCAGAGGACGTATAGCGCCGGCAGCGCCGTGAAAGAGGGCCACTTCACACAGCTCGTTGACTAGCCGTTCAGGAACTAATGGTCTAACACCGTCATGCACAATCACCACCTTATCTTCATCTGAAAATCCAAATTAAAAAATGTACAAGTGATAAAAATGACGTTTATATCACAAACAGTGATTGAAACAAATCAGAATATGTAGACTGAGACATAAAGTTACAAAATTAATTAGTCTTCCTCACTTCTTTTTCTCTTTCTTCGAACTTGGATATCAGAATTTGTAGATTAGACCGCTCAGCCATTTATGACCAGTTATTTTAACGTGATGTGCTAGTAGCTTTCGTGACGTCACACAGAATAAGACGTTCATGTATTGTAACAGCATTGAGAAACTGCACAATACGATAATTGCGGAAAAAGAATACTCAAAACTTAGTACTTTACAGTTATAATGATAAATTATACTTTAAAACTGGTGGAAATACATATTAAAATTAGTGGAAGAGCATATTAAAATTGGCGGAGGAACATATTAGAATTGACGTTTCAAGTGAATTCAACGACTTGCAGTCAAATTTTTATCAAGAATAAGTAGTGCTTAAACGAAGTAAGTAAAATAATACTTAATCTTGATAAAAAAATTTGACTGCAAGTCGTTGAATTCACTTAAAATGTTAATATTAACAAAGCAGTTCGTCAAGGAACAAGAAATCAGGAATTTCAGAATTATTGGAAAATGATGTTACAGATCAGAAAAATTCATTATGGAAAAGTAGTTCATGTAAGATAGTATCTTTGAAAAAGATAGAAAGACAGAAGGTCCTTCTTTCGTATGCACTTCAAGTGAAGCTATTGGTCCCGGCTGCCTGAATATAAGTCATGTCAGCGCCCGAACTCTTTTAGGTGCAATCTTAAAACACTTCTATTTCAGCCAAGCCTGACATTTCTGGGATTAATAGCAGCTGCACTTCCGTATGAGGTCCCCGCGAAATAATCTAATGTGAGAATCAATAGTCGCTTAGTTAGGTTTAGCTTTGGGTTTGGTACAGATATCTACTATCGATTCCCTCAGTCGATTATTTTGTGAAGACCTCACACGTAAATGCAACCAAGATGATAGATGAAGTACTTTATTTAGGCTCGGGCGAGGCTGTAAATAGCCCCATATCCAAACCCATTATATAAAATTAACAAAACACACGAGATAAAAATAATACAATAAAATTACAATAATACAATAAGATGACGTCAATGAGTTCACATAATAGCTTTAGAAATTGTGAGAATGATGTGTTAAGGTAGCGTTCCGCACCAAGAGACCAAGACAGGCGACAGAGACCAGAGACCAAGACACCAACTGTCGCTCCTTAAAATGAGTATGCGACGGAGACAAGTAACAGATGCGAAATGTGCATAGCGTCTATTCTTCAGTATATCAGAAGAAGTTGTAGAACTTCGGTTTTACTACTATTATAGTAGGCCTAGTATAATGGCTTCAAAACTATTTTTTTAAATGTTATTGGAAGAAGAAGATGACGATATATATCTCTATTACTTGTTTCGAATGAAAAAACGAAGGTGCGTAAATTCTATATTCAGAACAAGGCGTGAGGAAGGATTTTTCAGTGTATTAATAATGAATCACCTATCATTAGTTGAAGAAAATAAAATAACATCCTTGTAGGATTCCACTTGCGGATCAAATAGTGGTGGATTCTTAGCCACTGAATCTATTAGCATTTCGTCTTCCTCCCCAGTAAATTTGATTTCAGTCATTATTATTTTTAATAAGAAACCATGTAGGCCTACAAATCAGTGCTGAAACAGAAATGTCGCGCAACGACACACTCCACTACTGCTCTCGTAGGAGACTGACGAGACACAGTGAGGCGACAGTAGACTGTCGCATATCTCTGTCTCGGCCTGCAGAACGACCTTGATACAATTGCACTGAGAGCAGTCATGGAGACACAACAATCGGTCTCGCCTATCTGTCGCCTGTCTCGGTCGCTTGTTGCGGAATTCTACCTTTACATTATCTATAAATAATTTTTACAGTAAATGCAAATTTTGAACCCGAAAGCAATGATCATATTTTGTGAAAATCATGGTTCATTTGAAACTAACCTGAGCTGTAGTTTTTCAATTGCTGAAGCCCGGCAAAAATTGAACGGTGCCTCGATGAGCCACCTTTCACAAGCAACAATCTTTTACAGGTATCAAGGCCTGCTTCTTGTACAATTGCATGAACTTTTTCAACGTTGTCAACTACCAGTGCCAATTTTTTCACGCACGAGAAACTGAGGAACTGCTCAACCGCATACAAAAATAAAGGCTTGCCCTGGAATAATCAACATTGAAAATGTCATTAGCAAATCAAGCTATTGATAATTGTGTAGCATAGCGGTGTAGTGAATAGCCTACGGTAGTGAAAATTGTTTTTTCCAATGTTTGAATGATGAAATTGACTGCAAGTCGTTGAATTTATCATACAAAGTTAATATTAACAACACAGATCTAATAAAGAAAAATCTCATTTTTTACCATTTTTAAAAGTTAACAAACTAGGTCTCCCCAATTCTTTTCTCAAATCAGTTTTTTTATTGCTACACTGGTACTGGGAACTGATTAGTACTGACAACATAACTAAATGTAAGGTTGGGAAGGTTTTCTGTAGGTTTAGTTTGGTGTTCAACCTCCACCAAGAATAATCCTGAACTTAGTTCATCATAATGCTTGATAATATTCAGACGTGCTTCATAATATTCATCCCCAAAAAGGCACGTGGCATTGGGCCCCACATCCGTTTATGCAGATCTTAATCCAGTCATGACTCAAAAGCTCCAAGCAAAAATGAGGCTACAAGATATTCAAAGCAAATTAAACGTCGAACATGCTAGTGGAATGAATAAAATTTTGGAATGTTGCAAAAGATTTCGATTGTTGAGTAAACTCAAGTGATTGAGAATAATATGACATGACGACATGATAGACTAAGAATATGTTTACAGCTTCGACAATAACAACATAATATTTCAGCACTTACCAAAATTTTACAATATTGTTTTGGAATAGAACCACCCAATCTTTCTCCACTGCCAGCGGCAGGTATCACGACAAACACATCATGATTCACCATTTTATTCATTGGGAAAAAGCTTATAGATGATACATACTATTGCATTTCATTACAGTGAATTAAATAAAACCAGTAAACTAATACAAGAGTTCGTTAGCAATGCACAGTTCAGTAAAATGATTGATCCATCCCGGCTTCAACAACGCAGACCTCAAGAACTTTGACATTTAAAACTAACCTAGAAATAACGGCATCGGCCAGTAACGTTCAGTTTGAACCAAAGTTACCACTTAAAAAACCAAAAAGATTTAAAATAAAGTTGTAGAAAAAATTATGTGCAAATAATAAATCAATTTTAAGACAATATCAGTGATATTTCAAAGATACAATCTCATACACTGAAATTTCAGGTGGGATGCGATTGTGCAAGATTCAGGAACCTCGATCAAGCTACGAATGGAGCGCTAAGTTCAAACAATATTCTCAACATGCTTACAATACCACAGTGTAGTTTTTAAAATGATTAAGGGCCACTACCCTTACATAATAGTCCTAGGAAAAATTATTCAAAATATAGCATATTTTTATATTATTAGAGCCTACTGAAGCTCAAAAACAGGTAAAATTACCTGAAATCTTAAGTAGTGATAGAAGAAGCATACTGTATTTTAGCCAACATAACTTGAGGTAGAATTTAATGACTCACTATACATCCTCATAGCAGTCCCAAAAAGGGATTTTTTGGATAAATAGCATTTCCCCATTTAAGGAGACAACAGGACCTCAATAAACAATCAATATCGACTCATAGTGCAGACAAAATAAGCACTGTATTTTCTCCATTTTCAAGATCACAACATCTTTATGATAATGCCAAGGCGAATTACCAAGAAAAAAGATTTTTCTTGTATTATGATAGCATGTTAGAGCACAATAAATGCATGCAAAGTTTGCTAAAATCTTTATAGTGCTAACAAGAGGAGCATAGATTTTTTCAACATAATTTGAGGAAGTTGAAAGTAATTACTCCTACAAAATATTCTTGGAAAAAATAATAATTCAATATATGGCATATTTTTATTAATAAAGTCTGCTACAGTTAAATATTCTGGTAAACTTTACTAAAGTCTTATATAATAATGCGGACGGCTGCTATGTTTATATTTTTATCCATCTGTTCTGTGTTCTGAAATAGATGACATCTATAATCACGACTAGTCTAATTTTTTTTAAATTTATTTAATTTAATTATGTTTTGTTTTGCAGGCCAATTATTCTAGTACCGGTACTGAAATGAGAGCAGGTTTTCGTTGGCTACAAGGCTGGCTCCACAATTAGGTTGGAGTGCAACAGAGCTACATACTGCACCAGCATACAGGTGGAGAGAGGCGAATTTTTTTTTTTTTTTTTGTAGATTACGTCTTGGAGACTCCAGTTAAGGAGTATAAGACAAGTCAGATCAACAATATTATACACTAGATACCATAATTACTTCAATTAGTTGAGGTGAGGCTTAATTTTGATGTGAAAGGAACTCTTGTACACTATAAAAAGCTTTATCAACTAAATATTTCTTCAATTGTTTTTTAAATATTTCTATATTTTCAAGACTCTTCAAAAACTGCGGTAGCTTGTTGTAGAATTTCCTACCAATATAACTAGGTTTTTGTTTGAATAAGCTACTATTGTGACTCACCAAGTGATAATCTCCTCGGCTTCTTGTATTATAATCATGTACATCAAGATTTTGGTTAATATCATTCGTTTTTACATATAAAGTAGCTTCATACACATATAAGCAGGGTACAGTTAGGAGACCAAGTCTCTTGAACAACGGCCTACATGAATCTAATCTATTTACTCTTTCTATACACCTAACCGCTTTCTTTTGGATTTTAAACACCCTATCAAGATTTTGTTTTGATGAATTACCCCATACTAAGATAGCATACCTAATATGTGACAGTAAGAGCCCATGGTAAGCTGTAAAAAGTAACTTTTTGTCATTCAATCTAGCGAGCTGTCGCAGGACAAATACCCCAGATGAAATTTTACTACATATTTTCTCAATGTATGGAGTCCAGGTCAATCGTCTATCCAACATAACTCCTAGAAATGCAATTTTTTCTTCCTGGTCTAATTGATTATCGTTTTCAAACACGTTTATAGCCCTATATCTTCATTTAAATTATGTTTGTTTTTGAATTGAAGGAATGGGGCGTATAGTCTACTTCAAAGGTAAAATTAGTATGTATTATAAAGTAATTTTAATAAATTAGACTCAATTATAAAGTAAAACGGGGTGTAGTCTACTTTAAATCTTTGGATTTCTTGTTCCATAATGATTTGCGTTGTTAATATTTACTTATTATTGTAAATTTTATGACTTTTAGTCAATTTGTAATTATTATGAATAAATAATATTCCTACTCACTCTTGACCAAACTCATCTTCAAGGCGGCCTAGATCGGCGATGTTGGTTTTTTGGTTTTTAGTGTGAGTAGGAATGTTATTAACTCACAACTAGCTGGCCCGATATGCGTTGCTGCGTTCTCATAAAAAATTCTTGATTTTATTATTTGCCACCTCCCACTGAGGTTACATTTCAAATTTCAACCTTCTAGAACTATAAGGGAAGAAGTTAGTGCTAGGGCTCTTCCAGCTGATCAGAGAGGCCTCCTTCGTTGTTTTCTTACACTGTAAGACCTTACTCACCACCTCTCAATGAACATTTCAAATTTAAACCTCCTATGACTATTAGGGTAGAAGCTAGGTTTTTGATTGTTTTTTTTTGGAGGATGAAGCCCACATAGGTCTGAGACCTGTGCGTGAGTAATGAGTTGGATGATGGTGATTAATGAGTTGGACCTACAGTTTTAGGTGGGTTCCGAACCACCGGAAAGTGATTTTACAGCAGAGAACGTGTCTTTTTTGCTGACCAATCTAATCGATCACCGTTACAAACAGGACCAATGAGAAAGCAGCTTATCTATCTGATTGAACAGATAACTGCTACGGCTCGCGGCTGTCACTTCCCTTTATTATTATTACCCTTCCCTTTATTATTATTCGCCACCTCCTACTGAGACAGATGTCATCAACACGGCATAGTTACATTTCCCAGTATATGGGTATGATCCCAGTCATATGTTTCCTACATAATGCAAGGCTCCGACTGCAAGGTAGCTTACATGCAAAGTTTGCGTTCCTTTGCGTTCTTTGCATTAAAAACTGATGTTGACTTCTATCAGCTGTTCCTTATTTAAGCTGTTTGGCCGGCAAGTTCAGTAGGTTAGGTCTGTAAAATGGATTAATCTATTTATATAACAATGAATGTCTGTATGTATGTATGCATGTATGTATGTATGTATGTGTGTATATGTTCCCTATAGACTTCAAAACTACTTGACAGATCGGCATGAAACTTTGGGAATATGTTGTGTGAATATTGGGGATGGTTTCTGACCATAAATTTTAATAGGGGAGCCAATAATTATTATTAATTAATCCATTTTATAGACCTAACCTACTGAACTTGCTGGCCAAACAGCTTAAAGGAACAGCTAATAAAAGTCAACAGTTTTTAATCATATGGCAGGCCCCTTAGCGGCGTTATTTACGCTGTCTTTGAACAGCAAAAGACTTTACACTTTGCATGAAGGCTACCTTGCAGTCGGAGCCTTGCAGTATGTAGGAAACATACGACTGGGTATGATGAAATGTAGCCTAATTATGCCAGGTTGATGACATCTGTTAACCAATGCAGCTAGAAATTTGAAATGTAGTCTCAGTAGGAGGTGGTGAATAATAAAATCAAAAACCTAGCTTCTACTCTAATAGTCGTAGGTTTAAATTTAAAATGTTCATTGAGAGGTGGTGACGAGTAAGGTCTTACTGTGGTCTAAGGTCTTACTGTGTACGAAAACAACGAAGGATGCCTCTCTGTTCAGCTGGAAGAGCCCTAGGACTAACTTCTTCCCTAATAGTCCTAGAAGGTTGAAATTTGAAATGTAACTTCAGTGGGAGGTAGCAAATAATAAAATCAAGAATTTTTATGAGAACGCAGCAACGCGCGATGGGCTAGCTAGTTAATAACAATTATTTGCCCCCTTTAAAATTTATGGTCAGAAACCATCCCCAATATTCACACAACCTATTCCCAAAGTTTCATGCCGATCTGTCAAGTAGTTTTAATGTCTATAGGGAACATACATACATACAGACATTCATTTTTATATAGCCTATATAAATTAAAAATTGATTGCAAGCCGTTAAACCTACAATGACAATTTAATATAAAAAATCCTCTATTATTTCTTGATGAAATAGAACGGGATGTAGTCCAAGTTAAAGGTAAAACTATTGTGTATTAAATTACAAAAAAAAATTATTTCTCAATAATAAAATAGAACGTGGTAGTCCACGTTGAAGGTGAAATTATTGTGTATTTTGGTATTAAATTATGAAAAAATCTCACTAATGATGGATAAATATGTGTGAACAAAACATCTATGCTCTTTAGTTTGAGGAAGTGATTAGCAGTTAGCCATGCTAGGCATCTGTTCAGGCAGATGAGATCAGAGTTAGTGATTATGATCTTTTTTTTAAAGCATAAAATCCTTTATTTAAGCGTTTTAAACGTCAATATTCAACATCTTAAAAATGTAAGAAGATCAATGTAAGAACATCTTGTAAGAAGATCAATTGCCTACCAGTGGATCAGAGAGAACTTTCTTAGTAATGGCGAAGGTAATATTGTGGAAGGTATCCATAATGAATAATAAGACGAAATTGTCACAACCACATTCATTAAAACTTCGAGAAACTAGTTTCGGTTGTTACACCATTATCAATCTCAATCAAACAGTTTGATTGAGATTGATAATGGTGTAACAACCGAAACTAGTTTCTCGAAGTTTTAATAAATGTGGTTGTGACAATTTCGTCTTATTATTCATGATCAGAGAGAAAGATTTAATTCTGCTATTTTCTAAAGGACCTGCTTTTGTCTTACTTATTCTGCGGCTGAGCTCTTGAATGCATTCTAGTCACCTCTATAAGAGTTTAGTGATATCCGCGAGCCGTAGCGTGTATCTGTTCAAACAGATAGAGATAAGCTGCATTCTCGTAGGTCCTGTTTGATTAGATTGGCCAGCAAAAAATACACTGTTCTCTACTGTAAAATCACTTCCCGGTGGTTCGGAACCCACCTAAAACTGTTGGTCCAACTCATCAATCACCATCATCCAACTCATTACCCAAGCACAGGTCTCAGACCTATGCTTGATCCTCATCTTCATCCTCAAAATTTAAAAAAAAAAGAAAGTATAACTTCTTTTATTAAATAAATATATGTGCTCCTGTGAACTGCATTGCTTTATATTTTAACTCTGTATATTGAGTGTTTTATCCTTTTGATTCTGAGACGTGTTGTTTGTTGACGAGGTTATTGGGATTTCCAGCCAATTTCAACAATGATTTGGAATAAATTCAATTCAATTTATTCGTTACAATGCAATGCAACATAGATACATTCCATTATAACTGTTATAATAGCACCCAGTGTGCTTTTTGTGCGTATAACTTAAGTAATTACTATTTATATAAATAGAGACTATTCACACAATGAAAAACTAATATGGGTAGAAAACTAGATGGGTACATGTATAAGAACATTGTGAGACACCCACAACTAGCTTAAGCCTGTGTTTGCAAGTGTTTTGGAAAATATGTAAATAAGTAAAATGATTTGCGTGTCATTAATAAATTTCTAAAGTTTCAATCAAATAGAATTCAACAAAAAACTAGTAGTAGAGTGTTACTGAGAGAATATAACTTGAAAGTACGCTAATACCAAGTCCCACAATTAATTGTGGGACTAATAAATGACAGTAAATTACCCAAAAACCAAGCTTTAGTACCGTGCTGCTCGAAATTAATTCAAATGCAGTGGTGATGGTGATGACATATTTGTGAAACTTATTATGGTGATATGGTTTATATTATCATACAAAAGTAAAAAGAAAATACATAGGCAGCAAAGTGATAGCCGTGAGCCGGAGCAGGTATCTGTTCAATCAGCGTAGATAAGCAAGGCTCTTCTGGGCCCTCTCTGTAAGAGTGACTGATTGGATTGGCCAGCAAAAAAGGCTCTGTTCTCTGCTGAAAAATCACTTTCTGGTTGTTCGGAACCCAACTAAAATTGTAGGACCAACTCATCAATCACCATTATCCACGCACAAGTCACTGACCTATGCGGGATTTATCCTTAGAAAAAACTGTTTGTATATTAACCTCCTGGTGACTTTACAGAGTATATAACAGTTGACAAAAAATACCTTATCACAATTATGAGATAAAAAACCTATATCCTTCTCATAATCATCACACAAAATTAGTTTACAAAAATGCAACAACTGACCTGGCCAAAGTAAAATGCTGGTTTGACCACAATTGTTTAACTGTAAATATAAGTAAGACCAAGTATACATGGCCATTGTGACCCGTAATCAGCAAGATCCAGGACCTAGAGATCTGAAACTTCACTCATGCGGAGACTCAACATCGATTGTCTGTAACTGTCAAAGTATAGAACGAGTTAACCAGTACAAGTACTTGGGCATAACAATCGATCACAGCTTAAGCTGGAGTCCGCATATACAGCTTGTCAAGAGGCGACTCAGAAGGTTACTCTATGCTTTCTCTCAGCTGAGTCAGGTTTTGAGTAAGAAACACTGCAAGACGGTATATTTTGCTTACGTCCAGTCCATTATCCAGTATGGTATAATCGTCTGGGGTGGACTGCCCGCTACCCTATTGGAACCGCTTGCGGTGTCGCAGAGACAAATAATCAAAACTATCCCAAATAAAGAGTACCGATATCCAACTATTCACAGAATTTCCGGTTTTAAACATCAGACAACTTTATATAAAGTCCTTATTGATTTACCTTAAAAACAATAGATTGAATATACTGCCGGAAATTCATCATACCTATCCAACACGATATAGAGTAAACTTTGGCTATGCGACACCTCAAGTGGTTCATGGATCGGAGCTGAGAACACCTTTTTACCAAGCCCAAATGGTATACCGTAACTTGCCTGTTGAGATGAGGATTATGCTGGAAGAATGCAGTGTAGCGGCATACAAGCGTAGGGTGGAGGGATGGCTCCTCTGCCAGGGCTGGGAAATGTCAGAAAGCCTGCTTCAGTCTGTATATTGGCACTAAAATCAACTCTATCTGGAATCTTTCTTGATAGACTTGCTGATATTGTATTCTTTTCTTAACAAAGGAATTTCTAAATTCTATATATGTTACCTATTTTTCCTCAATGAAGAAATCACCGGGGGGCCTGCCAGTCTCTGTTCTAGTTTCCTTAAAATTTCTAATATTGCGATTAGTCATTTCTTTCTTATACACTGTATTCTTTCTTACTGTTCTATACTGTTTCTTACTGTACTATATGTTCCTTGTTATGGACTATAATATTATTAAAGATTTATATTTATTGTTATCGATAGCTCAACTTTAAGGAACTCACCCCTACACACAGACGAGTAGTCTTCGTAGGAGTATTCCTGTAAGTTTTTTCAAGTGTATTTTTTTGTAAATATTGTATTTGGTGGAATAAATAAAGAATTTTGATTTTGACACATAAACTCCTGAATACTATAATAAACCCATTTATTAGGTGCTTCCTTAATTGTAATTATTAATAACCTGGTAGGTTTTTACAGTCTCTCAGTATAGGGCAGCCCATAAACTAAGCAATTCGACAGTGAACAAAATAAGAGTCGTAATGTTTATAATAAACATAATAACAATAAGCATACCGGTATGCAGAATAAATATGCTTTCTATGTCTTTGCAGGCGGCAACGGCAAATATTGGCACGTGGACTCGGAATGCGTTTCGGTGGACTCCGACACACCGGAAGGATTTTTCCTCGAGCTGCGCGAACCAACGCGCATTTGCCTGAAGGCGGCCGGACCATCGGGCGCCTATTTAAGCGCCGGCAAGAACGGAAACCTGCATCTCGGCGATCAAGACGTCAGCTCGGCCACCATGTGGGAGTACGAGACGCGCGAAATTTGAATTTTTAAATTTAGACTTGATTTCAGGTAGAAGTCGAAGCTGAACCATTGGTTTTATGAGTAAACTAAAGCTTGCAAAAATTTGAATTTTTAAATCTTGATTTTAGGTCGAAATCGAAGCTGAACCATTGGTTTTATGAGTGAACTAAAGCTTGTTTTTATGTGTAAACTGTAACTTCGTTAAATCTAAAACTCATTAAAACTTGGTTTCAAGTCTAAGCTGAAGCTGAAATTTGGTTTCAGGCCTAAACTGAAAGTCAAGCTCGGTTTTATGTGCAGGCTTATGTGTAGGGTCTAACTCAGTAAAATCTGAAACTGAAATAAGACTATCATATTAAGTTTATTATTTAAGTTCATTTTTTTTCTTTTCAATTTATATTAGATTTTTTTTATTTCGACTTCTGAGTTCTGTTGCTTGTATATTATGCTCATTAAGTATATAATTGTTATCACTAAAAATATAAAAAAATATTTAATATTTTGATGGCAACTCCCATATAGGCTATTCTCGGGAGTGCCTACTTTCTCAATGAATATCACAATGTATTTCTTATGTACTACTTGTGTATGTTGAAGATTGTTGTACCATTGTTGTTTATTGAGAAATAAGAAGAAAAAAATTATATTGCAACCATTCATTATAATCAAACTACCGGATAGTACAGTGATTTTATATAACTTAGATGGTGTGGCCATTGTTACAGCGATTATATAGACAGTAATACTAATAAGTGTGTACTTTTATTGGTCGGGAGACCCTTGCGGGTAGCTGCACTTTGCCGTTTGAGCCATGTTATGGGTAACATGGTGGACCTACTATTTTAGGTAGGTTCCAAACCACCGGGTAAGTGATAAAATCAAGTCATTGAAGCACGGTCACCCATCCAATAGACAGTGCGGCCATTGCTTCCTGCCACCATAATATTGTGACCAATTTATATTTGTACCGTATGTCTATAAAGGCTTGATATTAGTTATATATTATAAACATATATGTTTACCGCATGGCTCCGGCTACACCGTCGCTTGTAAACCTTTGCGTTCCCGCCAACGTTGTCTAAATTCCATTTCATATAATATATGGTTCATAATACATTGACTGTAAAGAAATAGATTTCAGTCACTGTAGTCAACACTTAAAATTTGGAAACCGAATAGCGAATTGTACTATAGTCTGTTCAGCGAGCCTGCGGAGTGAGTAAACAAACATGTGCGTGCGTGCGAGCCGAACCTCAACGAAGCCCGATTCACAGATAGGCTAGTTTTCTAAACGCATCGAACAGGCAACAGGCCTACCGTACCCATTGAAAACGACTTTAAATATCATTTTCAAACAGCTACTTGGTTAATACTTATTATTTATTGCAAATGGAAATGGATACATGAGATAAATGAATATAATATGGATATTTTCTTACCTTCAATGCTTAGGTAATGTATCCAAATATTCAGCAGTCACTGGTATCACTATTAGAATTGTTCATAAATTTGTCGATTGAATTATTTTTACTTATACAATTGAAATGAAAATACTGACTTGATAACGGAATTTAAAATCGAATATGTTCTTGAAATAATGCAATAATAATTATTATCATTGTTCGACAGTCTACTATTAAGCAAGGTATGAACTATCGTAAAATATAAACTACCGTGATGGAATGAAGAACTTACTAATAAAATTATTTAAAAAAAAACCACTTTGGAAATCAAATTATACTTAGGTAAGCTACTGTACAAACACAAACATAACGAATTGTTAATCACAATGTAGGACTTTTGTATGCTCGATGTTCAACATTGAAGCACAAAATTTTAGTGCGAAAACAGCTTTTAAAAACGAATTGTAGGTGGCAATCAGTGTGAACTGGCCGACCGGCTGATGCCAGTACAATTCTCGAAATTCCTCACTCACACACATGCAAAGTTTGTTTACTTCACTCCGTAGGCTGGCTGAACAGACTATACGTGACAGTGGCGGATCCACGGATGGTGGGGAAAGGGGAAATCCCCCCCCCTCCAAACGGAGAAGAAGGAAAAGAAAAAGAAGGAGAAAAAGAAGAGGAAGGGGAAGAGAGAGAAGAAGAAGGAGAAAAAGAAGAAAAGAGGAACGAATGGAAATGATAGAAAACAGCAGTGAAGAAGTGGAAAAGAGATTAGAAATTGGTAGGAGAGAGATGAAAATGAAAAAAGACGAATAAGTGTAAAAAATAAGGATAAAATTAAAATTAGAAGAAAATGAAGAAGATTTTTCAAAGTTGTTGACAAGCGAGGAAAATGAGACAGCAATGCTTAACCAACAATTAATTTTCTATTGCATATATTGTGTACTTCAGTACTTGTTCTGAAAAATGATGCCAGTTCTGAAAGGTTTTTCTGGATTCTGCAGCTTATCAATACATGGCTGAGGACTACTATGGCAGAAAAAGCAGATTTGTTTTATTAGCACTACTTTACATTCACTCAGATAATCACCCTAGAGCCTAGATCCTGGATCCTCAAAAAATTGTTGGGAGATTTTGGCTGATTACAGAATAGTTTTTCAATTGCGAACAATGTATGTAATTTTTCATGTTAATTTCATTTTTCATTAACAGCTTGCGTCAGTAGCATAATGCTTGTGTCAGTAGCTCAGGGGGGTATTATCCCCCCCCCCCGAGACAAAAAAAAATTTGGAATTTTAGCAGGCCATTTTGAGACAATTTTTGGCAAGAGTCAAATATGTCTGGAAACACTAAAAATGTGGTTTTGTAGGAGTTTTATTTTGAAAAAGTTTTCAAGGAGTACCCCTCAATTATTTTGAGATAAATTTTCAAGTAGCCTACGGTATTGTACATTACCCCAATCAGGAGTAGTGAGGGATCAAATATAGAAAAGTGGAAGTTTCAAGTAAGGTCCCGGATCTCTCATTGACAGTAACACAAGAACTAGACAAATCTGTGATTTTTTCCATGACGAAATGGACTACCAATGGGATCCCTCCAGCATCCTAGCAGAAATATTTTTACAGCACATAGAGAATACTAAAATACTAAAAAACACCAAACACTCAAACAAAATAATTTACTGGCACCGCTACGTTGATGACATTATTGTACTCTACAATGGAAACCAAAGACAGTGTGAACAACTCCTAACACAATTGAACAAAACCCATAAAAACTTACAATTCACAGCAGAATATGAAACAGACTACACCTTAAACTTCTTAGACCTAACTATCAAAAAGCTAAATAACATGCACAATTTCAAAATCTACAGAAAACCAACTCTCACAGACACACTCATTCACAACTCATCCAACCATCCAAATCAACACAAACTTGCTGCTTTCAACTCCATGATCCATAGACTCCTAAATGTTCCACTATCACAAGCTGACCACCAAGAAGAAATCAATACAATCAAATATTTAGCACAACAAAACGGATACAACACCAATCTAGTAGACAAAATCCTGAATAAAATGAAAAGTAAAAATCCAAAACCTGCAAACCAAAACAGATTTATCACACTCACATATTTCAACAAAAAATCACACAAAATAGCTTACATCTTTAAAAAATCCGGATTTAACACAGCATTCAGAACAACAAACAACCTAAATCATCAGATCCAACAAGAACCAGCTCACCTAACAAACAGCACAATTCACAAATTCAACAAACCAGGAATATATAAGCTCAAATGCAACACATGCCCCAAGTACTACATAGGACAAACAGGCAGATCATTCAACACAAGATACAAAGAACACATCAAAGCACTACATTCCAACACTGACTCAACATTTGCAGATCACTTAATCAACACTGGTCACTCACACAATAACATCCAAACAGACTTAGAAATTCTACACACATTCCAAAAAAGCCACAAACTAAATACACTGGAGCAATATGAAATATTCAAACACCATAAACAAGATAGAACCAACATACTCAATGACCAAATACAATTCAAATCAAACGCAATTTTTAACTACATAATGGCTGCTCATCCTAACCTAAACAAAGCATGACCCCTGGCGGCAGGCTGACGAAGCTTCTGTTCAGAAGTGAAATGCATTCCTCAAGCATCTCCAATATATGTGAGTAAAACATTATTTAAAAGTGAAATATAGTGTCAGTTTTAATATTAAACTTGACAAAATTTACTTTGACACATAACGTGGGTTGAAGTGTTAAGTTAGAAGAATTATTAATGCCTAGAATCACTTGCCATGTAGTTTTAGAGGTAATTTTTCAAAAAAAATTCTCGGGGAGCACCCCGAACCCCCGTTTTAAAATAAATAGCCATGTATATTAATCAATTTATCGTTAGAGGTCTACTACTCCAAATTGCAAATTACTATTGTACTGAGAGTCTAACCCTCCAGGCAAGATCCCCCCCCCCCCCCCCCCCTAGACTGACCCTGTAGTTATGCCACTGCTTTGTGTGATGTAACAATACACATTAAAAGGTTATTAAAATTTTTATATAATATAATATCATTCCAGGCAGTAGGTGAACAACTAAATTTAGAAAGTTGGTTTCATTTCAATTGAAAATACCCTTAAATTCACGATTTTATGCCTCATTTTCAAACAACAACACCCCCCCTCCCCCTGATAGCCATACCCCACTCAGGTATAATTCCCCCAAAATCTGCTGCTGGATCCGCCCCTGCTTCTCCTTAGCAGCTAGGTTTCTACTCCTCAATTTTTCTTTATTGTATTTATAACTGTGATTGTTGTATGTGTATTTTTTCTACTATTATTTCTTTCTTTGTCTGGTACCTATTATATTGTTTGGGCTCAAGGTGTTCTAATTGAACTATTTATGTGCCAAGTTCAACACAGAAATTCCTTTCAGGAAGAACAATAATTAAAAAGCTCTGAAATGTTCTATATAGTAATGCATGGAATTGTTCGAAGAGATTTTAGGGCTCTACGATCGAACTAACTCGTCAATGTCAGTTTTGAATGAAGATGTTTCTATCACTTCTCATTTATTTGAGTGGATTTCATTCTCGATTGAAAAAACATTCAAATCATTATTTGCTTTGTTCCATTTTATGTCGTGGAATCTTTCTTTCTAAGAAATCGGTCGGCCAAATCGTTTCCAAGCAATGTAGGCATAGAATAAGAAAGATGATGGGATTCCAATTAGTACTGTAGTGAAAATACAGATAACTACAAAAGTTACATAGGATGCATTGCTGGAGAAAATTCTTCTTTCATAATCAAGAATCAAATAAAATTTTCCAAACTTGAAGGCTGCTGAAATATTACTGAAAAAAAATTATTCATACGAATGGATTCATACGATAACTACCAAAACATTCAAATTGTACGCGCCAAATTAGGATTTCAAAATAAACAGCCTATTGTTTAATGATTTCATGTACATGTATGGTGAACTTATTGAATTGACGATTTTAATAAAAAATATTGCCCAATTGTGATATTGACTAGGAATTTTCCT
Source organism: Conomelus anceps (assembly GCA_948455865.1). NCBI lineage: Eukaryota > Metazoa > Arthropoda > Insecta > Hemiptera > Delphacidae > Conomelus > Conomelus anceps. The sequence goes on along the minus strand of OX418225.1, from coordinate 39,549,348 downwards.
ATTCACAACCACTTAAGAATTCTAATGTGAAATTTTATATTAACATCTGTACCTACACTGAACTTACTGGAAATTAGTAGAGAGCTTAACAAACATTTAATAGTTTATCCATTCCTGAAATAGATTTATGTATGAAAATCTTTGATCAAACACGAGATTTAGTAATAATGATTTTTCTATTTATTCGGAGTGGCAATGCATGATCATCTGTTCATGATACATCAACCAGCCTGATTCAAGGCTTCAACCTTCATGCTTCATTCTAGGGATGAGCATCGATGGGAAAACATCGATGTTGACCATCGATGTTAACATCGAACCATACCATCGATGTGAGGAAAACATCAGTCTCTAAACATCGATGTATTTCAGTGCAAAACATCGATGTTTTAGGAAAAAATCAATCACTCATTGCTACCAAAGTACAAATGTTTGATATTGATTTTTTCTTCTTATGGTTTAAGTTTATGCAAAAAAGTTTTTTGATAGTATAGTTCAAATCTCACAATTTTAAGTGAAGGACAAATAAGTCCCTCACAGCCCTACAATCAAATCGGCTTATAACTGAGGGGCCCAAGTGTCCCCCAAATTCAATCCTGATATAGCCTGTGCTTTATATAATATTTTACTGCTCTTTGATCCTTCAATGACTGTAATTTTTTGAGAATAAATTGTTATTTTAAAGTAAAACCATTGAAGCAATAAAAATTGACTGTTCTTGGATGAGTGACTGGCAAGAAAACTTCACGTTATCTGCTTCATCATCACTTACCTGGTGGTTTGAAGCCCACCAAAAACTGTAGGTCCAACTCATCATTCACAATCACCCACTGATACCCACGCACAGGTTTTAAATCCATGTAGGCTTTATCCACAGCAAAAAAATGTTCATTTTCAGACTCCTTTGAAAAATCAAGAAGACATACCTCTAAATCACTGCCAACTAGGAGCCTGTCAACATCATCATCTAGAATGTCACTCATGTCTACATCTACATTTACTATTATCTCTATTAATATTACTTTAACACTCCTAACCGACTGGTCTTGCTTGCTTGTATACGATTTTTCTAAAAAACGATGTGTTGAAAATAAAATTAGCAAGTCCGCGTTTATAAAACATCAATGTACGAAAACATCGCTGGTTAACATCGATGTATGAAAAACATCGTTCCCTTACCATCGATGTCAAAAACATCGAGCATCGACATGGAAACATCGATGTTTTATAAACATCGACCATCGATGCTCATCCCTACTTCATTCTTCATTCTAATGCGATCGTCTCTAGAGTGCACAACATCAAATAATATTATCTACTGGAGTTTTTAGTTCTTTCGTTTCATTTCCATTTCATTTGCTTTCAGCATAAGGTAAGAATATTATTCCTTGATAAAGCTATGCTTAACTTTCAATTATCATTCTATGTGAAACTTTTATTTCCTCTAAATTGCAGTTTCCGTAATGACTAATAATTAATTTTGGAAGCTCTTATACAATTACCACAAGATTGAATTTCCTATGCTTAATGAATATTATTGAGAAATGTTCGGAGTTAAGAAAATGGCCGACAATTCAAATTTCAAAAACAGTAATTCATTATTTTTTCTTAAATTTCGATGAAATAAACTATGAGGCATTTGTCTGCAAGTAGAATGAGTGCATTTAAAAAGTTATTAAATTCAGTTGTTCTTGGAATTAATAAAACTTCAGTAAGTTCGGATGCTGCTTACAGCTAGGCTGTTATGAGTTCCCAATTCCAAGTGATAAACTTACGAGCTTTGTCTACTTTTAAAAAGGTTTTCTAGATTTTCTTTCATATATTTTCTTCTTATGGTAGAGCAGCTCCTTTACAAATTCAAACATTCCTTTATTCTTTTCAATTGATTTTCACCCTCTTTTGTACTGTTTCACCTTGTTTCTTCTTCATACCAATTAGGAACTTATCTTTGATTTGTTTTTCCACATTTCTCATCTTTGTTTTGGTACTTCTATAAGTTACTTCAAACTTTCAAAAGCTTTTTTATCTAAGTGTACAGATTTGTAGGTCGATTCATGACTAACTTCTTATAAATCCTTCTGAAGTTTCTCCATTATTTATTCCTCTCTTGTTGTATTTCATAGTTTTCGCTTCTTTTGAATTCATTTCCTAATCGTTAATTTTCTTCTCAATCACTTTTCTCATCTTAGTCATTTTGATCTTTATAACTTTTCCACATTAGTCATTTCTACCATAAGCCTCTTAAACATCATATACTTTCTCCACGATAGCACCATGCTTTTATCCTAACTGAATTAAATATATTATGAAAACTTACGTCTCCAATCGTTGTACTTTGTCTCCACGACCGGTTTCGACACGACAAATACAACAAAGAAGTCCAAATAATAAAACAGATAGTGGTTCAGAACGGATATGAGACCAGCATGGTCCCAGACGGGACGCTCATTTAGAGTTCGGTTCAAAGAACACATACCAGGTCCTAATAGTAATTCAAAGTTAGAAATATTACAGCAAAAACAGTAAACTTATACGGGTTTATATACGTTACCTAGACCGATTCAGCGCCTGGCTGGGGGCAGACTACTTGGTTCCTGCCGGTAGCTCTTTCGCCTTTGTCTCTGTATTCTACGTTTGTAATAATTGTTTATCAAAAGAACACTACAATCATGGGTACGTAGTTAATTAGAGGATGTGTATAATCTGTTGGTTTGCAGGTTTGAGTCTAATCAACCATGACGTTTTGGTTGTATGAATGTCAACCTTTTCAGGTTACAAATTTCTTAAGGCTACTATTGTTTGCTACTTGTCTATCTTAAATAAAAAAATTGATTCAATTGGGATTGGGTCAATCAATTGAATTGGATATTAAATCAACATCGCACACAATGATTTTTTGGCTACATCCAGTAAAGACTTGAGCAATAAGAAGCGCAAAGTTGATCCCCTTATTGGACTCTATCAGTAGCTAGTGCCAGTGCAGAAAGATGAGAATCTAAACGTATCTTAGATCTATCTTGAAGAAAATCAGACTTGGCCGTACATTCAATTGAAAGGGAGGAAAGTGAAAAACTATTGAAGAATCTTCAAGCAATCCTGGATCAATTTAAAAATGTTGGCCAGAGGAGATTAAACTTATGGAGACCACTAGATAAACTCCCTAAATTATTTTATTTTATTCAGTACTAAGAGTCTAAAACCTGTATTGTGAAGTTGTTTAGAAGATTTTGGAATACTTTGTGCTTATAAAACTGTGTGTTTGGCTTACAATTTTCAAGCTACACTGAAACCAACAATTATAATCTAGAAATATAGAACGGTCCAATTGTCACTGCTGAATGTTCACCCCACGACCCTCCATTATGAGTAAGTAAGCTGTTCGAGATTTATTGTGCAAGAAAAAATAGTGTAGGCTATAGTAAGATGAAAAAACCTACTTGTTTTCATGTTTCTATTAGTAAAACTTTCAGCCAGAAATAGGTTTTTTTTTCTAATTTTTCGGGGGACGGCTCCACCTGGGGGGTATTCTATACCCCCGGAAGTCTGCCCCCCCTCCAGAAATGAACCTTTAGAACCGCCACTGCTCTTCACAATATGATGATGGTTCTCCATGCTCTTTCAAGCTTTGAATATTAATACGGTCTCTAAAAGACAGAAATAAAATATAAACGATGAAAATATAAATAAATATAAAAGACAGAAATCTGAGTATGATAGTGGTGTTTGAGGGATTATGCGAAGCATATTGCCACTTTGTGAGGATATGCTTTGTTCATAGCCCTAACTTATAATTAATGGAAGGCTAATTTATTAAGTTGATAGCAACATGATTTCTCCTGTAATAAATAAGACTGCACTCTTGGCAGGTGAAAACATAAAGTTGAATTTTTTCAATAAAACTATTTTTATTTCTTTTCTCAAATTGGAGCAGGATTATTCTAAATTACTAACTTGTTTATTTTCACACCGAATTAGTAAATACACATAATTCGTGTGAAGCCACTGTAGCCTATCCTGTTACTTTAGCTACTCTGATGGTCTCTGGTTCGATTCCCGATCCAATCCCTATTATCGTCATTACTCTCACAAGTATGGGACCCAAAATTTCAGGAGAAATCGTCTGTTATCAGTAATTAATCATTTCATTAACATTTTCCAATATGATGGAATGTATTAATAATATGAAATTCAATTCATATAGGTATGAAATGTATTTTCATCATGATGTGATTCTACGTATTATAATTCCTTATCATTTTCAATTTTCAGTATTCATGCACCGCAAGTGTTTGGATATAGAGCACGGCTCAGGCTGCGGAGAGTAGGTTAGTAATATTTTATTATTATAAGCAATCTATATTATAATAATAAGCCTTATTGTGGCTTGAGGTGTACTATGTTAAGTTCATCTCAGATATAATAACGGCTACATCAAGTGTGTTGCTTTCCAAACTTTTTTGTCAAATAATGGCTTTGTTTCAGTGGGTTTCGCATACTGATATAACTTAATCTACAGAAAAAACTTTTGTCAGCTTAGTAAGGAAATCAATCACAACCTATCTCAATCCTCGTTTGCGTAGTACAATGTATAGACCATAACATTATGTCGGGTACGAAGAGTCACCCATAGTCGAGATTGGTTAGAGGGCCGACAGCCTACATAGGCTTCCATTATATACTCATACTATACATGATGTATGTAAAGTCCCTTCAGCCGATTTTGACTGTGGATGACTCTTCCAGCTACTCTATGTTTTGGTCCAAGAGCATACTACTCAAACGAGTGCTGCGATTGGTGTCCTAACTGATGGATTATTTATATCAGTCTGCCAAGCTGAGTCTGACAATGATATAGAAAGGGGAAAATGTGCGTCAGGAATTATAGATTTTCACAACAATGATAAGACCTATAAAGTTTATGTAAATTTTTCAATTATCTATTTTTCTACTAGATTTTGAAAAACCGTTGTACATAGTATTTCAAATAATATGTATAATCAGCGCAGTTATTATTAATTTTAAATTTTATTTGAATTTTAAATTTCGAGTATTCATTGAGAAAGGCAACTTCTGTTTGCAGTGCTCTGTGCAAACCTGTTGTGTAGTAATTCTCATATTAAATTTGTTGCTTTGCTTGTAGAAGTGCCGCCACCAGCACGGAAAGTCCCCCTCCTCCGACCCAACCTCCGCCACCAAAAGCCACAAGCGGAGTTGAGTTTGGTGGTGGGCATGTTGTTGTGGGCCAGGTTGCGGAAGGGTCCCTACCGGCCAGCCGTCATAACAAGGGACCCTAACAGCCACGACTGGAAAAAAGTTCGAAGTGAGTAGAGTGTCAATCAATGTAATTGATTTATACTATATGTTTATATAAGTAGTCGGTCTTAGCGAGTCAGACAGTTGGGGCACTTATCTCTGATTGGAAATGACTGACTCCTCAAGGTCTCGAGTTCTAAACTCTTTCAGACTTGGATGTTTTCACCTTGTCATCATCCACCTCATTATCCTCGCACAAGTCTCAAGACTCATGTGGTAATCATCTGGCAAATAAAATTATATCAATTTATTAGGCATGGTCACTCAGACTATTAGACTGATATTTTAAATATTTTTGCTGCATGTGATTAATCTCCTAGACATGATTCCTTGGGTACTTTGACAACTCTCTAGGCTAGTAAATGTGATCTGATATGGTGGTTGAAGGCCACTAGGATTGAGGCTATGATTTGAGTCTGCAATCATTAAATTGGATCTATAGGGGCGTGAGCGATCACATAACTATTTTAAAGCTGTGTTTAGAATTATTTGAGGTGAGTGATGTTAAATTTACCTCTTTCCTAGTCCAGCGTGGCTGGGCGTGAGTTTGCCCGTGTGAGAAGTTATCCACGTATCAATTTGTCTTGTGGGAGTAGAGTTGCCTAATATATAATTTAGCGACTGTTCTTTAATCCCTCTAATTGGGCCCAATTTAATTCTGAGGGTTAATAATAGTAAACGGAAAGAAGTCACCTGGCTGGTATTTTCGCTCTGGTCCGATAAACTATTATAGGCCCAAATCCTCGGTTGAATCAGACATAAAGTTTTTGGCTCCACTTTTGATTTCAAACACTTCGAAGATATACTTATAATTTTTTGGAACGTTGAACAAGAAATTAATTACATTAGCGAAAAAACGTTCAGCCCGCAGCACAGTCTGGGATCAAGTCACTACCACTCCTTTTTCAGAGCACATTGCCTACCTAAGATAACTGATTCTATGTTCACTTTCTTCCATGGAATGTTTTAGAAGGTTTTTTAAGTTTCTGTTATTTTATAAACTGCTGCAAAAAGTGATCGCAAATAACTAAATTATTGTTCCTGAATTAAATTTATCAGTTCTCATACCGGCATAATTTGAATACAGTTCATAGTATGAAGAAGGTCTTATTTTAATTTATTAAATTTGATACAATATTTTCTGATACAAGTTAATTTTTCAGTTGTTAGGCTACAATATTAATGTTTTGGATGGTTTATATTACCGATACTATTAAATATTATTCGTTCAGTTTGTTTGCTGAAGACATTGACTGATAAAATGTTAAATTTGACGGTTGAAAAAGGTAAAAAAAAAAAAAAACTAACCTATTGAACTTTGTAAAACTGACAGGTAGGCAGTGATTTGAATTTATAAATGATGAATTACTGACACAAAAAATGACTAAGAATATGGTTCTAATAAATCTGATTGAATTTGTTACTGACTGAAAATTTGGTAAGTGACTGTACTGGAATGAATATATTTTTCTTTAATCTTTCTTTATCTGATGTATTATCTTAATTTTTCATGGCCTTATTAGCCGGATAATAGGTGCAGCATCACACTATGGAGGCACTTATTGCTTTAATAGAGCAATCTAGATACTACCTTTACAATTCATATAAATAATTATGCTCATAGCTCATTTTAATTTCTCCAGTTGCAATTCATAATAATAATATTAATTCTATGGCCAATTTTGAATGATAGATCCAGTCTAAATGTACAAGTCATTGCAGGAGTTTCCATGATCCTGGGTTAGTTATATCAAAATAAAATTTAATTTGATCTATGTCATCCTTTATAATATTGTTTGTTCATTTATTTGCTACTCTCTATAACAAGATGCTTTTTTATTGTCCAGCTTAGAATTTTATATTAAAAATTGTATTCAACGGTTCTGAGTGAACTTATAAATTCATAGCCATTAAGAAAATAGAAACAAGTTATTTTTTTAGATTTTTAGTGATTTGGAATTATTCTTATGAACTAATCTACCATACAACGTTTTGGATAATGTAGCCTGAATGGCCAAACTGTCCTCATAAACTAAATCATCTTTATTCCACAATAACATATAACATATTCTTTTTACATAACAAACTAAAATTATTTTCCTCTATATACTAGCTTAAAAGATAGAAAACAAAAAACAGTTACATAGAATCTACTTGATTTCTAATCACTCTTTTGTGGAATTAGGTACCTCCTAGGGTTAAAACTGTATTGGAGGTTACCAAACTAATTTAATTCCCTTTGTGTGAAATAAATTGCTGAAATAAAACTATTGAGTCCAAACTATTTGACACAAATGCTGTGTGTCATTTTTGCCTTGAAAGGTTCATTTTTATAACTGCTTTCCTTATTCAATCACTCTCAACCTTGTTTTCATTTGTTCAGCATTCCCAACGCGCACACTGCGTGATGTGCACGTGACATGGCTGGGGGACCGTGCACGTCACTCGTGGGTGTCATGGGGAGCTATACACCCCTTCATGCCCCATGATCACCTTGTTCCAGCCGTAAAGAGAAATGTGAGTGAAAAACAGTTCTATTTGTGGTTAGAATAATTATTTTTCTTTAAAAATCTGTATGAATCTGCAGCACTTGAACCATAGTAATTGGAAGTAAAACTAATAAATTAGTAGTCTCAAGGCCCCATCGTCTTGGACAGTTGTTGTCAGCAAGATGATTAACTCACTCATTGACTGAAGCGATTCCCCCTTGAAGCGAAGCCTTCAAGTAAAAGTAAACCATCTGAGATTGGCATTTGCCAATCGCCCTCAAGGCTGTGCACTTTGGTCTCAGAAACATTTTTTTGTCAAGTTGAAGATTATGAAGGTATTGAAATGTTTTATCCATTGCCATGTGCCATTTTTTATCAATTATTTTTTTATCAAATGTCTTTGTGAATCTCAACATAATTGGGGTAAAGAATAATGAAGAAGATGCAAATAGTTATGAAAATGTCAAATGTTTGTTTGATTATCAAGATTTAAGATGCCACTTTCAAGAAAAGGGAAACATGTGACTGCGCCAACTGTAGAATAATACATTTTACCCATAGTTGTTATGGTGCTTTACTTATCTTGTTGGCTCTGTTATGGAGTCTGTAAGGCTAATGAAATATGGCAAATATTACAAAAAATAATAATAAATTGAATAAAATGAAATGTGTACTTGTATTGATGATAATATAATTTATTCTATGTTTTGCAGACTGCAGAGAGTAGAATATCTTGCGAGAGGGTAGCTGCGGGTGAGACCCTGCCCCTCCCACAGGTACACTACATTGTGCATGGGCAATGGAGAGGAAGGGGACGCAGCCTTCCTGTTCTTCCTCTCCATGATAGAGGAGGCGGAGGAGGAGGAGACTGTCCCCAAGCCAACCCCCCTCCCAGGCGCGGCATCAGAGTAAGCAATAAAACACTTTAATGAGATCGATTCAATAAACCAGGGTTGTAGCAAGGATTTGTAAATGGTGAGAACAGACTTATCTGTGATGTGTCACTAAGAAATGTTAGTTTTGTTTTTAATTCAGTAATTCATCTCATTTTGAACAGTAAGTCTACATCATATTAACAGTGTTTGATGAATAATAAGACGAAATTGTCACAACCACATTTATTAAAACTTCGAGAAACTAGTTTCGGTTGTTACACCATTATCAATCTCAATCAAACTGATTTGATTGAGATTGATTTGGGTTGATTGAGTGATTGATTGATTGAGATTTATAATGGTGTAACAACCGAAACTAGTTTCTCGAAGTTTTAATAAATGTGGTTGTGACAATTTCGTCTTATTATTCATTATGGATACCTTCCACAATATCACCTTCGCCATTACTAAGAAAGGTAAAACAGTGTTTGAATTTTCATTTTCGTACTATACATATTCTTACTCATTGACAATTTAATTATCATCTTGGAATTGGGGACAGGGTTGGATAATGTGTAGGGTATCCATGATGTTGATACATCCACTTGATTGATCTACACACGATGTACTATAGTTTCAGCTTCTTTTTAGTCGCTTCTTTTTCCAAACTGAAACCAAAATATAACGTAGTAGCTAAATTATACTCTCATCAGAAGAATATTATTGGATTTTTGACAGGGAGCCTTCTTCTAGTGCATGAGAGGCTTCAATCTATAAACCATTGTGATTTGTTTGAAGAGAGTTTAAGTATAGAGCTACTCTGTATTATATTTCAGTTCTAGTTTGGTTGAGATTGAAAACGATGTGACTGTCAAAACTATAGTTTCTTGTGTGTTGATGACATCATTATCATTATTCACTTATCAAGTACCTGTCTGGGACCTGTTTGAATAAATTGTGCTACTGTTCATCTGCCCTGTCTGTCTGGACTGCCTTAACAGCTTCCTTCTGAACTTATGTTGAGCTAATATCTTAATCAGTAGTTTATCGAACACTGTTTATCAAAACCAAATGCCGAACTTGATGAAACTAAAAATTGAAATATCAGTTTCAGTTACCGTTGGCTTGGAATCGTGGAGTTCTAATAATTTTCCGACTGTATTCATATACTAGCTGGAATAAGCTAATGTGTTCAAAGTGCAAATTAAATATTGTAGCTATTGCCAGTTTTCTAGAATAGGCAAATCAATGAACTAATGATGAAAACAGTCATTGAAAACTTGAATAATAATAATAATAATAATATTGTTTTTGCGTTTATTTTCAGCAACTGAATCCAAAAATGATGAAAATTCGAAAAAAATTAAGAATGGAGAATCGGAGATACTTGAAGTGTCAAAAACTTTTGAGTAAGTAGAATCAGATTCAGCAAAAGTAAGTAGAATCAGATTCAGCAAAAGTAAGTAGAATCAGCGAAAGAAAGTCCCAAGTAATAATTGAATTTGAATTTAAAGATGATTATATTGTATTATATCAATATTTGCCTTATACTGCTTAGGAGCAGTACTGCACTGCACTGAATTTTTTCAAAGATTGCTTCGCCTTTCAAACTTGAATTTGGAATTTAGTTTGCAATGAAACTCACAATTTTTTGTTGAATCCATCACTGATTTCAAACCATTGAACCAATGTATTTTTCGTCTCTGTACCGAACTAGGTGTTTTGATTCAAACTTCTTTAGATTTTTCTTACAAGATTTCTGAGCTTCGACTGAATTTGCCTGAATGTTCAGAATTTCCCCATCACCAACAATTCAGGAAGGCCCTCGGGATAAGCGTTATTCATAGGGGGTTGAAATTCTTGATTGCTGTCGCATTTATAATAATCTTATGACAATTTCATCTTATTATAATCTTCATCTCCAATCTCATCTATCACATTTTCGCCCGCGTGTCAAATGGCGTCGGTGGGGAGTGGGGAGTGACTCCCTTGTGGAATTGGCATCGGTAATTATTATATTTCAATGATACAAAATACAAATTATAAATTCTTCATACGTGATACAATTATCGTTCAACTAGTTAATTTCACAATTTGAATAATAAAATAAAGGTATATCACCTGGACCACTTTTTTTAATTATCAAAATCATCAATTACATTAATACCTGCAATATTGAAAACTGCAATTTAGATGAAATTTCCATTGTCCAAAAATCAAGTAAATTCCCAATATTGTATTCAAAATAATCTTTTGAAAAATCTACAAAACAAAATTCAAATTTCAATTTTTATAGCCTCTATAAAATGAAACATTAGTTCTTGGAATCAATAATCTAATCAAATTTTAATTTATTTATAGTTACATTTGATATCAAGACCAGCATTTCCCAATGTTAGCTGCTTATCATCCCAAGTAATACAATAATAATAGAGAATTTACCCTATAAATATAAAAATAATTTTTCTACGACATAGCTTTGTTCTAGAACTATTAAAAATTGGAGTTAAATAGTTTTAAAATAAAAAGGAAATCTACAAATAATATTCAAAATTTCACTCTGATATTCAAATAATAGAGAATTTACCCTATAAATATAATTTTATACAATAGCAATTTTTCCACAATATAGCTTTGTTCTTGAACTATTGAAAATTTAACAGTATTTTCAAAATAAAAAGACAATCTATAGATAATATTCAAAATTTCACTCCGATATTCAAATAAAATAATATTAGTCGAATTAAAAACAATTCTGAATATTGTAAAACATGCTCTTTTCTCGCGACAATTTTGTTGATTATTCATGAGATCCAGGATATTGATCATATATAATTATATCATTTGTTTATCCTGGAGCTCATGTGTAATTATTGAATTTGTCATTTTGTAATTGGGCAGTATGTACTTTTATTCATTTCAAACTTTTCTTTTTGAATAAATAACACGGTTCAATTTGAAATAACTATAGCCTAGTTTCATTTCTTGTTATTCTAAACGAAGAACACTATGCCATTTTACATTGCCCCAATTTCACATTATTTTTGAATTACTAGAAATTGTTACATTTTCTGAGATAATAGTAAAATCTGCAATAAATTTCCGTCTAGAAAGTAATTATAGGACATGAAGAAATTATCTTTTTATTTGATATCAAATCCTTTTTTCTCCAAACTGGATTAATTGCCATTTTTCTCGAAATACCAGATTCCTTAATAACAGTGAATTTTAATATTCTTTGACATATTTGGCGGCTCTGGTAGCGCAGTTGGTTGGAGCGCTTGTCTGTGATAAGATAATGGGCTCTGGCTGGCTTCGTTTCCTGCAGCCTTGGGTTCGAATCTCATTCAGCCATGGATGTTTCTCATCATTAACCCATTCACCTCATTACGCACGCACAATTTTCAGGACTCATGGGCATCATCCGCAATAGAAAAAATAATAATATTACCAGCCTAATAAGCAATCAATTTCGGCCGTTTTATTCAACAAATCATCAATTCCAAAGCATCTACCTCACACTCAACTATAACTTTTAACTTTTAATTGATTAAGAAAAGGGCAGTCACTATTCCTGATGAATTTACAAAAAATTTTAAATATTTCAAACCCAGTTGCTATAAGAAATAAGATAATTCTATTAACTTATTGTCTCAATCCCAATTTGTACTGTCACTTTCAAATAAGAAAATCAAGTAGACCATAAATTCCTAGAAAAAATAGTTCATAAAAATTTTTCTCACAAAATGTCAAATAAATCGCGATAAAATAGTTCATAAAACTGGTCCAAACTGAAAAATTTCTCCATGGCGTGTCAAGGATAAACTAATATTAGAATACTTTTCTTAATTATAATACATATATCAAATTACCATTAGCCTCCAGTTCGGTGATAAATTTACAAAATAGAATTGACACATTTATAATTATTGTTTAGAAAGAGTTCAAAACAGACGGAATTTCAATGCTTCAAACAGAAAAGTAGAAAATAATTAATTGAGCTCCCTTGATCTTTCAAGTGCTTACCTCTTACACACACCACACCGGCCATTGATCTGAATCTAGGCGATCTCTGATTAATAGGCCTACATTATTTTCTATATCAGTGAGACGGCTAGAATTGGAAATACTTCTATTAAGTGCCTATTATCTTCCCTTTGCTTCATATCTTTAATTATCTTCTTTATTTTATTATCTTTCCTCCCTCGTATGTCTAAAATTAAAATTGCACACATTTAGGAATACAAAAATTCTAATCAATCAAAGTGTATCACATACACTAGGTCTTACAGTTGTAATCACTCATATATTACTAGCAGGTTGCCCGATTCAATTGAATTTGGATTTCTTGATGTGCTCAACTTATTAACAAAATCAAGAGTAGTCTATATTTTTCCTATCCATCTTCCCCTTCCCCTTCCTCTTCTTTGTCCTCTCTTTCTTCTTCTCCTCCTTCTACTGTTCGTTCTTTCGTCTTTACTTCCCCTTCTTTTCTTTTTCCTCTTCTTTTTTGCCTTCTTCCATTTCTTATTCTTCTTCTTCTTCTTCTTCACCCGCATAACAATAATGCACCCAGTTCATTTTTTCTTACAGAGTGCTAGAGTTTTGTCAAAGGAGAACAACATTGAAACTTTCATTTATATATTATATGATATTTTGGGACATGCAATAATGTACATCCCTTGTCGTCTGATCCAACAGTTCAGCTCTTCACAGTCTTCTATAGAATCTTTACACTATACAGTAACTTTTAAATAGATTTTTTATTTTCAAACAAGGATCTAGACGTGTGAAGATCTGCACAGAGCTGCTTCAAATTATTTTTCCTTCTATCAGTAGGCACATACATGGTGATGTTGGGAGTCCACAGAGTGTGTGCACTGACCACATCTCGCCAAACATCACTTCTATATTCCAAGCCATAGCTCTCATTAAGGCGACCTACGCAGAAATAGCAGCTTATAACCCCGCAACTGCCGTGCAAGCAGCGACGACGGCATGGAGCTACAATGATTTCGCGCTGTGGTTTGGTGCGGTGTCGGAATTTCCACCGCTTCCAAAATACCTTCAAGCATGAATGGCTGCGGCAGCAATGGCTTCTGGTTTCGCACCACAGATGACGACAACCATGATTGATTCATCCGCACCAAGCAACGCTGCACCGCCTCCACAGCCTATTGATTCATCCACTGCCTGTGAGCCAGCAACCACCCCCATCCCTACAGATGTGCCCACCACCACCAACACCGCTGATCCTAAAACTGAATCTGTTCATGATGTACCAACAGTAACAGATATTATTCTGCTATCTGTGTGATTTTTTTATTAATTTCTTTTTTATTTCATTTAAAAACCGACTCTAATAGTGAAATAGAAGGTTTGGCATTCTCCTCGTTACTTGATGCTGAATTTAATCACCCACGAGCAGTTCTACTAAAAAAAGATCTAAAGGAGACATCCTCTATCTAATTAAAGCATCAGGGAAGTGTATTAACCCTACAAAAGAGGTGGACACTTTCCTATCACCGACATATATCTGTCTGTAATATTCAATCGTGGTGGTATGTGAGACAAACACATAGGAAGCAAACGTTTAGATAAACAAGTATTTAAAAACAATATATAACCAATGTTACCTGCTGTAATGTTTCAAATGAAATAAAAAAAGGAATTAACTAAAAATTTGTTTGCTTATTCCACAGATGTTGAGGATGCAAACACGTAGCGTAACTGGTGAACTGGCATTGAGTAACTGGCGAAAATCAAGCACTTACTCGCCTATTTATAGGGAATTTCAAAAAACAAAACAAAAAAAGTTCTTGTACATGTTTGAACATGCTTACAATTTTGAAACCTAACCTTATGCGAAGGAAACAATCTTTGAGTTTAGTGCACTAGTTGCACTGTATTGTCTCTCTTCGCCTGATCGGACAAAATGAAGCATGCCAAATTTTTTCTTTAGCATTACAAATAATTACTCTGCAAAACACACATTCCAAATATTCGCTTTTATCTAGAAAGAAACCTTGTCTAGCAAAATATGGTGCTTCAAAAGTTTTTAATCGTTGTTCATAAGAGAACATATCCACATCCTTTTCTTTTTCATTTTCAATAGCTACATTATTCGTTGTTTTATTATTCAATAATCTGCAATTTGGACTAGAACATTTATGATCAACTAACGGATCGTCCGAAATTTGCCAATCTTCAATTTGGATCCTGCAAAATGCACAATGGACTTTATCATTTTGTCCTGTATAGTAAAATCCTTGTTTATCTAAATTCTCTGGTGTCTGTCAGTGAAAGTCGAACTTTTTCCAATTAACAAACGATTTTAACCTCACCGACTCATAATACAAATATTTCTCTAAATTCATTGATTTAATGATTTGGTTCTTTTGAAACTTGTGTTTCAGTGAGATTCAATTTCGTCATTTTCAGTTAGTCAACCTAGCAAAGCGTTATTAATTTACAATTGAGGCATTCTCCGGAAAAAGGGCCCATGGCATGAAACATGGTTTTGAGAAAAAGCCAATTGAAGTTTTTGCTTATATATTGTAGTTTAGTAAAAGTTAATAGTCATTTTATATGCTCTTTAGTGTAACTATTGTTATTCATCTAAGACATTACAAATAATAACACAGCAATTTAATTAAAGGAATTCTGTATTTTCACAATTTTTCTACATGATGTTATGGGCCCTTTTTTGATAGAACGATAATTTTTTAAGAAAAATTCCACCATTATCATTTGAATGTCATTTTTCTATGTAAAAAATGTCACAAAACTAGTGAAGTAGCATATTTGAAAAATAAAAATCATTACAAAGATAAAAAAACATTGCATATACTGAAAAAAGTCCTTACTGTGTGTTTCAAACTCGCCCTTCATCAATAATCATCTCTATCCACTGTCTATCTTCTTCATTCAAATACTTGAATAAATCTTTAACATCCTTTACTTTTTCCTTGTTGATAGCTGGATATGGGACTACAGCTGGGCAAATATTCATGGCATCTGTCGAACTTCTTTTCCATATCTTGAAGGGAGAATATTGTTCAGTATATGTTCGGGAACACAAGAGAGTACCATTTTGTTTGTACTTCATTATCACATACTTTTGGATTTGAAATATACACTTTTGCGATAAGGGTTTTTTATAAAAAAAGGGTGATAGAGAACTTTTCCAGTCTTTTATCAAATCACGATCCATTGTCACATGAAATGGTGATGGATTGTTCCTGCAGGTCACCATACATTCCAGATATGGCTTAGCTGTCGGTACTATTCCTTTATTCTTCAACTGAGATTTGATTATTCCAAAATTGCCCGAATGAATGTCCTCGAACCGGATACATGTGTGTAATATCAACAGCAAACTGCTTGGAGAACCACATGCAAAATGTAACAATAGAAAAGTTTTTATTTTGGCCTCCACACGCGTCGGATAAAAAAAAAATTTCTTTTATATTAGGATTTTTACGTACTTTTTTTGATACACAGTGGTATAGAAAAGATGCTACAAAATCTGCTCCTTTTTTGGACTGTGTCTCCATAAAACAATACATGTAAGAAGACCCATCATTGTGGAAGTGAATGTTAAATAAGTACAACCACAAAAGTCGCTTGTAAAACTGAGATGTCACATTTAACTTAGGGACTGGCAAATTTTGACCATAGTCAAACTCAACAACTAATATGTTATCATCATTTTGACAACGCTCCAGTAACTGTTTTTTCATACTCATGTATTTCGCGACCTTCTGTTGCAAGAAACCTTGCAGGGATCATCTGGGTTAGCAGCTAATTTTATTTCATTCTCTGTGCAGAAGTCACACACATCACTTTTTGGCTTCTTAAAACTATAAGAACAGTTCTTCTTGAAGTATGCAAAATAAGTCTTGTAAGCCATTTTCAATTTTTTTTGAGTCTTTTCCTTGTAATATATTTGAAATAACTCATAAAGTTTTTTCACATTGAGTTCACTATTTTCAAAATACTTCAGTTCGGATTTATGTTGGGAGTAATGACTTTTCTTTGAAGGAATTGATTCTAAATGGCTTTTGATTAAACTGTAAACATTATCTTCCAGTTTGTGAGGACGGTTTCCGTGTGTTCCGCGCATCTTCTTGAAGGACACATTTTCCATTATCTTCTTTTGAATTACTCTCAAACGTTTCTGCGATATTTGAAAGAGTTCAAGGATAAAATTTCGACAAACCTTATGAACGTTTCCATCATGAATAACTTCATATTCCCAAATATTGAGGCGAAGAACTTTGGCCAAAGGTTTCACATTACCTTCAGATGATTTTTTCTTCATATATGTAGAGAGTTTGGCATCTTGCAATTCCTTAGTATCATTATAGAACAAACTAAACAGTTCCTTTTGCTGGTCACAACTTAATTTCGAATGACACTTGTCCTTACAGCACTTTGATAAATAATGAAACTTTTTTCATCTACTATTTTACCACTATTAGAAATAATGTATTGTTTACCAGAATGTCTATTTTCTGATTTTTGTTTTTGTTTTTTACTCACTTTATTATAATCCTTTTTAGCGAATTCTACTTCTTCTTGATCACTCATTTTCACTTTAAGTTCTACAACAGTAATATAATGTAAATTTGAGCAAGGATAATAACGTTCTATCCTCCTTGTGTTTGATGCTTGATGAAGAATAAAATTTGAGGTTAAGTGTCAGCTGGACACTACTCCACTTGAAATCGAACAGTGCCTCCTAGATAAATGCTATCGACATGAAACTTTCTACACTTACAGAGAAAAGTATGGCGGTTCGTTTAAACACTTCTCCAGAAAAAGGGCCTATAAGGCTATGGGCCCTTTTTCCGAAGAATGCCTCAATTGTGCTAAGATGGCAATGAGAATCAACAAAATGAATAACTTTACTCTTTTAAATTAAAATTATTATAATCAGTTCATCCCTATAAAATAGAAATTTCCACTTTCCGTTTTTTTTAAACTTTTTCCTGCTTCCAATCAAGCGAATCCTAGTTCTGTTCGTATTTTCGATATGAGACATTTTTAATCTTTAAATTGAGGTTATATTTGAATGCAATATTATCAGTAAAAACTGCAACTATTCGCAGCAATGCAATGTGAAACTTAAATTCTACACCCACCTTAAAAAACTTGGAAACTCCACGAAAACCCAAATAGATGCAGCACTGGTAATTGACAATAATAATTACTTTTACATTTTCTGCACTTTATTGAATGAAATTTACTGGAAATTCATACATTTTTAACCGTTTTAAAATTACCTTATTCAATTGTGGAGGAAAATCCCATATCTATTCATTACTGTACCGTAATATTATATTTTTTTAAATGTACACTGTCAGACTATTAATATTTTTTCAATAACTTGTAGTGAGGGCTTTATTGAACGCTTTCAATAAAATAGAGGATTAGCTCTCATCAAAGTATAGCAGTCCGCTAAGTCAAGCGTCACAGACATCAAGCTTCTTGAATAAAAATCGTGATTGTGATCAATTAATTGAACCGCAACAGTCAATGACAGTCATTTATTTATGACGCTTGGCGAACACTATAAATTTTAAAATATATTGGTCTTAGGTATGAAATTGAAATTTGATTTATTCTGGATGATTGGAATTAAACTGAGGTTGCACCCCCCCCCTCAGCTTGTTGGCTAAGATAGGTTATCTTAGAGGTTGAGTAGTTAAAAATACTTTATTGGTGAATTTTTCACACTTATTCGTGTGATAGCTATTTCGCGTTGTTGAAACTATTCCTCAGACACAGTTGGAGGTCTACTCAAGAGCAAGAGCTAGACCGCCAACCGTGTCTGAGGAAGCATTACAACAATGCGATATAGCTGTCACACGAATAAGTAAGTGTTAAATTCACCAGTGAAATATTTTTAACAATCATTCAAGTTAATTAATCAAGTGATAAAGTATTATGGAACTACAACATTGAAAAGTTTTAGTTTTTGTTTTTAAACTATACGTTTAGTTTAGTTTTACAGTCTTGATGTACGTACTTCCCCAACGTTTTATCCCTTTTGCAATATGGGAGTGAATAAGGGCAATCACTAGGGTTCTCCGCTAAATACATTGATTACTTTAAATACGGTTGTCCTGCCTGGTAACTTTGGTATTCCAGGAAAGTTCCTTGTTGATTACCAACCCTAGAATATTCGCTTTTGTTATAAATATTATTTTTTGTAGATTACGTCTTGTAGACTCCTGTTAAGGAGTATAAGACAAGTCAGATCAACAATTATACACTAGATACCATAATTACTATATCAATTAGTTGAGGCGAGGCTTAATTTTGATGTGAAAAGAACTCTTGTACACTATAAAGAGCTTTATTGACTAAATATTTTTTTAATTGTTTTTGAAATATTTCTATATTTTCAAGACTCTTTAAAACTGCGGTAGCTTGTTGTAGAGTTTCCTACCAATATAACTGGGTTTTTGTTTGAATAAGCTACTATTGTGACTCACCAAGTGATAATCTCCTCGGCTTCTTGTATTATAATCGTGTACGTCATGATTTTGGTTAATATCATTCGTTTTTACATATAAAGTAGATTCATACACATATATTATATTCGGTGTACAATGCTAATTGAAAATGCAAACTGGTTCAAATGTTTGAAATCGAATTGGATTCACAATTAAAAATTAAAAATGGTTCAAAGGTTTGAAATCTTATTGGATTTACTTCTCTTCGTTTATAGATATCATATTGTAGAGTGAAATCTTTACAATGCTTGGATTCACCTCCAGATTATTTACGGTAGTTGACCATTGGCTATAATAAATTAATAAAATTGGTTCACCAACTATCGATGTTAATTAAATGAATATTATGTCATCAGCATGCTAAGTAATATTTACACCCATTCGGAACTGATTATTGCAAATCATTGGTATACACGGTTCAAATGTACTGGATATCACAATAATAATTATAAAACACACAACATTATTATCACTCCACATTATTTTGATTTTAATTCCACAGATTCCACTGTCGTAGAATGAATAAATTACATTGATTGTCAGAATATTCCTGGTCAAAGCCCGGCCGGGAAGATCTCTCAATTGATTAATTCCATTACTTTTGAGGTCATTGCTCGCTAAAGCTAGCCCCATAAGTTTGCAGTGAGCTCTGATGTAATAGAATTTTTATTCAAATTCCCAGCAATTGTTTAATGAATTAGGGGAGATGCTTGTACCTTGGGTCAGTTTTGTTCTCTCACCCACAATTCAAAAATCAGTTATATTTTGAACTTGTTTTCAATTTTATTGAACTAAACATATTATTAGGACCTTGAGAAACTCATTTGAATTCTTTATTATAGTATTTACTATTTTTTTTAATTAATTTAAAAAATAAATTGATAGGTGTACCTTGGACCACCTTAACTGTACCTTGGGCAACCCCGCATTGTTTGTTGGATATGCAAGAAATTCATGCACTATGATTATTTCTCAAGTATTGTCCAATTTATGAAGTACTAGGTATACATAGCTACAAATTCAAAAATAGTTTTTTTTCAATCACTACTAATAATTGAATAATGCATTTTAAAATGTTGATAAGCACATCATCAACAATTTATACATAAACAAAAATTAAAAATCAAATTATTGTGAAAATTATAAATTGTTAGAAACAAAAAATTTTGATAGCCTAATTTAATTCATTCAACAAATACTAAATTCTATTCACGTATTAAATGGATCCTAAGAGCTACAAATCGATAATCCTTGTTAATTTACACCACCAATGAACTAGTTCTTCAAGCTATAATGACTAAAAAAAAAAATGAATTTCATGGGAAATAAAATTGCTATTTACAAATTGAAAAAATAGTTTAAGAAAGGATTTATGTTTATCATTCAAATTGAGACCTAATAATTATAATCTACTGAGCAAAAAATCAACAATTTAAATAGAATCGAACAGACAAAATAAAAGTTATTATCATGGAAAAAGACAATGCAATAATGAATAATAGTTTTTGATCAATAACATTGATAAATCAATCCTCTGTGTCATTACACTCACCAACTGGTAGATATTCATAAATGAATTACATTGTTTATTTATTACGTTGGATGTGCATAGAGACAACAAATCTCTTTTCTTGAGATTTGATATACCCGGGGGCGTTGTGTAGGCCAATCCTAGAACCATTTGAGTTACACCTCTCATTTTTTCTCTTATATTTATGAATTTATCAACGTCATCGAAATTGATTCTATAAAATATTTGGAATGGGGTTTCCCTATTAACATGAATGAAAGAAATGTCCCTCCATTTGACTTGTTCCCCTGCCATATTTTTGGGAAAACGTTTTCCCACTGTAGTTTTGAGGTATTTGATGTATTTCACATCTCTCTGTTGATCTCCATCACTGTGAATGGGTTTCCCTTTTTTTTTTTGCTGACTGAATGACAGTTATCCACTTTGCAGGGGCAGATACTGGACCTGATCTTAAAACTGATTTTTTTGTTTCTCAATTGAAGAGTGTATCATGTCACCTTCATTCCAGGTGTGACCTACTGGTAAGAATTTATGTGTTACTGATGTAACATCCAACTTTTCAACTGCATAAATAAATGCAGCTGCAATTGCCTGGTTTTTGTTTTGACCAGGACAATTGTCTGAATAAAATATAACATCCTTCCCCTGGCAAACCTTCTCTAGAAACAAAAGCAGGCATGAACCGATTTCATTACAGCCCCTTTTAGCATAATTATGCCTCGTTCCACACATAGCAATAAGCATTTGAATTTCCTATGTCATAAATAGTGAAATTTAAAGTGGAGAGGCGTCTCTTGTAATAAAAAAGGGATGCATCTCACCAAGGTGTGGGAGGGACAGCTTGCAGGTCAAAAACTGCTATCACTTACTCTTTATTTTTTGCATTCAGTGCATCTTTCTTTTTTCTTCCCTAGCTAACTCCTTCAACCTAATATGCGTTTCATGAAGTGCTTTTAAATTCTCATCATTGGGTGAGTTCTAGAATTGCTCACACAGGCAGCATAAATCCTTTTTGGGTACAAAGAAACTCATGTTGAAATGTTCAATAAACACTTTTCTGAAGGCTGTGTAATTACCATGTGGTAGATTTTTTCCAATGCACTCATTCTGGTAGTCTCTATGTATATCAGAAAGAGTTTTCCCACCATCTATATACTCTCTCGATGTTTGATTTCTTAAATAGTGGGATTCTACCCAAGGTATGGAGTTAATGAAATCTATTTGAATGTGATCCACACTCACTCATCCATTTCAATAAAATTAGAGTTTTGTCTGTACATTTATCAGAATTGATTTTTTTTTTGGTTATTTTCACGTTTTATACATTAAAGAAGCCGAAACAAGTCTTATCTTAATTTCTGTCTGTCTGTCTGTCACGGCCCCGAAGGCATTTTGCGCGGCCTTCTCCTGAAAACGAGAGCATCGATCAGGATTTAAGTTATTTAACAGTGTTGAAAACTATTTTGACAATGTCTTTAGCTATAAAAAAACTAAATTAACTTTTTTTTAACAGAATAATAAACGTTTAAAAACCAAGTATTGTGCGATTTTGGATACATTTCTTCAAAGTTTTATTACCACGTTTTATTACCGAGAGCATCGATCGGGATTTAAGTTATTTAACAAACAGTATTGAAATTTTCAGGCATAATGTAGAACAGTCCCGAGATGGTTCCTGTGAAGGTTGGGAGTTGAAAGTCCTTGCTGAAGGACACAAAAAGGAGAAATCTATCCTTAAAGGAACAGCTGATAGAAATCAACTGTTTTTAATCATGAATGGTGGGCCCTTAGTGGCGTTATTTATGCTGTCTGCAGACTTGTGTAGTCGGAGCATTGCAGTCATGTAGGGAACATATGACTGGTAAATCAAAGCTCAGCTTATGTTTTATTATTTCTTTGGTGAAAAAAAAAAATGTATTTCAATTTATCCAAACAAAAATTAACATTTTTAAGAAGGTGCGGTTTGTGCTAGGCTCTTGGGAATTCGCCAGGTAGCACTATTATAACTAAAATAACGTTGCAACGCACGGGTGAACCACTAGTATGGAACTAAAACTCAATTTACCCACACTTTATAATTAAATAAAAAAACATTTTATAAACAAGAATCACGCTGAAAATGTGCTTGGCAACATAACCTCAAGACAAACATGTGCCTTCTCAAAATCAACTGGTTAAATTATGACCACATCCAGCATCTGTTTGGGTGGAAGACTGTGTCATTTGAATTGGCACAGTCTTCCATTAAACCATATGGCTGAACCAAAATGGGAGACTGTTCCAATCAAAATGGCACAGTCTTCTTGCAAATGAATGTAGCAATTTTCAATAAAGGAATACTGAACCTTCTGTAATATAGAATAATTGTGACAAGTTTCCGTAAAACGGGGTGATTTGATACAGTTTCAAAATTTAACATTAAATATCTCTTAAAAAAAAAAATTTTCCCCGTTTTTTTTTCAGGGATACTTCTTGTGACTGTGTATTCTATCAAAACATGCATTGGCCTTTTTAAATTTTTATTTCCTTTTATATATATTTTTTTAAAAACCCTTTGTATCAAGTCACCCCGGGATACGGGGTGAATTGATACACCATACAGTTTTCATTGAATATCACTTTAAAAAGGTAGTGGGGTCCATTGAGACAGAGTTGGTGTTTTTAAAAAATTATTATTAAAGAAAATAATACAAAAAAAGTCACTTCACATGAATAATAGAACTTCAAACAACATTTTCTCAAAAATTCAATCATCCGTAATGGATATTTTCTGGAGGAGTCTCTCTCTCTCTAGATTAATAATAATGAGATTAATAATAGAACTTTATATAGAACAAATAAACGTGAGATTAATAATAGAACTTCAAACAACATTTTCTGGAAACTTCAATCATCCGTAACGAATATTTTCTGGAGGAGGCAGGCGCCGTGAGATTTCATGAGGATACACTACACTTGACTCCTCAATGTCCGGCCACACAAAGATATCCCTATGGTTTCTGTAGGGCTTTAAAAACTTCACTTCTACAACTCTGGTAGTTCGTGCAGAATTCTCATTTATGGATGAGACCTTTGACACATATAATTTGTCACTCTTTGTGATTGAGTCCTTCAACTTAATAACTAAAAATTCTTCTTCCATTATAGACATGTAGTCAACTTGAGGTTCTTGTTCCTCTCTCAAATTTACTACCGGTACCGGTGCAGGTTCTTCATCTTCCTCAGAGTCTGAATTTGTACCTGGTTCTTCATCAGAGGTTTCCTCACTGTCATCGTCTAGAATCTCTGATTCTGACTCACTCTGACACACATTTTTTACACTTTTCCCTGGCTCAACTTGTAGTTTGTCTTTTCTAGCTGTTCTTTGCCTTGGTTTCTCCTTCCCATATCTCATCTCACGAAGTAAATCCACTACACTACCGTCCATGTTTTCTTCAACTTCGACTGGGTTGGCATCCACTCCTTTGTTGGGAAGCTGATTCAGAATTTGCTGGCGATCAATTGGAATAATTCCAGTTTTCTTGAACCCACTTTTAATATTAGATTCAACATTTTCAATACCCTCAAGAAGTTTCTTTACCATGGGAGGAAAGTTGATTTTACTTAATGTACCTTTGTTACCCTGATTCCTCCATTCTTGCAGCAGAGATCGCCATTTACATTTGAGTGGCCGGAAAAAAGCCACATCTAAGGGCTGAGCTAGATGAGTAGAATGCTTGGGCAACATTGTAAAAGAAATACTGTTCTGAGCAAGCAGTTAAAACAGCTTCTGAAAAGTGGCTTGACAAGTTATCACCTATTAAAACTCGTGGTTCAGGTTGCTTCATAAGGTAGGGAAGAGCAATGGTAAAAAACCAGTCTTCGAAATGTTGCTGGTCAAACCAACCAGATTTGGAGCAACCATAGCGCGCCCCCTTTGGGCCTCCTATGCGCCAGGAGTCATACAAATTTTCGGCCTTATATATGACATATATGGGCAATAATTTCCCATCTCCACTGCAAGAAAACATTAGTGAAGTTGCCGATTTGGTGAAGTCATTAATTTTCTCTGGGTGTTTTTGCCCCCTTCGACAAATAATTTTTTTATTTCCGGGGTCATCCGTGAGATTCGTCTCATCATAATTGATGATACTGCATGGGTGCACTCTTTCAAGAGTGCACTCCAAATTGTCAAAATAGCTATTAATAGTATCTGCAGATACTGCTGCACAAGCTCTTTTGATTGATTGGGACATCCGTGTACTGAGAAGAGATTTGTATCTTTTTAAAAATGACGCCACCCAATCCTCCCCTGGTAAATTATTATTGAATTTTGCAATATTTCTTCCTGATTTATTGAGATAGCCTTTTACTAGCAGTCGAACATCCATTGCAGTTAATGGGAATCCCCACTCAGCAAGCAAAACGATCTTATCTAAAAAAAAAAGAAAAATGAATAACAAAATATATCACAGCTAACATAAATGTTAGTTAACATAGCTAACATGTGTAGGTATTTGATTTTTATTACAAAATGGGAATTTACCTGCTAGAACTGCCTCCTCATTATCAGTTAGAGTAGTTTGCCCACCACATTTATTCTGGTGAATTTGCTTGCATTTTCGGAATATTTTCATTTTGTCTATTCCATACTTTTCTGCTGCTTTTCTGTAATTTAGCTTTCCTGATTGAACTTCATCAACAGCTTTTTGCAAGTCATCATTATTAATAAGTTTTCTTGGTTTTGTTCCGGGAAGCCGTTTATAAAATCTGGGCATCTGAAAAGAGAAGTAATGAACTGTAACAAAGATACTAACAATACTGGGGTGATTTGATACATGTATCAAGTCACCCCGGTTGAGGTTAGAAAATTTTCAAATGTTTATATTTTTTCATCAAGATACATTGAACCAAAAGTAATGTTAAGTCATTAAAAGTAATTGTTTGACTTACCTTTCTACCAAATTTGAAGCTGATAGCAGCTCAGGAACTAATTCAAACTATCAAAGTTTCCAGTACTAAAAAAATTGCAAGTTCATAACCTGGAAAACAAAACAGTACAGAAACGTAATGAAGATGGCGGGAAGAGTTTCAAAATGATCAGCTGATAGCCTGATTCCAGCTGATCAGAATAGCATCGTTTGAAACTTTGTTCATACAAAGAGTCTCTGTAGAGAGCTCAATAACACAAAACATGCAATCTGTATCAATTCACCCCGGCGCATCAAATCACCCCGTTTTACGGT
Source organism: Conomelus anceps (assembly GCA_948455865.1). Lineage (NCBI taxonomy): Eukaryota > Metazoa > Arthropoda > Insecta > Hemiptera > Delphacidae > Conomelus > Conomelus anceps. Next base: position 39,523,392 of record OX418225.1, on the reverse strand, counting down.
TTGACTTGGAGCAGTCTTCCACCCAATAAAGTGCATAAAAAACTACCAAAATATACCATTAGCTCAAAATTGACAATTTTTGAGTTGGAACAGTCTTCCTCCCAAGGTGCGATATGTAGGCTTTTTCAAATTGTCACAATTTTATTTTATAAGTAAACATTAATGAAACAAAAGTAAACTAAAATATGTAGGTGTTTTCAAATTGAACATTAACAAATTGCTGTATTACTTTAGTTGTCAGTGAATTGAGAAAAAACATATCTTACATTATTATGAGAGTCATGAGTAGGTGATACTTGAATTAAAACATTAGAATTGGATTCTTCAGGGTGTGTACTTAGATGTACTAAATTCGACACAGGGGTGGGACTTCTAGAAAATGATGATGTAGTAGCATCTGCTGATTCACTTGTAGTAGCATAAAGAGTAATTTCGCTCTCAATATTCTTGATTTTCACTGATTGTTTGTGTAAAGTTCTGAGCTGGGCCTCATATAACATATCGTTTATAGCTTTTTCAGCAAACATTCTTTGATTAGGTTGGAGGTTTTTTAATTTGTTAGCTGCCTTAGCAGACCTTAGCAACATTAAGATACTCATCATCAGAACTGTTTTTGTTGGAGGTACTGGATAAATATTTACATGCCAGAGATAACAACTCGTTTTGTTTAGCAATAGGACCAAGTTGTTTCTTCTTACTAGGTGGAGGAGCAAAGTCTGTTGGTTCAATTTAGCTCCTTGAAGGCTGAGATTGTGCAACAGAGGTCTGCTGAGGCGATTCTTGGTCGTTTTTCAACAGCTGTTTCCTGAAACAAAAAAATAAATTTATCATGATAATAAATAAATAATATTTAAATACATTTTACTATATTCATCATGTGTTTTGTTTTCAGTTTCCAAGAACATGTCAGCAGTGGTCAGTAATTAATTGCAAATCAGTTTGGTCAGAAACATCAGTTCTACAACTGTCTAGGTGCCATAGATGGAAAACATATTGCTATTAGGAAACCTGCAAACTCTGGATCTGCTTACTACAATTAAAAGGGGTTCTACAGCATCTGCAGCATTGGCAGATGTAAATAAAAAGTTTGTAATGGTGGATGCGGGAATCAAAGGTAGAATCTCAGATGGAGGTGTTATGTTTTACTCAAAGTTTGGAGAGCTTTTTGAACAGAATTGTTTGAATCTTACAGATCCCACTTTTCTGCCAAACACAAACCTTCAGTTTCCATATCACTCATTGACTGCAATAGTGGAACAACTAAAAAAAGAGCACTGAAAAGGGCACTACTTTAGAGAAAAACAAGAAATAAACATTTCAGTTTCTATGAATTGAGATTATAAAATATTGGAATCACCTTCAAGACCCAAATAGATGCAATTGAATCGATATAATCTTTGAGTACAAGACATAATCATAATTTTTCAATTTGAGCCCCCCTACCCCTTCCAGAAAGTAAAATTCATCCCTGCTTTGAGTTATGCCAGTATTTATGCTTCAAGTCATAGAACGTTGAGACTTGTGCCAGAAAAATGAAATCTAAAATTTCAAGAAATCACATTTTTTAATTCCAATACATAGGAAAATGAAGTCAAAACAAAATCAAGTCATCAATACAAAGTCATTGGAAAATGTAAAATAATGAATATTATGAAAATTAGTTCTTTCCTGGATTGGGAGAGCCACTTTATGACAAAACACAATCACTTTCCCTATAAGCCTTAATGCTCTTGTTATGAAAATGTTGAAGTAACTTATTCAATTCCACTTATTAGTCAAAACAAATTAATCAACACAATAATCAAATAAATTATCAAACAGCATTTTACTTGAAAACAATAATTGGAGTTTAATCTGTGTTATCTGCCCGCAAACGTTTGTAGAAGTGAGAATAGCTGCTAGGTATGGCCTTAGTCTCAATTAAACTAAGTCTTTTTTTATATAGATATGGACTCATTATAGGCTCTCTTGAGTTCAAAGTTATTGAAAGAATTGAGTACTCTTCTTGTTCTGCATTCTTTAACATTCACAGATTTATACTGAACCTCTTCATAAGAAGTTTTGTAAAAGAAATTGTCCAAATTGCTTTTGTCAACGTTAACTACTGTTAAATTATCCATCTGCATTTTTGGTAAAATTCCCAGAAGTATGTTCTGCTAGAAGTTTCATCTATGAAGCTATCATGATTGAGCTCAAAAACTTTATATGGGATACCGTTTTCTTTTAGCAGTATGCACCAAAACTGTATACTGGTCTGGCACATAAATGGGTCCAGATTATAAAGATCTCTCTACATTTCTCTCTATAACCGAATGTACTGAATCACCTTCATTCTGGGTGTGTCCAGTTACCAAATATTTGTGAGTAATTGTTTTTATATTCAAATTGGCAACAGCATACAGAAGGGTTGCAATCACATATTTATTCTTTTTTGCCCACAACAATTGTCTGAATAGAGAACAATCTCTAAATCTTGTGATGTGGAAACTCCTGCTTTCATCTCTAAATATTTTAATAAACATGTTGCTATTTCTGTAGCTCCTCTTTACCCTTGTCCCTCATGCCACATGAAACAGTAAACCAGTCCTTGTCCTTTATCTTGTAGATCACATAGGTGGACAATTTCTACAGAATGAACTGACGTCCCCTCTTGGAGTTGGGAGTGCAGCTTGTAAATCAAAACAAGCTACTACTTAATCTTCACATACTTTTTCCTTATCATTTTCTTTTTCTTCTCTACTCAAATGTTTTTCTGACAGGTGTAATTTAAAACTATTTTCCAACAGCTTCTTTTCTTCTTCATTGGAATTCTTGTATGTTTCACACTTTTGGCACTGATCTTTTTTTGGAGTGAAAAAGGCTATGTTAAATTCATAATTGAAGATTCTGCTATACATTGTTATATTGGCAAATGGTTTTCCGTCCTTTTCACATTCTTCTTTAGTCTCTATATAACTGAGCAATAGACTTGCCCCCCTCAATGTAGTTTTTCTTGCTGTGTGCACATATATAGTAGCTTTCAATTTTTGGAATAGAAGAAATGTGTGCTTGAACTCCTTCTCCAATCAAGAATCAAGAATCTTTATTTTCCATTGAAATAATGGAACATTACGTTAGGTGTCATCAAAATGCATGTAAAAAATACATAAAACATTAAAAGAAGCTCAACTTACATGTTTAGATGTGTTAGTCATTGCCTACATATAACAATAAAAAAACTCATCAATGGAGTAAAAAGCATTTTTTAAGCCAAATCGATACCGTTATCTTGAACTTATTCAATTTATTGTGGCACTGTCTTATGCTTATTGTGTTTACCACGCATGTCATCATTAAGAAAACCTTCATGTGTCTTGAGTGGTGTTGAGGAAGAAGCAATAATAATTTAGGGTGTAATAACATAGAATACAACCGAAGGATCAATCCCTATTGGGATGAGAGGTTTTGTGAGGATATTAAAAATGAATTGAAATACCTTATTACAGTGTCCCTGGCTCACCATATTTTGATGAAGCTGGTTGATGATTTCTGTGTGGCCACACGGTTTCACTATTATCACTTTTCAACTTGTTGAACAGCATGAACACATTTAGAATTTTGAAGATGAGGTGTATGAGGTAGAGAAAACAAAGAGGTGGTTTGAGGTTGAAGTTGAGGTAGGATAAATCGGCCAGTTTACAATATTAATTGAAGAAATTATTGATGATAACTATGAAAACTACAAGAGTGGTGAATCAAGTATTGTGGTGTGTATGAGAGGAGGCTACAAAAAGTGTAATGTATGTAACAAGGGGGGAAGAATATGATTAGCAGAAAAAAAACTGAGCATGCGCACAGGTCAGAGAGGGTTGCAATTGTTGAAATTACTTGTGTTTCAATATTCAGTGGAAGCTAGAGAATGGAAAAACACAGTGATGGAAGCCATTTTTTACCGACGACTGTATATTCTCCATGGCAGTGTTGCCATCTTAAGCACTACAAAACATTTTGATATTATAAAATAATAATCAAATACTTTATTATGTTGAGAATAATACAGAATATTATTTTATTCAACACTTAATGTCAAAATGATTTATTTTTCTCAACTTTAAAATTCAAATTTAATTGTTCCATTACAATACATCAAGTGACAAATACAGTAATATGATATTGATTGAATATTAGAATACAAAAACCATTTTCATAAAATACACAATACAAGTGAATACTATAAAAAAACATTGTGATAAACTTCAAAAACATCATGAAAAACATGACAAAAATTCAGCAGCACAAAGATCTCTTAATAGATAAAAATATATATATACTTTTTAAATGATTAATATATGTTTCACATTACAGTATATTCTTTGTCAAAATGTCTTTGAATTTTAGAAACTTAGTGCTCAACAGTGGCTTTGTAAAAATGTCTGCTAATTGACTTTCAGAACAACAAGATTTAATTTCAAACATTCCAGAATGGAATTGTTCACTCACAAAATGATGCTTCACATCAATATGCTTGCTTTTCCTATTCATTTGTCCTGATTTTATCAATTTGATAGCACTCTGATTGTCTACATGAAGTACTGTCTGGATAGTTTTGTTAGTAAGCTCTGAAATGAGATTCTTTAAATATTTAATTTCTTTACAGCATTCTGCAGCAGAAATATACTCAGCTTCTGCTGTAGACAAGGCAATTATTGGTTGTTTCCTTGAACTCCAAATGATTGGGGCTCCTCCTAGCAATACAACATATCCACTAGTACTTTTCCTATACTCAACATCTCCTGCATAATCTGAGTCACAGAAAGCTTCAACTTGTAATTCATTTGACTTAGAACTAGGAAAAAATAGTCCAACTTCTTTTGTTGCATTCAAATACCTTAAAGTTCTCTTGACATTTTGTACATCTCTTACACTAGGATTATCTAAATATCTACTTTCATAATTGACTGCATAAGCCATATCTGGTCTTGTTTTGTTACTCAAATATAACAAACTTCCTACAGCCTCTCTATATGGGAAATCTACCTGTTTTTCATTTGACTCATTATGGAAATTTATTTGTTTTTCATTTGACTCATTTTTCACTATAGGAGTAGTTTGATATTTACTACCAGTCATATTAAAATTTTCTAGTACTTTCTCAGAATAGCTCAGCTGTGTTAAATAAATTCCTTCTTTGTTCTGTCTTATTTCTAAACCTGAATAGCTAGTTGGATTTTCATTAACAGTCATTTCAAAATTCTTCATCAGTTTTTCCAATAACATTTTTATTTTTAGTGAATCTTTACCCATCAATATTCCACCATCTACATGAATAGCTAAATACAATTCATTTGAACTATCTTTGAAAATACATTGATCTGTCTTTAGTTGTGTTAGACCTTCTTGTTTCAGAAAAGATGTAAGTTTCTTATTCCATTGAGAAGGGGCTTGTTTCACTCCATAAAGTGCTTTATTCAATCTGCATATTTTTCCTTCTAGTTTACCAAACCCTTCTGGAATTTTCATGAAAATCTCATCATCTAATTCTCCATACAGAAAAGCAGTTTTGACATCAAAAGTTTGAATTTTCAAATTTTCTTGTGCAGCAATTGAATACAAAATTCTTAATGATGCATTTTCTACTACTGGACTAAAAGTATCTTTAAAATCTATAGCTCCCTCTTTCTGTTGACACCCTCTAACAACTAACCTAGCTTTGTATATCCAATTATCCTTTACTTTGAATACCCATCTACTAGTCAAAATCTCTTTCCCTGCTGCTTCTTCCTTATTAACAATTTTCCAAGTATTATTCTTTTCCAAAGACTCCTTTATCTATTGCTTCTTTCCATTTTTCTCTATCTTCACTCTCCATGCATTCCATAAATGTCATCATTGCTTGTCCATCATTATTATTGTTGTATCTTGCAGGTGGTCTTATGTTACTTCTTGGTCTTAGACTATAACGTTGATTCACTTCCTCTTGTTCATTCTCATTTATCACCTCTACCTCTTGTTCATTTTCTTGTTCTCCATCATTCATCACCTCTACCTCTCTTTCATCCACATCAATCTGATTTTCAAGTTCATTAGTATTATTATTATTTTGTCTCCACTCTTCAATTGTTTCAGTTTTCTGTAGAGTAAATTTGTCTATCTTTTTATTCATAAACAGAACATCTCTTGATACAAAAATCTTTCTTTTTACTTGATCCCATAGTCTGAGACCATTTGTTGCATATCCTACAAAAATTGCTTCTTTACTACAACTGTCAAGTTTTTTAAGTGGGCCTAAAACTTTTGTATAAACTTTTGAACCAAATATTTCAAGTCTATTCAAATCAGGTTTCCTACCATACCATTTTTCAGCAGGCATTGTGTCAAGACTGACAGTAGGGCATCGATTAGTTAGATAAGCTGACGTTAGTACAGCTTCCCTCCACATACTTCTGTGTAAATTGGAATAAAAAATTAATGCTCTTGCTTTTTCCATTAGTGTCCTATTCATTCATTCAGCTGTCCCATTTAGTTGGGGTGAATAGGGTATTGTATAATCTATGACCTACACCAATTTTTCAAACAATGAGCTACATATTCTTCACCATTATCACACCTGATTTTAGCAACTTTAAAATTAAACTGAGCTTCAGCTCCATACACATATTCTTTCAGATAAGTGAGAGTTTCATTTTTAGATCTTAATAAATAAACTTTACAAAAATGACTGAAATCAACACATGACAGAAAATATTTTTTACCATCATGAGTTTGTGGATCAATTGGACCGCACAAATCTGTATGTATTATTTGCAAAACATTTGATGCTCTTTCAAACAGAATTGAAAGGTCTTCTTACTTGCTTAGCTTTAGGACATATATTACAAAATTCTTCTTCACACACATCTAATACATTTGATGGTATACCTAGTGAAGTCTTGGAAAGCTTTTTCATATTCTTAAAACTAATGTGACCTAATTTCCTATGCCAATTCATTGCTTCTGAATGATCAATCAAAATAGATTCATAGTCATTTTTAGAAGTATGATTTACCAAAACCTTGTCATGATTTTCAGTTTTACTGGCACATCCAGCAATAGAATTACTTTTAATGTCTTCTTTCAATTTAACTTCATACAGACCATTTTTATTCTTATTACCTTCCATAACAACTGTTTCATTTTTCATTATTTGAACTTTATTTTTAGTAAACAAGACTACCACCATTTTCAGTAATTGCATTGACTGACATTAAATTATTAATCAAATCTGGAACATATGACACATTATTAAGAATACATTGTTCTGAATTAACTATCCCTGAAGCTAATGATTGCATACTCTGGTCTTTTTTAGCTACAGATATATTTTGTTTGCAAGGCTTTACATTATCAAGAATACTAATGTCATTAGTCATGTGATTTGAAGTACAACCACTGTCTACAATGAATGTTTTATTAGAAAATTGTTCACTCTCAATTGCTTTTAGGCTATGACTTATTGAACCATTTACTTGAGTTAGAAAAGAGGTTTTACTTTTAGTTTTATTACAAAAGTAACAGTCCTTTTCACTGTGATTAGTTTTTTTTACAGATTTTACATGACTTGTCATTGCTTTTGTTTTTTAGAAAGCAGTTCTTTTCAGAATGATTAGTTTTATTGCAATAAGAACAAAATTTTGAGTTGGTCCTGTTATTTGGGCAAGTATTACGAATGTGTCCATATTCATTACAAGAGTGGCATTTTGTTGACTTGATGGTAGAAGTTTTGATCTTACCTCTTTCTTGTGATAGTGATTTAAATGCTAAGTGTTCGCTTTCACTGGACCATTTGATTTCTTCTTGAAGAAGCCTGGCCTTGAGATTACCCAAAGTCTTTTCTGTGGTTGCTGTAGAGTCCCATGCACTTGAAAATGGTTTGTATCATTTTGGAAGTACACTCAATATTTTAGTTATCACCATTGTTTTGTCAATTTTCTGGTCAAGTCTATTTATTTTGTATGCAATGTTTTGTATGTATGTTAGGTTACTCATCATGTCTTTGTACATTGAGAACTTCCACATATAGAAGTCTTGAAGAAGAGCACACTTTTGTTGTGTTGAGTCACGTTTGAATAAATTGTTCAATGTTTCATACATTTCCTTGGCACTATTACACAATATAATATGTATTTTAATTTCATTGTCCAATGATATCAGAATGTAATGTTGGGCTTTTGCATCCTTATGTTTAAAAGTCTTTACCTTTTCAGCACTATCACCCTGGTTTTCTAAAGTTCCAGTCCCATCCATGACATCTATCAGATTCTTGGCTTGTAGTAATATTTTTATTTCGAAATCCCACATAGTGATTGAATCTGCATCTTTCAGCTTCTGAACACAGTTCTTGGCATCCATCGTTGTCAACATTGTTACTTACACAGTTCACTTTTCACTACTAGAAAACTAATTGTAATTGTTGTCATTTTTTAAATTGCTGATTTTAATTTTACGTTTTTGGCCATTACATTTTGGGCCCATAACTCTAAGAGGGGCAGAAACTTTTTTGGGAGAAAAACTAGATAAATTTCACATCATCATGTAGATATTAGCTCACAGAAGTTGGGAAAATTCACAGAAAATTATTTTTCCCAAATTTTGGTGAGATAGGGCCTAAATAAAAGTGGCTAGCACCACTAACCACCACCCACTATGGAGTGTTTTGTAAGATAGTTTACAAACTACAGGGATATCATGCATTGAATTTAGTTTCACTCACCTCAGGATATAAGCTCCTTCTTGTTATTGAAAATTTCAAATAATAGGTCTATCTACACAAAACTATCTACCCTACAACAAATATTTACACAAATTTACACTAATTAGTTGATTTTCACTTATGAAAATCCTGAAAGCAGGACTTGTCTTTCCGCAGACAGAGTGCAACTTTGCAAACTGAACAAGACCACACACTTCTAACTACATTCTTCTTTGTACTACAAACTGCACATCTTCTTGAGGTTGATCTCTCTGGCTGATGTCTACTGCTTTCCAGTCTTATGCCCGCCGACACATGTGGCTTTTGTCCCTTCACATCTGCTACAGAAGACTTTCACTTCTTCAATGCTAGAGATATTTTCTGTACAATACATTGAGACAGCATGTCTGTGTAAACACTTCACCAGAAGTTCTTGTTGGTCAATTGTTCCATGGTCAATTCTTTATGCATTATAAATGCATTGACCACACAACAGTCTAGCATGTGGAAAAAAATTCTTGGCCACCACTTCCTACTCCTATGGTTTATTTTGTAGTCTCCTTTCAGTCTATCAAAATTATCTACGTAGTTCATATTGGAATTGTAGTCTGGGACTACCTTAGGGCAAGGAATACTTTTCCTGGTCCCATCTTTTTCTCTTCTCTGTACTTCTAATGTCTCCTCTGGATTGTGGTAATTTGATAATAAGTGAACACATTTATTGTCTCTCCACTTGAATACTGACACTCCATGATTAGACACCAAATACTCTTAGTCTCCTCACTTCAGAGTCTTGTCTTCAATAAATTTGTCAAGATTCTTCCTGCTTGGGTTGACTGTACCACAAGCCATAATTTTCTTCTCTTTGAGATGGTAGAAACAAGAATATGATGAAAAAAAGTTGTCCATGATAATAATGTGGTTCTAACCTTCTAGTCCTCTACACAAATCGGTCACAATCCTTTCACCCAGATTGAATTCTCTATTGGAGCCTTCTACTTTTCCAGTATAAATTTGGAATTTTAAATTGTAAGACGATTTGTCACACAACATCCAAATTTTATAGCCCCTCTTCACTGGCTTGTCTTTCATATATTGTTTCAATGTGCTTCTCCCTTTAAATTTCACCATGCATTCATCTATTACCAATTTTTGATGAGGTGAGTAGCAGTCTTCAAACGATTTTGAGAGAATATTTAACAATGGTCTCAATTTGTAAAGTTTATCATATCCTGGCATTCCCCTCCTGGGCATAAGTATATTATCATTCAAATGGAGATGATTCAACAAAAAACTGAATCACTTCACTGGCATGAGGTTTGAAACAAAATTGTCATGAAGGTCTGGACTAGAAGACCAATAGTCTCTATAGCTGGGCAATCTCTTGATCCCCATAAACAAGTTGATTCCCAGAAACACCTTCATTTCATCTACTGTGGTAGGAGTAAAATTTTTCCCTTGTTGAGTCGCATATAAATTGGTTTGGAAAACTATCAAGTCCATTAGCTCATCTGTGAATAACTTCGAAAATGAAGCAATATTCAATAGCTGCAATATTCAACCAGTGATCATTCCATGACAACATCATCAAATCATGTTAAGTTCTTTTAAACTTTCTACCAGCTATTAATTCGCTTTCAATGCTTCAAGTTATCAATTCTATTGAATTAATGGTATATTTTTAGTCCTTATTGTTTCTACTCCTACATTTTCATACTATTATTATTCTATGTTTCCTCCAAGTGTTTTAATTCTATTATTCATTTTTTTTATTACATCAATTCATGGCATCTTTGTTGGATCCTATGATGCTCCTGTATGCGGACATAATTTCACAATGAAATTATTTGCATACAGTATTATTTCTGCAGATATTTTTTTGTAACATTTTATTTCTTGTACATGATAGTCAAGTTGAACTAAGTATTTTTTCTTTGTAACTTCTTGGTTTCTCTCCTAATAATTGATTGTTTTATAATTATTATTATTTTCTATCATGCATATTTTTTTTTTCCTGTCTATCTTTTTTACTTGTTTGTATTTGTGGAAATAAAGATTATTATTATTAAAACAGCTAGAATGGGGTAGGGTCGAACATATCTCTTATGAATCCAGCAACACCACTATCCATGAAATTCCTCTATATTGTCTATGAGTCTAGAATTAGTCTTCTGCCAAGAAGGTACAGGGCATGGTTTGATAATCGAAGGTAAATAATCATTTGTAGTAACTGGCCCTAGTTGGTTCACACTCACTTCAGAGGAGCCTGGCAGATTCAAAACAGTCACTTGAACACTTTGTCCAGAAGTGGATGGTTAATTAGTATCATCAACATCATCTACGAATGTTGAAGGAGTGTCTAAGTCATCGGAAAATACAGGGTGAGCATAAAGTCTTGCCCTGATTTTAAAAATTTATTACAGAATAACCGTTTGACATATCAATTTATATCTGGCGCTGTTACATAGGTTAGTGTTAGTAGTTTTTTTTAAATATCACTCACGTTAGTAAACTTCAACGTGTGCCCCCTTGGTAGCCCGGAGAATGTCGAGGCGGTATTCCAGTTCTCGCCAGGTGTTTTGTAACATGTGTTCTGTCACAGTACCCACAGCAGCTTGTATCCTAGCCTTCAATTCGTCGATGTCAGCAACTGGTGTGGCGAAGACTCTGTCCTTGATATATCCCCATAAAAAAAAGTCAAGGGGAGTAATGTCTGGAGAGCGGGCTGGCCGGGGTGTTGGACCATCCCTTCCAATCCACCGATCCGGAAATGTTTCATCTAGGAAATTACGCACTATCAAAGCCCAGTGGGGGGGTGCTCCATCTTGCTGGAAAATTATCCATGGTTGATAATCTTCTAACTGTGGTGCAATGAACTGTTGCAACACGTCTAAGTAAATGTTAGCGCTAATGGTTTTTTCCGTGAAGAAAAACGGCCCAAAAACCTTGTTGTGCATTAGGCCGCACCAAACATTAACTTTTTCACTGTCTCGCTGTAACTGTACAGTAGCGTGTGGATTCTCTGATCCCCATATACGGACATTATGCCTATTTACCATTCCACTGACATGAAAGGTGGATTCATCTGTAAAACATATGCGATTTAAGTAATCGTTAGCGCCATCAATCCTGTTGAGAATCTCAGTTGCGAATTCTGCACGTCTCAGCAAATCATTCGGTTGCAAGGCCTGCACGATTTGCACTTTATAAGCATGCAACCTAAGCCTTTTATGAAGAATTTTCACAACACTTGATTGCGGTATTTGAAGTTGACGTGATGCTTGACGAGTTGACTTAGACGGACTCCGTTGAAATGATTGCCGAACACGATCAACAGTTGCTTCACTCACACTAGGCCTGCCACTTCTAGGAAGATCTTCAACGCTGCCTGTTTCTTTGAACCTGTCATACCATCGCTTTATTGATTTAACATCAGGAGGGCTGCGTCCATAAGAAGCCCGAAAATTACGCTGAACACTGATGGGCGATTTCGTTTCGTGAAACCAAAGCACACATTGTGCTTTTTCCTGCTTCGACGCCATTTTGACCGCAACTAACGTGAACTAGCAGACAGCGTCATTGTTTAGGACCACTAGCGCCATCTATTGGTCAAAAAAACTACTAACACTAACCTATGTAACAGCGCCAGATTTAAATTATTATGTCAAACGGTTATTCTGTAATAAATTTTTAAAATCAGGGCAAGACTTTATGCTCACCCTGTATAATGGGAATATCCATTATCTGCACAGGTTCATTGTCAACTTCTGCACTTGAGTCACTATCAAATTTGTCATCAGTGATGCTTCCACAGTCTGACAGAATTTCATGGAGAATAGCATCAATATCTTCTTCTAACAAGTTTATATGATCCATTATATATTATATAAATACATACCATATAACTGAGCTAACTTCACTAACTAAAATAATTGTATAAATGAATATATTCACTTGAGAAGCAAGGTAAACAAACCATCCATGCACGTTTAGGTTATGTGACTAACCAATGCATAAGTTGGGTGGTGGTCAGTGAGGATAGCCACCACAAACGATGTTTGTATTGATATTTATTATAGTAAATTGATTATTTTAGAGCATAAGTGACTTCTAAAAATGTCAATAACTCATAAAAATTAGTTTTCGTGAATATTTGATTGAAATTATTTGATTTGGGAAAAGTTCGAATTTGACATCAAGCAGAATGCAATCTAGATAGCTGTGAACTACATTCCTATGAAGACAGGTGGAACAGAGTGAAAATGACATTGCAGCACCATCTATCAGATAGTTCTCTAACTATTGAAGGTGTCCAGCAAGAGTAACCACCGCCCCATAGAATATGAAATGAAAAAAAAGGAGGAGGTTTGCCCTGCAAACCACCGCCCTCCAACCTGTTGAATTACTTGTGTTTCAATATTCAGTGGAAGCTAGAGAATGGAAAAGCACAGTGATAGAGGCCATTTTTTACCGACGACTGTATATTCTCCTTGGCAGTGTTGCAATCTTAAGCACTACAAAACATTTTGATATTATAAAATAATAATCAAGTACTTTATTATGTTTGAGAATAATACAGAATATTATTTTATTCAACAGCTATGCAATTTGAGGCTATGAAACAAAGAACTAGAATAAGCCTGTGGCAGCGAGTAAGATTTAAATTAATAGCTTCTCTTAAGCTTGCAAAAATAATGCTCTAATGTTAGCAGAAAAATAATCCTCTAAGTACAGAACATGCATTTTTCTATAAACCATGCATCACAGTAAGAATACACCGCTGACTAATATCTAATGCAGACATTAAGAATTTCTTATAAGTCTCACAACTTGATACCATTCTTTGTAAAGTAAAATGCATTGTTGTTTACTCAATTTGCTTTACCCTCATTTTGATTTGTATATCTGTACATGGGAATTACTTTCTGCATACACTGAACAATGAAGTTTCTTTGAAAGGTTATATTCCCAAGAGCCCAATAATTATTAAAAATATTTAATCATTCATCTTCAGTAAACTTCAAAACCTATTTTATTTGCCAAAAATCAAATATTATTTATGATCAACTGCCACTCTCAAAGTATATTTATACAAAATGTAGTTGTCAACATTAATTAATCAACAAAATGTAGTTAATCAACATTTTGATATTATAAAATAATAATCAAATACTTTATTATGTTCGAGAATAATACAGAATATTATTTTATTCAACAGCTATGCAACTTGAGACTATGAAACAAAGAACTAGAATAAGCCTGTGGCAGCAAGTAAGATTTGTATTAATAGCTTCTCTTAAGCTTGCAAAATAATGCTCTAATGTTAGCAGAAAAATAATCCCAAGTACAGAACACGTATTTTCATTCACAGTAAGAATACACCACTGACTAATATCTAATGTAGACATGAAGAATTTCTTACAGACTCACAACTTGATACCATTCTTTGTAAAGTGAAATGCATTGTTATTTACTCAATTTGCTGTACCCTCATTTTGATTTGTATATCTGTACATGGGCATTACTTTCTGCATACACTGAACAATGAAGTTTCTTTGAAAGGTTATATTCCCAAGAGCCCAATAATTATTAAAAATATTTAATCATTCATCTTCAGTAAACTTCAATACATATTTTATTTGCTAAAAATCAAAAATTATTTATGATCAACTGCCACTCAAAGTATATTTATACAAAATGTAGTACATTAAATTATTATTGTAACAATGGTAAAATAATAATAGTAATGATAATAATATGAATGGACAAAACCAAATATTATTTACAAATACTGTAGTATTGAAAAACATACAGTAGTAATCTAGATAATTTTTTCATAAATTTCATATATTTTGTTGGTAGATGATTTTTCTTAAGAAAGTAGGAACCATACAGACATATCATTATCTATTATAATGATATTTTGTTATCAAAAATCAATTAGTATTCACAGAAAAACCATGTGTACAGTAATAAGATTGGTATAATTAATGAAATGAAAAATAAGACGAAATTGTCACAACCACATTTATTAAAACTTCGAGAAACTAGTTTCGATTGTTACACCATTATCAATCTCAATCAAACTCAAATTGAGTTTGATTGAGATTGATAATGGTGTAACAACCGAAACTAGTTTCTCGAAGTTTTAATAAATGTGGTTGTGACAATTTCGTCTTATTTTTCATTATGGATACCTTCCACAATATCACCTTCGCCATTACTAAGAAAATTGGTATAATTATTTGGTATATCATTTGGTGATATGGTTTATGATTGGTATATATTATTTTATGAAATAATAAAAGATCATACCACAAAAGATTAATATTATCATGAAAATTGATTACACAAAGAATACAGGTACAAATTACAATTGAATCAATTTAATAAATTAACAGGATAGAGTCATCACTTGAAAACATTCAATCCAAGACAAAAAATTGTGTGTACTATATCGTACAATAAAAAATCAAATTTTCTACTAATAGATTAAGTAGGCTACTTGCTTTTATGAAAAATAGATAAGTCTTGGAAAAAATATAAAAATCCTATCATTTGATAAAAAATAGATGAAGAGATACTTTTCAAAATTTACTAGATGACAAGGTGAAGTCTATTTTAAATCGTCTTTATTTTATTTTTTATATATTTGGAACAACAATATATTTGAATCAATGAAAACATAATTAAATATCAACTCACAAATATACGGTTTGTATTGGACATTCGTGAGCAGTAAATTGAATTAAATACTTGTATCTGAATATAACAACTACAACTCATAAGCACCTCAGAGGTAAAGTACGTCAAGTCACAAAAGGGAAACTTTGTACAGGAGCAAAATGTATGAGCAGCGTCATGTCACAAGGGTTTTAATTCATGTTGCACGAGTAATACCAATCACTTATTGTCTGATAAATATAATAAAATATAATGCTATCCTAGAAATGACATAATCTTTTGCTTTTCACAAAAATACAATATTTTATGTGACTTGACATTTTCAAAGTTCCGAATTGTTTGCGACTTGACATTTCTTATGGGACTTGACATTTTCAAAGTTTCAAAATGTTTGTGACTTGACATTATTCTTATAGTATTAATGAATGATAAGGGTTCATTCTGTCACATTCCAGTACCAAATTTCTGAAGATAAGAACAAAAAGCGCTGTTGATTAACATAAATGAACTTTTAATTGAAAGTTATCACTCTTGATTTTGGTTTGACAGCCGTCTCAGTCAGATGTCAAGCATGGTCAGACGATACAGTTAACACTGATTCAAGGTTTGATTTTTAGGTTTAATCAGGCCTTGAATAATCAGAGTTTAATAAGTTGTCTAATGATGCTAGAGATCAGAGTAAAACAGTTTTCACACAAAAAACGAGAGTGATAATTTCCACTCTAAAGTTTATTGATGTTGGTCAGTGGATGAGAAAATGGATTTACAACAAAAGTAAAACCATTGAGTCATTGAAAAAAATTATTATCAGACAAACTAGGCTAATGATACTTTTTCAATTTTGTTGTTTCAAATTTTTGTAAAAACTGTGGAACATTTGAGGTACCCACTTAAGAAGAGCTTGCAAATGTTTATATTTTTCAGAACTGACTCCACTTGGAGGCAAAACAGCTAGTTCTTGGCCAACTATTCTGGTATTTCCTCTTCGATTTTTGTTGTAGTCCACCTCTTGGAATTCATTGTCAAAATTTAATTTGTAGTGAAGAATTCCAGGCTTTGTAGATCGTGCTTGGAAGAAGACTGCATTTGAAATTAAAAAGTTTTGACCATCTGTAGTTTTTTTTCTCAACATAGATGGGGCGCCAACCCCTTCATAGAGGCTTTTAATGTTTTTAAAATCATTTTCTTCCATAATCACAACATTAAAAGGTTTGTTTTTAGCACAAATCCTCACTAGCTGCTGCCAGTCCCAAGGCACCATGATTTTGAAACTTGACTGTCTCCTCCATTCTCTTTCAATCATGGAATGCCTTGATTCAGCTTCCAAGTGAGTGTGTCCCCTCAACAGAAACTTGTGCTCAATTATTTTAATTTGCGGTAGATGAGCTAAAATATAGAAGTAGCACATAATCATGCCATTGTTACGGTTTTGCGGGGGGCAATTATCTGACCAGATTATTAATTTCTGAACAGCTGGATTGAGTCTTATCGAGAATATCCACTTTAGGAAACATGAACCCATTTCATTAACGCCTCTCCCAGCAAGGGATTCATCCCACATACAGCAATAAGTTTCATTTTCCGTTGCATCATAAATAGTGTAATTAAATGTCCAGAGCTTCAATGAATAGAAGCTCTGGGCATTTGTAAGCACAGGCGTTGGCAAGCACTTCTCCAAATCGACCATAATAACTTTCTCTGACGGATTCTTCAGAGAATTTTCTTTGTCCAATTTTTTCAAGGCATACCTTCTTGAAGCTTCACTCAAATGATCATCATAATCTTTTTTTTAAGGATAATTTCTCATCATTCTATTTACAATCCATCATTTTCACTTGAAATGCATCACAAGTATCATTGACTGGCTGTTTAAACGAATAATTAAATTCATGATTAAATATGTCACTATAGAGCCACTGCTTACCAATTTCTTCTTCTGGAATATTTTTCTCATTACATTCTTCAACATACAGCTCATACATTTTATTTATACTCAAATCACAAGACAAATACTTTTTCTCAGATTTCTCTCCCAGTGGCGTACCGAGGTTTAAGGCGCCCTGGAGCGGAAGTGTCTAACGATGCCCCCCCCCCCCCAAATCAGTCTTACACTCAACCACCCGATTGGGCTGATATTAATATAGTGGTCATTTAATCATTTAATCAACTAGCGGCTTTTTTTTCCGCCTCTAACTATGCCGTATTTGTTAGAGATGCGAATCTCCAAGGAATGATGTTTAGCCAGGCCAGAATTTTTCACATAGGTCTCAGACCTATGTGGGCTTTATCCTCAAAAAAAAAAAAAGATTCTGCTTTTATCAATTTCCAAACAGCTTGTTTTGGATTTTTTCACTTTTCTATAAATTTATTTGCAGTTATTTTTTCGCATTTTGCAAGTCATCCTTATGAATTTTTTTTTATATTTTGGAAATAGGATTCAAAAGTGAAGTATTTCAGTCCTGTTCTTAATATAAAAACCATTGAACTTCTTGTGGATTTATTTTTTCAGAATAAATTCAAAGTATTCATTCAATTACTTGAATTTGTTATACCTTTTGCCACCCAATTTAAATTGTTTTGGCTTTGCTACTTTCGACTATTTGCTACTTTTGACTCTACCGTTTTGCATTCTGTCTGGTTGTAACGCATTTACGGCTGAACGCATGAACCGATTCATTTTAAATTTGACATGAATTTTCCTTTTAATCATGCGCAGCGATGTTTACATACGGTTTTTTAAAATTGTGTTGCATTTCACCCTTTTGGCTTTCATTATAGTAATACATTTTTTTGTAAGTAAAAGGTGATTGTCTCTCAATACCTGCGAGCCGTAGCAGGTATCTGTTCAATCAGATAGATAAGCTGCGTTCTCGTAGGTCCTGTTTGTAACGGTGACCGATTAGATTGGCCAGCAAAAAAGACACTGTTCTCTGCTGAAAATCACTTCCCGGTGGTTCGGAACCCACCTAAAACTGTAGGTTCAACTCATAAATCACCATCATCCAACTCATTACCCACGCACAGGTCTCAGACCTATGTGGGCTTCATCCTCAAAAAAAAAAAAAGAACGGTGCGCCCCTCAGAGCCTTGCGCCCTGGAGCGACTGCTCCACTCGCTCCATTATCGGTACGCCACTGTTCTCTCCTATAATGCGATTCTTCTCCTGGAAATTTTTTAATGTGTTCTCTTATTCTCTCTCTTACTTCATCATTTATTTTATTACTTGGAATTTTTCTTCCTCTCTGATCATTGAGAACAACGCCTCCGCACTCTGATCTTTTTGATAACGCTGTCTCAACAAAGGTCTGCGAGATGTCCAGAGTACTGAGAAAAAATACTTTACAAATTCGTAATTCAGTATTGTTTTTGAAAAAATAATAGTTTAATGTTGAATTACGTTTTAATGACCTTTCGCCATTCCTTTCCCGGCGCCGCTGGATAGGCTGTACTTTTATGCACGATGCCACAAATTGCCTCTTTTGATTATTATCCACATGTGCATCCCAAAACTTTTCCAATATTTTCTGTCGATCATCATCAGAAAAGTTCAATGTGCACTTATATTTGCAAGTGTTTTTACAAACAACACGAAGTTTCCGTGCTCTCATTTGTTTTTTATTCTCCATTGTATATGCCTCTCCTGCAGCACGCTTCTCTTTTCTTATTGTACAAAGCAATTGCTCTGGGTTTCGTCTCCGTTTCCTACTTCGCGTCGAATTTAATTCACCCTGTTCAACTTCTGTGCATCCGCTGGGATCATCAATAAATTCCTCAGTGCTTTCATTTTCCGAAAAGGGCTGCACATATGTAGGATCTGTCTCGGACACGTCAGAAAATTCTTCTCCATCCCCAAATGATGAATTGATCGATTTATCTAGAAAAAATATAGCAAATATAAATTATTACAGCAAACAAGATAATTACTTCTATTCTATAATAAACATGAGTAGGAAACATGAGTATAGAGAAAAGATGAAAATCGAAATTTATTGAAGAAAAAAATAATAGCAATTAATAACAATTTTTAGTGGTACAACAGAACATTTCAATTGAAAAACGCTTTTATCAATTTACTACAATGAACACCAAATACAATAGATCATATCCACATCTAATTACAGCATTAGTTTATCATTAGTCTCTGAATATAACAAAGTTTATTTTTGAAATGCAGATTGGTAACAAAAATGTATGAACTTGTTGACAGTGGACCTACTTATAACAAATTCAGCTATGACCTTTGCTTGATATTGTAGGCTGGTTGAATCGATCAGTCAACAGATCTTCAAAATTCATTCAACGATAGTTAATCATGTTGAGAATAAAGTTATTTGCTGTTAACAAGTGTATACATATTTTGCACTCTTTTGTAGATGATTTCAAGCATGTAACACAGCCAGTTAATATGTGAATTTGCTTAAGAAAAACCTTATAGTTAAAATATTGAAAATGTTGAAGAATCTATTGACATAATACAATAACAAATGAACAATAAGAAAAATAATAATTATTATTACCTGCTAAATCAAGTTTGTAATCAACGATTTCTCAATTCCCTTTTCCAATAGACAGTTCAACTTCAGTCCCATTTTCTATGCTCATATCATGATCAATCACGTTTTCTGAATTATTTTGTGATTTGGGTTCATTTTCTGAAACAAGAAATAATTTATTCAGAAAGTTGGTAGGCAACTTGAAGAAAAATACCAAGTGAGTAGGCCTGCGTCTTCAATCCCCTTGAAATAGTAATGAAGCAAGGAATATTCTAGGTGTAAAAATGATTGAATGTACAATATTTTAGTTTTTCTGTTTTCATGAAATTGATATTTGGCCTATATTGCAATATTTTTGTCACTACTAGATTTCATGAGATTCCAAGAGAAATTTAATTAAAATCTTACCTATACAGTCAACTTTGTGATCAGGATAATTGCTATTCTCATTTATAGTAGTCAATTCAGCATCAGTATCATTTTCCATGGTCATATTATCATGCTCAATAGCATACTCTGTATGATTTTGCGGTGGAGGATCATTCCCTGAAACAATGAAGTAGGTAGCTCAATTGAAAAACTGTGATCAACTGAATAATGTCAACAGTCTCAAATTTGCAGAATTGAATAATATTGCTTGTATCAATAGTCTAATCCGGTTCTGTCAAAAACACTTTGTTTGTCTATAATATTGTCAAGGAACCCCTATACTCAAAATCCTTGAATGTTAGAATACATAACATGTACTGCATTATTCTATGAGCTACTTATTTGTGTCTGTGAATTCACAAGTCCATCAACAATTTGGTAACTACAAGTAAAGTGAAATTACAAAACAATTAATTTATTGGTGACATTTCGTCTGCAAGACACCCATTTGGAACAGTTAAATCTCGAAAAAATAAGATATAAAAATAATCTCACCATTATTAATGGATGTAGACACTTTTGTAACATCTGAATATTGCATAATAAACATCTCATTGCTTGAGGAAGGCATCAAATCAATCTCAGTATTCACATAATGTCTATCAGCGACTGGTATCACTCTGATCTCAAAAATATTCTCTGTTAAATTATCTGATTGTAACAGTGTATTATTTCCTGGAACAGAAAAATTGAGTATAATAAAATAGTAGTTACTAGTGAAATAATAAAGGATTATGTCTTATCATGACATAAATTCAGATAATTTCTTAGTTATTCAGTTAAATGATTAGTTATTCAGTTAAAGCAATTAAAGCAGGATCAATGAATAGCTCACATTTACTATGAAAAAATAATAGCTTTTTTGTCTTACCATGTCCATCTGGTAGTGTTTCTTCGCCTTCATTTGCGCACTGGATGTACATATTGTATGGTGTACTCATCAGTTCATTTATCAAATCATCCTCTAAATGGGGCTCTGTTGAATTATTATTATTGTTGCCAGTTTCTGAAAAAAGAAAATACCTGCATAAAATTCCAATTTGAAATCAAACTTTGCCATTTAATTTTATAATTTGATGATTTGGATATTGAGAGTTAACTTTTATGATGGGTACTTCTAATGTCCAAAGCATAAGTTAATAGGAATTTGATATGACATAAGCCTGACAGTTCATAAACCAGACCAGTGAACTCAATGCCAGTTGCACAAAGGTCAACTGTACCTGATAATAATGGTACTGTACCATACCTAATAATAATAGCATTATAAATATTAAAATTTGAGCAATATTGGCAATATAGATTACAATATTGGTGTTATAGCACACATCATTAGTGAGCCATACAATTTGTCAAATAGTTATTATGGAGAAAATAATCTATTCATTTGTTCCATTGTAAGCATTATCAAAATAATTATCAATTATTATTAATGTATGAGTATATAATTGAATGCAAATTGATGACTTAATTTGATAATGGAATAAAACTTTTTGGAAACTGTGTAAATAAATGAAAAAAAACTTACCTGTAGAATATCCATGATTTGAGGTTAAGCTATCATACTCTTCCAAAATAGGAACTGAAGAGTCTCTACTTGGTTCAAATGGTTTTTCTTCATCAATACTTGTTTTTTTGCACGCCAAGTCGCACAAAAGTCTACCTCTAGACATTTTTTTAACAAAATCACAAAAATTGTTGTCATGTAAAGCCCACTCAAACACACATGACACATTGTTAGTTCGAAGTTACTGACAATTGAACAAAGTGACAAATTTACTTAAACAGAATTTATTAATTTCGAATTCCTTTAATTGCTATTAGTTTATACTGAAGACTTCCGCAATGGCGGATATTGACAACAGTATTTAATAGCTGATGGAAATCGATGAATGCTTCTGTACAAAAATATCCCGACCGGCAATTGGGAGGTCCGTGGTTCGATTCCCGGTGGTGACTGATATTTTTGTACAGTAGCATTCATCGATTTCCATCAGCTATTAAATACTGTTGTCAATATCCGCCATTGCGGAAGTCTTCAGTATAAACTAATAGCAATTAAAGGAATTCGAAATTAATAAACACATGACACAGTTTACTCCTGTGAAACTGCTTGACCGGAAATGATAAATGCCCATAACATTGTTTACTTCCAAGCGGAAGTAGGCATGTTGCAGTGTCAGGTGATCTTAACGTAATTTACCCCGGAGTCAATCTTGGACTTAACACTTCGTCTGCCCTTATCACGGTTTACTTCTAACCAAAATTATTACAGTGAAATGTTAAGTTACCATGATGCTTTTTACCACTAAACATTTCTGGACATAACATACTATTCCAACCTTTATTATTGTAATACTGCATCTATTGACTTAACACTGTTTACCATTGGGAAAAATGGATATAGATGTTACAAAATTGACAAAATATAAATTTTGACCAATTTGTGACTTAACATAGTTTTCCTCTAAGAAGCTCACTTCTTTTAGACCTATGCAAACAGAGAGGAACAAAGAGTTCGAAAACTCTAGGAATAATGCTTTGGTAATTTCCTTGTCAAATTTGATGCTGTGATACCATTCAGAAGCATCCTTGCTCAAAGACTCGTTAGATTGATTGATTGATTTATTGAATAGAAGTTTCCAGGTCTCGAAAGACCTATGGCAATAATCAGTATATAAGATTGCAAGTGAATACATCCAATTACAACAAAAAAATTAAAAATATAAAAATAATTTAGAAAAAGTTGAGAATGTGCATCTTATTATAACACATTACATAATTTCTATCAATACAGTAACTTGGTTCTTACATTTGAAATTAACAAAATAAAAACTTAATATTAATTCAATATAAGTGGAGGAAGATGAAATGGAAAGGAAAAAACATCAAATGAATATAAAAAGGAGGAAAAAACATATGAGATTGAAAAAATAAAGTACAGTAATTTATATATTGTTACGGGTTCTATATCTAAAATAACACTGGCAACACTTAAATTTATCACTCGCACATTATTTACACAAATAATCTACAACATGCACTGATTAGTAATGTCTTACACAAAATAAGCAATCAAAAACAGATAAATCTATAATATTCAACTGATAAAGAAATTTCAATATTACTGTACAAAAATCAATCACTAAATGTCAAAAGACCGATCTAATATTGAATAATAACTGTCTAATAAACTGTTCAATAATTCAAGAGGAACATTGAAAAAGGACAATTAATTAACTTACGTAGCATAAGTCCGTAATACAATAATAGGTAAAAGAATTATCACTATAGAACTGTCGAAAGAATTATCACTACAGAGAACAAAAGTTTATTATCACAGTTTGTAATAGCGCCAACGGGATTGCACTGTCCGTATTAATGGGAACGGGAACTGTCACAACTGCCACTTATTGCATTAAAGATCGAATTACTACTGAAATGATTTTACAAGTCTCTCTTATACATTTTTCCATAATCTAGAAAGATCTCCATCTTCCTACCAAATTCGATAAGATTCCTAAATAAACAAATAATAAGTTCTCGCATATTCCACAATACTCGATTTAGTCAATAAATTTCCATGAGGTTCTAATTGAATATTCTACCAAATTCTATGTAGATATCATAAAAGTGTCAAAAGAAGAGTAATTAATTGCTTTGTCCAGAGACTTGTTGACACAAGCAATAACGCTGTGTTCACCATAATATGGATCGTTGAGAATGAAAGTGACGTATAGCTAGGTTACCATATTTTTCCAACCCCAATCCCGGTATTTTCCCAGAGAGTAAAAATAAAATATGCTGAATGAGACTATTCAGATAATTAATTACAAATAAAATTGATTTTTTATTCAGCTAAAAATCAAGAACAAGAAAGGGAAAAGGTTGTGAAATTTTCTTGTAAAAAAATATTATAAATCTGTGAAAATAGTTAAAAAATATTTTTCAGAAGAAATCACTTTTCCAAAACACTATGTCGCCTTTGATTTTTCAGAAAAGTCAACACATGACTGTTATTTTAACATTAATTTTTATATTGAGCAGCTCTCTTCCCCTTTCAGCGGACCAAACCTTTCCCATAACTGAGAACACCCGCTCTATAGGCGCTGATGTACCTGGTAAGCACATCCCAAATTCCACCAGCTTAAGAATATTTTTGTACTCAATTTTACTTCTTTTAGACATAGTTTTACATACTTCTTGCAGTTTTTCTCCTTTCTGAAGCAAAGATACCCATTTAAGTTTAATTTACTGATGGTATTGCAGGTCAATGTTTGTTCTATCGAAAACTCCAGAATACCATTTGAACAGTGAACACGACCACTGGTGTTTCGCAGCATTTAAGAAACTGAAACTCAAGTTGAAGTTTTTCAGTAAACGTACAAGTATATTTTCTTTTAGGACCCACTGCAAGGCCAAGCACCAAAAACTAAAACATCAATTAAATTATTGAGATTGAATTCCAGCCGTCTTGAGTTGGCTCCAGTATGTATGAAACATTGCTTATCGCCAAAGATTGTTTACATTATTGTACAGTCGCTAATGAAAGTCAAGCAATGAAAGCTATCAATATATTAACAATGCTAGCGAACTTACATTTTAAATTTATGAAAAAACATTACAATATAGACACTTTTATTAAAAAAATGCAGAAAAATGTCCCCTGTTTCACCATCTCTACTAAAAATCCCGGAGATAAATCAATCCTGAAATTTTTCCCGGAGACGCACATGAATCCCGGAGAAATGGTAAGCCTACTACGTATAGCTCATATAGAATATTGTCAAAAATAAGTTGGGGCCGGATTTAGTATCTTCAACATTTTATTTATTTAAAAAAATTACTCAAAGTCCCTAGTTAGCTTATACTATGTCTCCAGCAGTTTAAAGGTGTTCCTAATCTAGACATTACATCAAGACAATCATGGTAAAACTAAAGTAGAAGTCAGATACAGTAGATTCAGTGAAACTAAACCGTTTAGAATGAAAGTGCCCCAAGCCCGAAGAGTTCAGAATATATTCTAATATGTATTCTAATCGCCTACATTCTAATTGCTTTGCTCCAAGTCCACCAAATTCAGCAAGTATCATTGACATAGAAATATTTTATGGGAGGATTTCGATTGAGTATTTCTTTGCTTGGCGTTATTTGACTGCGGAAAAACTTCAACATTCTTGAAAATTGTCCCATTTTTCTTGGATGGTGGGGGAAGACGTTATCCAATATACCCCAGACTTATTGAGAGCTTCAAAGAATTAGAAATAATGACATTGCCCTCTATTTTTGTGTTTCAATGCTTGAATTATGTGAAGGAGAACTTGGATAAGTTTGTGTTCAATTCACTCTCCGAGCAATTTAGAAGTTTACAACATCAAATTTTCGAGCAGAAGCTGAAATGACTCCTAATTATTAACCCTCTTTACACTTTTCAAGAGTTCTATGATCTAGCTAGGACTTTGTAATGCTTAATATCAATGTACCTTTCCATGTTAATGTGTTCTGGTTTGTGGTAGGCCTAAAGTTCTTTGGTTGTAATGACACATCAATTGTATACATTGTGGGTAAAGTCCTGCTATCAACTATTATTACTTTTGTTTTGAATTTTTATTTGAGTAGTTAGATTGTATCCCAAGACCAGGATAGCCTATAATTATATAAATTTTATCTCTTTGTTTTCTATATCTTGACATTTCCACTATGTGACTGTCAATACTTTATAATATTGTAGTGTTTTTAGAATATTATCTTTTCAAATTATTGTATAGTGTATGACATTTATTGTATTGTGACGAAGGTAATGCTTCTGACGACCTCAGAAGCGGTTACATTAAAAAATATTCTATTCTATTCTTTTGAAGTGACCAACAAAAGTACGGGTAATTTTGAAAGACAATTTAAAAAATTGGAGAGGGTGTTAAAACACCAATTGGAGAGAGTGGCAGGCTGACGAAGCTTCTCTTTAGAAGCGAAACATATCACTCCTGTATAAGTGAATGAAAATCATAATTTAAAAATAGAAATACAGTGTCAGTTTTGATACCATAGTTTTTAACAATACAGTGTTTAAAACATAAAACAATTCGATGAACCAAAACAATGTGCATTTTAGGAATGGATTAAAATTTTGAAAATCTTCAATAGTAAATATTTAAACAAATATATTTCTATTTTGGTAGTGCTTTTTGATCTGGGTAATAAGGGTAATAATGTGACAAGAGGTGAAGTTAGGTGTGTTATAAAAGGTTGAGCCACATTTTGACAAAGCGGTTGAAGATGAGACATTAATGCAAAGTTTATCTGGCCGTTTAGTGAGTATTTATTAGGCGAATCGACACCTCCTCCAACGGTCCCAGCCACTTGTTTTAGCCAACTTTTTGGCGGGACTGTCTCTCTCTCTCTCACACAGGAGACAACTGTATACGAGGAGCGACCGCCAACCTAACCTAGCCATCTCTCGTCTCTGAATGCCAACAAAGTGCCCTGTAATCTGGTTAATGAAGTGTAAAGCATAGAGATAGCGGTGCGGCATTGGCTGAAATTTGGTCGTTTACAGAGATAGAGTGAGAGGTACCTGTTTTAGAGTGAGAGAGAATGAGAGAGGCATTGAGTGAGACTTTGTGATGGAGGGGGGGGGGGTGATTGTCAAGTTGAAGGGCAGTATATCTGATAGTTTCCACCACTCTTTAGGTTCGATGCATTAGATGGCCATCACTCATAGGTTCATTGAATCACTCTATAAACAAAGTTGTAAAAATATCATAACACAGGATAGATTATAAAGTTCATAAAATACACTCATCATATGTCATACACTTTAAGATAGAATAAAAGTGCTAGTGCCATAGTGTTACAGAGATTTTTCAGAATTTGAGCCAAAATAAAGGGTGTTGCTTTTTTTTGTAGATTACGTCTTAGAGACTCCAGTTAAGGAGTATAAGACAAGTCAGATTACTAAATTGAAACAATTCAATGTCTTTTAGAAGTTTTCTCGTGACAAAAAATAATAAAACTCAAAATAAATATTAATTTCAAAACACAATTAAGTAAAGATACAACAGTCACAGCCCACTACTGCTTTCTTTACAAATTTTCAACAAAAAAATCCCAATTTTAGCTGACGGTACGTTCAAGTTCAACTAGAAATTTCACTTTGAAGTACAATTCCTGATTCTTACCAAAACATGAATATTAATTCAGATGTGTATATTATATATTTATAGTGTAAATTATTAAAGAAGTGAAAAGTGAGACAGAACCTTAATTTGGACAGTTTTATTCAAATTGGGATGAAAAGAAGTTTTGGACTTCATGTCTGTTTCTTTAACCTAATAAGTTGCAATCTAGTATTAAAACTGACACTGTATTTCACTTTAAAATAATGTTTTACTCACATATATTTGAGATGCTTGAGGAATGCATTTCACTTCTGAAAAGAAGCTTCGTCAGCCTCTCAAATATATGTGAGTAAAACATTATTTAAAAGTGAAATACAGTGTCAGTTTTAATACTAGATTGTTCATTAAGTATTTCGTCATGGAAAGCATCACAGACTAATAAGTTGATTGTGATTGATGAAATGAATAATGAATAAATGAATAATGTTCACTTTGAAAACGAAACTCTAATATGATATGATAAAAAATAAGTTTTTATTTCAATTATTCTTTAAAAGTACTAGTTATATTTTTTATTTGTTACCTACATGCATCATAGAACAAATTTCTATCCAAACAGTGAATCAGAAAATGATTAAATTAAAAGTTCACCCCATACATAGTGTCACATCGAAATTTCAAAAAAATAATAAAAATATTGAAGATCTTCAATAAATTTCGAGTTATAAATACCCGTCATTCCAGATATACAAGCATTTTTTGTTTAAGAAAATTATTGTCAAACAATATTCATCAAAGTGAGACCGTTTTACATATTATTGATTTGCGCTCCTGTTTGCTAGCAATTTATTCCAATTTAGCAACCAATATCCTCTATTTTGACTTGAATTCTGAAAAAATATACTGTAATTATGACATTAGCATTTTCATTCTTTCATGATATGTGCTTTCCAAAAATGTACATTTTATGAATTTTGTCAAAATAAATAATTATCTGGCTTGAATTCCACATTAATAAACAAGAATGGAGAATAATTTGGTTGAAGGATATGAATAATTATTAAGAATAATAGATCTGACATCATAGTTGTTCCATTCCTCCATCCCATATCTCATCCAAATCGCTTTGTAAAAAAATAATAGAAAATAGGCTGATACATTAAGAAAAGAGACAGGTGAATTTAAATTTTATTTATTGGACATACATCTTTTTAACTTATATATGGTTTGGATCAACTGATCCAATATTTAGATGATGTTGAGTTGATCTAAGTTGAGTTGGTGACACCCAAATATTCAATGAGCCTCGATGGCAAATCTGATTATTACAGACAAAATTAATGTACATTTACAGTATAGAATGAATCAGTATTGCACCTCATGATAAAATGTCAGCCAGATAGGCTGATACATTGAGAAAGGAGACAGGTGAACAATCTAATATCAAAACTGACCTTGTATTTTACTTTTATATAACCTAAAATAGTAGGTCCACCATGTTCCCCGTAACATGGCACAAACGGCGAGGTGGAACTACCCGTAAGGGTCTCCCCACCGTTAAAAGCCATACGCTTATTATTATTATTATAAAATGTTTCACTTACTTATATTGGAGATGCTAGATTGAGGACGCTGACGAAGCTTCTTTTCAGAAGTGAAATGCATCCCCCAAGCATCTGCAATATTAGAGTTAGTAAAACATTATATAAAAGTGAAATACAGTGTCAGTTTTAATATTAGATTGTTCATTAAGTATTTCGTCATGGAAAACATCACAGAGACAAGTGAGTTTAAGTTATACAATTAATTTTTTTATTCTACATTTAAAATAATTTTATATCAAAACTAACACTGTCTAATATCAAAACTGACACTGTATTTCACTTTTATATAATGTTTTACTAACTCTAATATTGCAGATGCTTGGGGGATGCATTTCACTTCTGAAAAGAAGCTTCGTCAGCCTCGTCAGCTTCTTTTCAGAAGTGAAATGCATCACTCTAGCATCTCCAATATAAGTGAGTAAAGACAATATATAAATTGAAATACAGTGTCAGTTTTGATATTAGATTGCTCATTAAGTATTTCGTCATGGAAAACATCACAGACTAATACTGTACTTCTATTCAAATTATGATTTTCACTCACTTATACTGGAGGAAGCATTCCACTTTTGAGGAGAATCTTTATCAGCCTGCCAACCTGCTGATGAAGCTTCTCCTCAGAAGCGAAATGCATCTTTCCAGTATAAGTGAGTAAAAATCATAATTTAAATAGAAATACAGTGTCAGTTTTAGATTGTTCATGAAGTATTTCGTCATGGAAGACATCACAGATGAAATGTTCAATGCTGATTTATTCCACATTTCAAATCCAAAGCAATTTCCAATTATATAATGGCCGCTCATCCTAACCTCAACAAAACATGACCCCTGGCTGCAGGCTGATGAAGCTTCTATTTAGAAATGAAATGCATCCCTCCACCTCCATTATAAGTGAGTGAGTGAAAATCATTTGTTAAATAGAATTACAGTATCAGTTTTGATATTAGCATAGACGAACCTTACTCCCTGATCTATAATATTAGATTGTTCATGAAGTATTTCGTCATGGAAGACATCACAGATGAAATGTTAAATGCTGATTTATCCCACATTTTAAACAACATAAGTTCTGAGATCGCACTTAAGCAATAAATAACTCATAGCAGACAACCGTTCAAGAGACTCCTTGTACCCAGCAGTAGAAGCACACATTTGAAGAGTTAGCTCCTCCCACAGCGGCAAGATTTCTGCCAAAAACAGGAAAGCTCTTCCTAACAAATTACCATCTGACTGAGGAGCTTGACATGCTTATCAGACATCAGCGTCTATAAATTGTGAATGTATCAGTGTGCTGATGAGACTTTTGGTGGAAATGGTAGTTGGCTGCTATTTTGCTTGAACAGCGGCGGGGCGCGACCCTTTGGCAAATGAACGGCCAAGTAAATGTGCAACAAGACCGACGGAATTAGGGGAAGTCAGGATGAGGACAAACCAGAATCTGTACGATGTAAATGTTTTTGCGGCAGAGAATAACGAACGCTGGTTGAAGGGTGAAAGGGAGGGGATGTCACACGGCTCCACCATTGGCTCTGATCCATTTGGCAATTCTCAACCGCAGTTCCAAATTAATTGCGGTGATAGATTCAGAAACAAGTGAAGGTGGGCAAGATTAGGCGACTGGCATTTTCCCCGCCGTCGCAGCTCCTACAAGTGCCCAACCAAATTGGTCGCTTATACGAATATCACTTATATTAAATCACTCTATTCAGGCTGATGAAGCTTCTCTTTAGAAGTGAAATGCATCCTTATCTCCAGTAAGTGAGTGAAAATCATATATTGAATAGAAATACAGTGTCAGTTTTGATATGAGATTTTTCATCAAGTATTTCGTCATGGAAAACATCACAGATTTCAATTCTTAAAAATTGTCCCAGTCTTCTTGGGTTGTGTGGGGAAGACGTTGTCCAATATACCCCGGATTTTTGGAGTGTCCAATTAAAGTGCGGCTAATTTTGAATGACAATTAAAAAACTGGAGAGAGTGTTTAAACACTAATTGGAGAGGGTGGCAGGCTAACAAAGCTTCTCTTTAGAAGCGAAATGCAGCACTCCAGTATAAAAGAAGTGAAAATTAGACTCTATTCACCTTTATCCAGCCTTCCTATGTTTTTTTTTGACGATGGAGCCCACTAGGTCTGAGACCTGTGCGTGGGTAATGAATTGGATAAATGCAAAAATGCCATCTAATTCAGCGTATAAAAGAATTCGAAGGAAATCAAACAATTTGCTTCTCTTAAATAAACATTTGAAAAGCGGATTTTTCAGATGTTCATGAATTTATTTTGAAAAAGCTAATTCTTAGACCAAAAATGCCATCTAATTCAGCGTATAAAAGAATTCGAAGGAATTGGGGAAGTGGACATGAAGGAAAGTAATCAAAATTGTTTATAATTTACAAGTCTTTGCACAACTATGCAGTCAGATATTTGATTAGAAATTGAAAATATTCTACTAACTCATGCTCAATACATGTAATACCATAATACATAACTCATGCTCAATACATACTCATACCATACATGTAAATTAGTAGTGAAACGTGTAGTTCGTCGTGGACACCGTTCCAAGATGATCAAAATTATTATCAATAATATAATTCTGGGACTTATGCACTACAACCCCACATTTAAAAAAGTGTCATTGAACTGTAGATTCCTAACCTAACCTGACCTAACCTAACCTAACCCCACATTTAAAAAAGTGTCACTGAACTGTAGATTCCTAACCTAACCTAACCTAACCCCACATTTAAAAAAGTGTCACTGAACTGTAGATTCCTAACCTAACCGGGTCTTAGATTAGGTTAGGTTAGGAATCTTCTGTTCAATGACACTTTTTAATTAATGCGGGGTTGTAGTGCAAAAGACCCAAAATTCTTTATAATTATTGGGAAACATGATGTCGTTTTTGACCAATTTGGCTTATAGATTCAATTATTCTATTGATAGGTGTAATGATTTATTGGGAGAAGTAATGGCAATGAAGTGACTTACTGAACCGTTTTGCTGACGTTAGCTGAAAAAGCAAATCAGGAATCGAAATGGAGCTCAGCGGTGGAGCTGCAAGAAAGTCGTTTACCTGAGATATTTAATTACGGTACTGAACAGTAAATTCACCCTTTAATCCTTGCCACATCGGCTCTAGCCAGCCGTCTCGTCCCTTTTCAATCTCATTCTCTTTTACCTTCTAATGAATCCCTTCCTTTCTTCCGCACATTTCTTCCTTGCTAAAATCATCCACTTTCTCTTTTTAACTCCATTCGCTTATTATTTTTCATTAACAGGCCGACACACTTTCAATTTTATAGAGAGAATAATTGAGTTAGCACAATAGATTGAGCTTCCAACTCCTTTTCAGCAGGTTGCCGAAAAGCTCAAGGCTAGAAAGGTTGAGCATTGTGAGTCATTTCAGGGGGAAAAGTGCTAGAATAATTTACGATGTTCTCAATTTCTTTCCAGGCCTTGTAATCAATTATTCAAGTGGATTTTAATGAGTCGTTACACGATTCTCGTCCAATAAAGATCTCTAACATTTAGAACAGGTTGCTGGGAACAGCTTCTTTCTTGATAATAACGACAATGCTACTAAGTTGTTACCGTAGCCCTAAAGACTACGGCCATAAAAAACAATGTTTGACAAATCCAATACACTTAAAATTGTTGCTTTACTCTTTATTTATGCATCGTTAAATGAAGAAAAATAATGTTACATTATTTTCAAAATGACAAGGTCAATGAAACCTGATATTACACTCGTTCCACTTAAAAGATGGACATTAAAATGGATTTATTTTCTGCAAGGAGATCTTTCAACCCATGCTTATTAAAAGGTGCATTTGGTAAGCAAGGAACAATTCTTTTTATTTTATTATAAACATAATAACTTCACCCCAATTTTCAAATCCTGATTCAGTAGAATGAAGAAGGAATAGACTGACCGTGTCTGAGAAATACGAAATATCCATCACACGAACAAGTAAGCGCTTAATTCATCAGTTAAGTATATTCAACAGTTATTTATGATAATTTAGTACACAAATTATTTGTAAATTTAGACGAATTACTGTAGTTTCCATATAATTTGGCAGCAGCTGGGTTCAGATGTACCTAGTCCTCCCATCTTCTACACGCTGCCAAGTTATATGGATACTACAGTAAGTACTCTGTGTTCTTTCTTTCACTTTTCCTCCATAAATTATCTAGGTAATTTTCTCTATATGAACAAAATTCAATACGTTATTACCGGTACATAATCATGAATTTGCATGAATTTAGTTTTTTTTTTGTAGATTACATCTGGGAGACTAGTTGAGAAGTATAAGACAAATCAGATCAATAATTTATGTGCATACAATCTTATACACTAGTGACCATAATTACTTTATCAATTAGTTGGTGTGAGGCTTAATTTTGATGTGAAAGGGCCTTCTTTTTGACTTGTACACTATAAAAAGCTTGATCAACTAAATATTTCTATATATATATTTTGAAGACACTTTGAAAACTGCGGTAGCTTGTTGTAGAGTTTCCTACCAATATATCTAGGTTTTTGTTTGGATAAGCTACTATTGTGACTCACCAAGAGTGATAATCTCCTCAGCTTCTTGTAATAGACTCTCTTTTACGTGCTTCATGAACTATTAATTTTAATTAATGACTATTATTACTGGTAACTCTTTTACTGTCCGAGTACTAATAAATCTTAGTCAAGTGATTCATAATTCAAATAGAAATACAGTACCAGTTGTTTTGATATTGAATGAATCTTATTTAATGAATAATAATACGAAATTTTCACAACCACATTTATTAAAAAAAATTGAGAAACTAGTTTCGGTTGTTATACCATTATCAATCTCAATCAAACTAAAACTAAAGTACAGAGAAGCTTAATACATACTGAACATGGAATGATACTATTGGCTAAGCGAGAAAGAGGCTGACCTTCATCGAAGGTTGTGATTGGCTGACAAGTCAAGTGGGAGGAGTAACAAGTGTGACTTGTCAGCCAATCACAACCTTCGATGAAGGTCAGCCTCTTTCTCGCTTAGCCAAAAGGATCATTCCATGTTCAGTATATATTAAGCTTCTCTGTACCTTAGTTTTAGTTTGATTGAGATTGATAATGGTATAACAACTGAAACTAGTTTCTCAATATTTTTTAATAAATGTGGTTGTGAAAATTTCGTCTTATTATTCATTATGGATACCTTCCACAATATCACCTTCGCCACTACAAAGAAAGGGAATCTTATTTAATAAAAACTTAAAAACACTGAGTGGAAATTGTGACTCACACTATAACGTGACGGCCGTTTCACTCTTGTAAAGAGTATCATCAGACGATCCACAATACACAGTACAATTGTGCCACAATTTCCACATAAATGTGTTTTTTAAAGTTTGTCTAATATATACTAGTGAAAACAAGATGGATCTTCAACATCATAATCTTATTTAATTCATTGATGACGCGTATACAAGATAATCATTCAACTTTCGGTGACAATGTATTACGTAGCACCTCCTAAACAATCTTACCTAAAACAATCTTACCCAAACAACCTATTAAACAATATTGTTTTCAAATTTTAATCATCCTTCGTACAAAAATTTAATAATGTCAGAAATGTGAAATTTCTCTTCCTCACAGTTCTCTCACTCACTTACTCAGCAGCGTCACTCAGTAATAATTCCACCTCAATTTCGTCAGTGCCGCTTTGGCTGAAAATTATCGTTAATTACGCCAATTAGCAGTAGCGCACTCAATACGCGCGGCGCGAGGCACGTTGAAGTAGAAGTGGCGCAAAAGGAGCAGATTAATTGAGCTGCGAAAAGCTAGCAGTTCGTTATTATGAGTTTATGACTTTACGGCGACGAGCGAGCCTTCTCTGGCCTCCTCCAGGCCTTACCTCCATTCTCCTATTTCCAACCAGTCAGCAATTTGCTTGGCTCTTCATTCAATCACTCGTCAAATTCAGCTAAAACACTTTTGCTTCTGTCGTTTAGCAATCTGCACTCAAACACCCATTGAGAATTTATTTAATTCTCTAGATATATAAAATGTTCTGATGTTGAAGATCCATCTTGTTTCCACTAATATGTAGCAAAAACTTGAAAAACACTTTTAAGTCAATATTTTTTTCTTTTTCCCCCACTGATTCAAGGCATCATTTTGAGAATTATGGATGTTGGAAGTGTGAGGGGGGGGGGGGGTATGAGTAGGCGGGAGGTTTGTAATTGTGAAAATCACTTAAATGTGTTTTTTAAGATTTTGTTAAAATTTTCTAACCCTCCATTGAACACTGCAGTTTTTAGTACCATAAAATAATAGCCAAGAAGGCTATATTTGATTTTTTTTTTCAGATAAAGCCCACATACGTCTGAGACTTGTGCGTGGGTAATGAGTTGGATGATGGTGATTTATGAGTTGGACGTACAGTTTTAGGTGGGTTCCGAACCACCGGGAAGTGATTTTACAGCAGAGAACAGTGTCTTTTTCGCTGGCCAATCTAATCGGTCACCGTTACAAACAGGACCTACGAGAACGCAGCTTAATATCTATCTGATTGAACAGATACCTGCTACGGCTATTATTGTTCAACTTCCATCTTGGTTATTTTCAATGATAATCATAACATGATAGTTTTTTTTTGTTGTAGATTACGTCTTGGAGACTCCAGTTAAGGAGTATAAGACTAAGTCACATCAACAGAGTGATAATATTATGTATTCGACATATCTTTCACGAACCTCTTCATTATTTCATATTAATGTTACAATCAGATTGCATTTTAAGAAGGAATTGCTCAGAAATAGTTTATCACGTTTTTATCATAAGCAGGGAAAGTGAACAGTTAAATAGATATTGAACACCTTAATCATTTAGTTTCCACATTGCACACAATTAACCATAAAATACTCTTTTTTTCTGCTGTAAAATCACTTCCCAGTGGCTCGGAGCCCACCTAAAACTGTAGGTCCAACTCATCAATTATTGTCATCCACCTCATTTCCATGGCAACACAAACCCATGTGGGCTTCATCATCCAAAGAAAAAAAATACTTTAACAAAGATTAGATCTACGGGATTTGGATAATATATTGCCAATTATTTTTTTAATAGATTGATATTCAAAGATGAAAGACAAGTTCAAATCTATAAATCATGCAGATTCAAAAACAGTCGTGTTGAATTAATTTTTTTTAGAAATCGAATTCACTTATTAAATTAAGAGAACAAAGTATCATAAATAACTTAAATTTCAAACTGAAATAAAATTGAAGCAATCATACAGTCCAACACACAACATTGGAAATGGTTGACATTATCAATTCCGACTTTTTAAATTTATTACAATAGGGAACAATTCCCCCACTACCTGGAATATGTTCTTTTATCAAAATTATATAGAATTAAAAATAGAATTATTCCTCACCAGGAAATTACATCTTCATTCAATATTACAGCTATTCACTTTTTATTGTAAATTTAACGACTGCAGTCAATTTTAATTGAGAATAAATGAATATTTATTCACGTATTCTCAATTAAAATTGACTGCAAGTCGTTAAATTTACCATAAAAAGTAAATAGTTTGAATATTGAATGAAGATATAAACTCCTGGTGAGGAATAATTCTATTTTTAATTCTATAAATTTTGATAAAAGGATATATTCCAGGTAGTGGGGGAATTGTTCCCTATTGTAATAAATTTAAAAAGTCGGGATTGATATTGTCAACCATTATTTTCTGTGTTTGATCCACTGTTGTGTGTTTGCTTCATTGTTTCAGTTTTATTTCATTTTGAAATTGTTAGTTATTCATGAAACTTTGTTCTTTTAATTCAATAAGTGAATTCAATGAATTCATATTTATGATAAAAAGTTAATATTAACAACGCAAATAGTTATGGATCATGCAATATTCTTTCTTGAAAAAAAAACCCAGTTAATAAGGGCCTTGTCGAACAAACAAGGGTGAATTGTCATTAAAAGGAATATCTCTGCTTTATATGGCATAAAACATCTTTCCCCTACCCACAAAGTGTTGTCTTCTCTGGAACATTTCCAAACGACTTGAAACCCTGCGAAAGATTTCCGTTTGTGAGTCACATGACACGATGGCACATGCTCTGCTTCACGGTGTGTCTGAAGAATCACGTGACTCTTGAACAGGCGATATCACCAAGTGCAATTGTCAGAAAATATGACATCATTGCTTCGAAACAGAAAAATATTTATGTTCAATCATTTACCCGGTGGCTCGGAAACCACCTGAAATAGCAGGTTCACAATTTTCCCCATTACATGGCTCAAACGTCGAGGTGGAACCTCCCGTTTCCGTAAGGGTCTCCCCACCAATAAAAGCCACACGCTAAAATATCAAGGGGAAGAGTAATATGCAACTACATGAATATTAATAATCATTCCAATATTTCAAGAAGACACCTCAATATTGATGAACTGATCTCACAATAAACTTTAAATAAATAGCATCAACAGAAACTAACAATATAAACATGGCCTTCACTATTATTTACTATTTTATTTTCATCAGATATTAATAAATAGTGCATTTTAAGGTATTGGTGTGAAACAAACTTACAAACAAACCTTGTTCATTAGGCAAATACTGTTGTGGTCTCACGAGTTGATCCCTGGTTTCTTGGTGCGGGAGCGGGAGGCGGTAGTAGGAAGTCAACTGCTCTACAGATGGTGTATACCAAATCTGAAAACTACAGCCACAACAGGTTTTCTGCGCTCCAGCCAGCTTCAACTAGCCTAGTTGTGTCTAGGACTAATGTTATTGCAACGCACAGTAACGGAGAGGTGCAGGAGAAGGGGAAGAATCGGCCAGGGATCAACTCGGCAGACCACAACAGGTCTTTTTTTTAATAGTTCAGTATGGCACCACCTTCATTTGCACATATATTGTTCTTTTTGCATTACACAGATATTTTGCTATAAAAGTGAGAGCGCATGTGATTGTTCGCACTCAGATTTTGGCGACTTGAAGAGTGAGAAGGGGTAATGTGGTGGGGGTAATGCGAGGGAGGCCCTATATAAATTTAATCCACGCTGACTGCCGCTTTCTACATTACAAGCGAGAGCGAGTTCCTTCCAACAATAGCTGCAAGAAGGTCGCGTACAAGAAAGAAGTTGAGGCTGTCTCGTACAGCTTTTGGCTGGTTGAGGCTGTCTCGTACAGCTTTTGGCTGGTTGAGGTTTAGGAGGGTTGATGGTGAAGGGGGAGGAGAGGTTAAAGAAAGTTTTCAGCGAGGGAGAAAAGGATAATAAACGGGAAGAAAAGGATAGCAGTAAAATTGCAACGCATCTGAAAGCACTGAGAATGGTTGCGTACAACTACTGTGCTGTGATGGAGCGTACTACATTCCACTGCCTTCTTGAGCTGGAACGGCGATGACGCAAAATGCTCTGCGTCTGCTTATGCGCTCTGAATCCAGGATCCAGTGAACCATCGAGCTATATTCAAGCAATATTCCTTCCTACACAACTACTTACCACTGAACAGTACATGCATGCTCACAATAATTCTGCCCTTTTTTTTTCTTCTACTTTGTTTTCTTCTTATATATTTATTGATTTTCTTGCTCTTATATTGTTCTTATTCCTCTACTTTGATCTCTTCTTTTTCTTATTCTTCTACTTTGTTTTCTTCATCTTCTTTATTTCTTGATCTTCTTGCTTTTTTTTATTTTCTTATTCTTCTACTTTGAACTCTTATTCTTCTACTTTGATCTCTTCTTTTTCTTATTTTTCTATTACGGCACGTGTTCTTGTTTTACTCTTCATCTTTTTCATACAATTATTCTCCTCCATTTTCTTCTTCTATTTTCTAATTTTTCTTCTTATCTTTCTCTTTTTCTTCTTCTTTCTGTTTCTCCCTCTTCACCCTTTTCTCTTCCTTCTGCTTTTACTATTATTCATTCTTCTTCTCCTCATCATTTCACTCCTCCTTCTTTATTTTCTTTTTAAATTTTCTTCTTCTAGTTCTTCTTTTTCTATTTCGGTACGTGTTCTTCTTTTTCTCTCCATCTTCTTGATATTATTATTCTCCTCCTTTATTTTCTTCTTCTATTTTCTAATTTTTCTTCATCTAGCTCTTCTTTTTCTTTCTCCTTTTCTTCTTCTTCCTGTTTTTTCCTGTTTACCCTTTTCTTCTCGTTCTGCTTTTACTATTATTCATTTTTCTTCTCCTTATCATTTCACTCCTCCTTCTCCTCCCCCCCCCCCATAATTTCCCTTTCACTTCCCCGCCTCATCGCCATTCATCACTCCTTCTTCTTTTTTCTAAATTTTCTTCTTCTAGTTCTTCTTTTTCTTTCTTTTCTTTCTGATTCTTTCTCTTAACCATTTTCTCCTCCTCCTGCTTTTACTACTATTCATTCTTCTTCTCCTCCTCTATATCCTCTCACTCCTCCGTCTCCTCCCCCCCCCCCCTCATTTCCCTTTTACTTCCTCCGCCTCATCACCTTTCATAGCTCTCCACCTCACTCCTCCTCCTTCTTCTTCTTCTCCACCCACACCAGTTTCTTCTTCTTCCTCCTCTCGCTTTTATCTTTATTTTGCTTTTTCTCCTTATTTCTTCTTCTTCTTCTTCTTCGTCGTCTCCTTTTTCTAACTTATTCTTTATCCAGAAAAACTTTCTCCCTAGAATCCAGCTTCACGAAACAACCAACTACTGCTATAAGTTACAGCATCGAAATCGAAAGAATTTGGCCGAGCAACATGAAGAGAAACTAAAATCTGATAAGAAGAAGAAGAGGACAATGAAGAAGAAAATAGAGGACGTGATGGGGGAGAGGAGTAGGAGGATAAAGAGGTGGAGGAAGAAGTGACGAAGAAGGCGAAGAAGTGAAGGAGAACGAAGAAGAAGAAAAAGAGGAAGAAGAGAAAGAAAAAGTAATAAGCAAACTTAGCATCTTTGCCAATCTGGAACCGCAAGATTGTCGTCTCCATTCATGACGCGGCCCGAGGCGTTATTTATACGCGGCAGCGACGAGTTTGCGATTCTTGCGCGTTTATTGGAAGAATTCTGTATACTAATATGGCGGCCATATCTGACAGCTGAGCCTATTTGCAAAAGTTTTGGTCTCAATTCAGACCCGGCGGGCTTTGTTATTGAGTCAGATGATTGCTGTTCAACCAACAACATAGTTCAGTGGCATCATCCAAGGGTTCCATATTATAGTGATCACAGTTTCAAGTTTCATGCTAATAAAGAGTTGATAGATAATATTATATAGAATTCTATTCTGTAGATCATAAGACGTAGACTCCCAAAGTTATTAATAATAAGTTTCCAAAAAGTTAACAGAGTTAACAATAATGGAATCTAGAAACTTGAGTATAATAATTTTCTAATATCAAAACTGACACTGTATTTCTATTTAATATATGATTTTCACTCACTTATACTGGAGATACTGGAGGAATGCATTTCATTTCTAAAGAGAAACTTCATTAGCCTGTTCAGTATCTCCAGTATAAGTGAGTGAAAATCATATATCAAATAGAAATACAGTGGCAGTTTTGATATTAGATTGTTCTTCAAGTATTTTGTCATAGATAACAAAACTGACACTGTATTTCTATTTAATATGATTTCCACTCACTTATACTGTCAAAACATCACAGATAATTATTTTATTCTGTTCTATAACATTTTCAATATGAACGGTGCTAATTAATCCGCATGATGAGTTTTAATTTAATTCAATGTAAGTATTATATATAGATTTATTATCATACATAAGTTAATTTATTTTGAATGAAATATGATGTCAAATTTTATTGCTCCATGTGTTTTATACATTTTTGACAATACAAAAAAATTCAAACAAAATTCATGCTCTGTGATTTGGAAAATCTCCATATGTATTTGAAAGTTGGATTAAGAATAAGGCGATATTGTTGCATGAGACATTATTGGGTTAAAACTATTTCCAGTATTAACCTCTCCTTCTTTTTGAAAATGTTTCATGTATTGTGCAAATAAAATCAATAAAACATTTGAATTCGAACCTACTTCCTATTGAAATATCAATACAAGAAAATAGGTGTAGAATCTAAAAGTAGACTTATAACACATATTTGGAAAAAACTTTCATTCGAACATAGGTATGGGCTAAATTCAATCCAGATGATAGAAAGACAATCAGTTTTTTATAGTTAACTAGCTATTGTGCCCGTCCTTCGTACGGATTAAGCAGGAAACCCACTAGCCCGGCACCGGCGGCGCCCGGCGGCGACCGGCGGCGACCGGCGACGGCCGGCAATTTACAACAATTAACCCACTTGTCCGGCAGAAACCGGAGCTGACAGAAGAAATACAGCAGTTGCAATGGAGAGTTCGTCAGATAAGGAGTTATTTGTGATAGTCGCGGTGTGTGCTGAAGAAGAAAAGAGACAGAAACTGAGAAAGCAATTAATAAAAATAATCATTAATTAAAAACAAAATTGAATTAAAAATAAAATTGAAATAAATTAAAAATAAAAAATAAAATTATTTTTATAATTAAAAATTGAAATAAAAATTAGTTAAAAATAAAAATAAATTAAATTAAAAAAAAAATTAATTAAAAATAAAATTTATTTAATTAATTATTGATTAATAAAAATAATGTCATGTTACCATTTCAATTTAATTTGAACCAATAACAAAAATAATCCATGACATCGAAATTCTGTCACTGCTGGATCGCCTTTTGTGACTTCATGTCACCTGTCATGCCTGCTATCTCGTCCAGAACTCAATAATTTTTATTACGGTACATCACAAAATCATGTTTTAATTTGTTATTGGCTCAGGTAAGTATTGATTAGTAAGATTTGAGATCAATGTGACTTATTTATCTGCAGTATTTTCAAAACAGCTATTTAATAATTTAATCGTCACTATTTTACTTACTAATCAATACTTAACTGAACCAATAACAAATAAAACATGATTTTGTGATGTGATAAAATTTAGTGAGTTCTGGATGAGATAACTAGCGATTAAAAGGTGACATGAAGTCACAAAAGGTGATCCAGCGAAAGAATTTCGATCTCATGGAAAATTTTTGTTATTGGCTCAAATTAAATTGAAAAAGTAACATGAAATTATTTTTATTAATTAATAATTAATTTTATTTATTTTTTATTCATTTTTAACTAATTTTCATTTTATTTTTATTTCATTTTTTTTTATTCTTATATTTTTATTCTATTTTTATTTTATTTCATTTTATTTTCATTTTATTTTTATTCTATTTTTATTTCATTTTTATTTTATTTTTATTTGTTATTTTATTTATTTTTTATTGTTTTATCTTATTTTTATTCTATTTTTATTTTATCTTTATCTTATTTTTAATTTAATTTTTATTTAATTTATTTTATTTCATTTTATTTAATTTTTATTTTATCTTTATCTTATTTTTAATTTAATTTAATTTTTATTTTATTTATTTTATTTTATTTTTATTATTTTATTTTTAATTAATTTTTATTTTTATTAACTGCTTCCTTCGTTTCTGACTCTTTTCTTCTTCAACACACACTGCGACACATAAATAACTCATTGTACCATTCACGCAGAACACTTGCGATACTGGCATCGACTAGAGAATTGCCGGACAGGCTGCCCGGCAAGAATGCCCCCAAGAGCTTCTGCCGCCGCCGGCCGCCGCCGGTGACGGAAGGCTTCTGTCGCCGCCGGCCGCCGCCGGTGACGGACAGATATAGTGGGTTGCTGTTCAATGAAAACAACGCAAAGCAATGTTGCCGG
The DNA here is from genome assembly GCA_948455865.1 of Conomelus anceps. Taxonomy (NCBI): domain Eukaryota; kingdom Metazoa; phylum Arthropoda; class Insecta; order Hemiptera; family Delphacidae; genus Conomelus; species Conomelus anceps. The sequence continues at coordinate 39,480,563 of OX418225.1, read as the reverse complement.
TAAGCATCGGTCGCCGCCGGTCGCCGCCGGGCGCCGCCGGTGCCGGGCCAATGGGTTTCCTGCTTTATGTTTAGAAATAAGATTAAATATGTTTCGGCTTTTTTTATAGCAACGATCAAGAAGTTGTTAGCAGCTTAGGCCCCGTTCAGACGATACAGTTTTTTTTTGCGGTACGGTTTCTTTACTATACGGCGTCAACTGTACTGTGATGCTCACACGGTCCGGCTTTGCTGCTTATTGCTGTGCTCTCCTCCTTCTTCCATTGCGCTTCTAGTTCAGTTTTATTTATTCCAGTCCAGGATTTTTTTTATTTGTGTAAGATTTTTTAAAATACGGTTTCTTACTGAGGGCTTCTCTTAAATTTTGATCAAAGTACGCTAATTCTGGTTTCAATATTCCACACATTTTTCTCTCTTTATTTTTATATTAATCTTAAGTCTTGTCCCACAAGGCGGGTCTCTCATATATATTAGAGAAATTAAATTTTCACAATTAATATCTTCCACTTCTGGACACTGGAATTCACTAACAAGAAGATCAATGCTGAAGAATATCAATGAAGAAGATCAATGCTGACGATCTGAAGACTGCTTCCAGCGTAATAAGCGTATCGTTTGAACAAATCCATTACCGGTACAATACATGTGCCACCGGATACGGATAGTTATTTTGCGGTACAGCTGATTTTAGCGATACAGTTTTCGAAGACAAACTTTTTTTGATAGCAACGATCATGAAGTTGTTAGCAGCTTAGTAAACAACTTAGAACGTAAGCAATTCAGTGACAGGTATCGGAGAGAATATTTTTTGAGAACAGCTGATTGATATATCATGATAAATTACGTGATTTTGTTCTTATGTGGTAATAAAACTTGGAAGAAATGTATCCAAAATCGCACAATACTTGGTTTTTAAACGTTTATTATTCTGTTAAAAAAAAGTTAATTTAGTTTTTTATAGCTAAAGACATTGTCAATAATGTTTTCAATACTGTTCAATAACTAAAATCCCGATCGATGCTCTCGTTTTTGAGGAGAAGGCCGCGTAAAATGTATCCAAAATCGCACAGTACTTGGTTTTTAAACGTTTATTGCTCTGTTAAAAAAAAAGTTAATTTAATTTTTTATAGCTAAAGACATTGTCAATAATGTTTTCAATACTGTTCAATAACTAAAATCCCGATCGATGCTCTCGTTTTTGAGGAGAAGGCCGCGTAAAATGCCTTTGGGGCCGTGACAGACAGACAGGCAGACAGACAGAAAGTGAGATAAGACTATTTTCGGCTTATTTGATGTACAAAACGTAAAAATAACCAAAAAAATATAATTCTGATAAATGTACAGACAAAACTCTAATTTTATTTATATAGATTGATATGTGGTTATCAGCAGTACGGTACTACCCCAAGATTAATACAATAAAGACTAAATCAGTAATCAGTAATGACAATGAATTACTAATTTTGGGTACCACCCACCTTGGTATCACCTTTACGTTGATTATGGATGTCTAGATTGAGTGATAAATGGACTTATTAGTCCATTTCAGTTGATAAAGTGTACAAGTTTTATAGTGTACAAGAGTTCCTTTCATATCAAATTTAACCTCACCTCAACTAATTGATGTAGTAATTATGGCAACTAATGTATAAGATAGTATAATTGTTAATCTGACTTACTCCATAACTGGAGTCTCCAAGACCTAATCTAAAAAAAAATAATAAATACACTCCCTCTTAAAGCTGTAGAGTTTAGACAATACCATCCTCATTCCAAAATGAATGTATTGCGAAAGACATGCAAGATCATTTTTTAAGCCACATTGGGCTACATAAGTTTATCAAATAGATTATTCCATCTAGATGTCTGGTGCATTAGTAAATTTTTTTAAAATTACTTTCCTTGACCTTTCTCCAGTGCTCCTTCAATCAGTTTGACGTCCTTTAGCGCTCCTTGACGGAAATCACTACTGCCCGACGTTTAATTGGATCTCTCTGTTGAAGTCTAGAGGTTTTCAACTCCTGATAATTTTCAGATTTGGTTTTTAGATCTTCAAGTGAAATTTGGAGCTCATTCAAATCTTTTTCAATTTTTTGATCCATGAGGCTGAGATTTTCTGTTCAGAAAGAATTTTATTGGAGATTCTGGAATTGTCAGTCCTCAATAGATGTCCAAAGAAAGAGACTCTCTTTTCCTCATCTGGTTCACTATTGATTCACAGCTGTAAGCCTCTTCATTTGAGATTCCAAAATCCATTAGTGAAACATCTCTTCGTCATGATTCGACGTTTTTAAGATAATATTGACAATATGTATTTTAATTCTATTTATCAACATAATTCTGTTTTTAAGGCTCAAGGATTGAGAACATGAAGATTAGCATTGAATTGGAGTTATTCATATTTTTTAAGAGCTAATATTCCAGCGCATACCCCAAATACAGGAAACAGAGAATAATTACAATTTCTGAAATCTTGTTTTATTTTTCTGCCTGTGGAAGAAGCTCGAATTGAATAATTTAAAATGGAAATTAGAAATTAATATGGTAGATGAAATAATGACTGGAGGGGAATGCACGCCCCTCTCTGCAAATGTACGCCCATGAAAACGAAGTTCTTGAATAAATATTTCTGTGAAGTTTAGCATAAGAGAAATATTTACTTTTGGTTAGCGGTAGATTCGAAGTAGCTAAACCTGGTTTTTGGAGCCTATGGGAAAGAAGCTAACCAACTTGGAATAGCCTACTATATTATAACACTGCTTTCTCAGCCTATATGCAATTTCGTTTACAAGCTTAAGGAGAAAATAAACAAAAACATTTATGGAGTTCTGAGAAAGATTATCATTGTAATTTATGATAAATATTTTTTCAACCCTTGTAGAAATCCGTGCACATTCGGTAGTCTAGAATTATTGTGTTTGAATTAGAATGAATTTGAAATTATGTATCTCAACCTTCTCTAATCTGATTGGTTTAGAATAAATGTATTCCTTCAAAAAAGCATTTTGCAACTTTTATGACAGAATATTCTGTTGACCACAGCATCCAATGTCCACAATGTCCATCAACGTAAAACATGATTGTAAAGAAAAGTTGAAAGATCAATTGGATCTAGTATTTTGACTCCAGCAAGGTCTATAGAATAGACATAACTAAATAAGACTACAATAGAAAAATGAACTGGATGAGAAAATTGAATAAAATAGAAAATATATACAGTGTTTGATCCTAATAAATTTAAAAAGAACATTTGAAGCAAATTTGAAAATATTGATGTTAGGAACTAAGATTTTTAGAAGTTGAATGAAATAACAAAGAAACTGATGATGTAAGAGACATTAGTGAGACACATTAGTGAGGGTAACAGTGAGACACTTTTTTTTATAATTTTACCAAATAATAAATATTTTTGTCAGTTCAAGTGTTTACACAGTGCTACACAGTAGCCTACAGGCAATTCACCTTTAAAATTCAAATCTATCTAAAATGTCCATCAAAAGTACAAATTATACAACAAAAAAGTCTCATAAGCTCAACTGTTTTATTATTCCCCACCAATGGGGTACTGAGACAGACCATGGGTAACAGTGAGACAGAAATCAGGGTGATTGCAAAAGGGTATATTTAGTAAAAATTTCATTCCATTTTATCAAAAGCAAACATTTATTGAACAGAAAATAACAGTAAATTGAAATTTGTATTGATTCTTAATGGAATGAGAAACGTCATAATAAAAACTGAAAACATCAAAAATAGTTTTAGAAAAGAGCAAAAAGGAAATTTAAGCATAAATAATTGTTAAAAATATTTTACGGGTGAATTTAACACTTACTTATACGCGTGATAGATATTTCAAATTTGTGTAATGCTTCCTCAGACACGGTTGAAGATCTACTCAGAAGGTAATAATTTTCGAGTAGGATAAATATGGGCAAAGGTAACTCAATATAATATTTTACTATTTTTTTTTTTTTTTGAAGATTACGTCTTGAAGACTCAGGTTATGGAGTACAAGACAAGTCAAGTCAGATAGACAATTTACAATATTACCATTCACAAGTTACCACATACAATTTAAATTAGTTGATATTAGGCTCAATTCTGATTTAAAAGGTCAAAATTCTAAACTTATGTTAAATATTGAGGTCGAAATTTTAAAATTATGTTTAAATATCAAGGACAAAATTCTAAATTCATGTCTAAATATCAAGGTCAAAATTTTAAATTTATATTTAAATATCAAGGTCAAAATTTTAAATTTATATTTAAATATCAAGGTCAAAATTTTAAATTTATATTTAAATATCAAGATCAAAATTTTAAATTTATGTTTAAATATCAGGGTCATAACTATATATTTATACTTAAATGCCAAGTGGAAAAGTAATATGGAGCATCAACATCAAAGACTAATTTGTTTAATATTCAACTGTTTCACAACGATCCACCTATCACCTAATCATAACTCTGCTTTGAGATGGGGCTGTAATTGGAGCACAGGGATTGATACAAACCGCCGACAGTTTAATTGAGAAAACGTCTTTCTCCAAGAAGAAAAACTGGAGAAAAACGGCCGGTGACGTTGGAAAACCGGGGAAACTCTTTGTGATCGACGGACGACAAGGGCTGATTAATGGCTCGGCCATGTTATGGGATCAATAACAGAGACAATGTGACACAGATATATGGGGGTGCCTTCAACTCTGGAGCAGCAGCCTTCCATGTCGTTTTGAAAAATGCGATTCTTATTATAGCACGAAACAAGAAAAGTGACAAGATTATGAATATGGTGGATAGAAGACATGAATCAATATGTTGCAAACAGTTTTTTTTTGTAGATTACGTCTTGGAGACTCCAGTTAAGGAGTATAAGACAATTCAGATCCACAATTATTATACAATCTTTACACTAGTTACCATAATTACTATATCAATTAGTTGTGGTGAGACTTAATTTTGATATGAAAGGAACTCTTGTACACTATAAAAAGGTTTATCAATTAAATATTTTTTAAATATTTCTATATTTTCAAGACTTTTTAAAAACTGCGTTAGCTTGTTGTAGAGTTTCCTACCAATATTACTAGGTTTTTGTTTGAATAAGCTACTATTGTGACTCACCAAGTGATAATCTCCTTGGCTTTTTATATTATAATCGTGTACGTCAAGATTTTGCTTAATATCACTCTTTTTTACATATAAAGTAGCTTCATACACATATAAGCAGGGTACAGTTAGGAGACCAAGTCTCTTGAAAAACGGCCTACATGAATCTAATCTATTTATTCTTCCCAAACACCTAACCGCTTTCTTTTTGATCTTAAACACCCTATCAAGGTTTTGTTTTTATGAATTACCCCATACTAAGATAGCATACCAAATATGTGACAGTAAGAGCCCATGGTAAGCTGTAAAAAGTAACTTTTTGTTATCCAATCTAGTGAGCTGTCGCAGGACAAATACCCCGGATGAAATTCTACAACATTTTTTGTGTGTTGGAAGGGTTGCTGGTTCACAGATGTTACCTGACGACTCTTTTATCATATTTCTTCGTTGTTGTAACGTTTTTTAAAATCGTTATTGTTACATAATATATTTTTTTCTCTTTTTTCTGTACCACATAGTAATTTTGATTTATTATAATTTTTGTTATGGAGTAACTCCTGTATGCGTCCATGTTTATTATGAAATAAATAAATTAATAATAAATATTTATTATATTTATGTTTCAAGTATTTTATTGATTAAAAAAATAATTATTCTATTTTTTTGAATATTGCATTAAATACCATGAAATTCAATTCAAATGTTCTTTATTCCTCTATCAAAAGTGCTCAAATGGACGAGTTTTTGTCCAAACTTCACCTTTTTATGTAAGTGCACCACTCAGAATCTCATTTCATTAGATCTACTCATAAGATCACTGTTTATATTTCCAAAACTATAAAATATATGACTTTAAATATTACCAATTAGGTCTAAATTCTATGAGATTTTAAAGTATTGTATTAAAGAACTTGTTTGAAAAATGTGTAAATTTATCATGAATAAAATAATCTAATCGCATTATTACAATTGAACGAAATACACAGTCTTCTCATCCATTATTTTCAAATATGCAATACAATAATAATTGTAATTGCAATACAATAATTTAAATTCCTGGATTTCTTGTTCCATGATGAACTGCGTTGTTAATATTAACTTTTTAAGTGAATTCAACGACTTGCTAGGCTTTTGAAAATGAATCTCCACGATTCGAAAACGTTGAGCCTACAGAGTAAGTAAAATTCTACTTATTCTTAATAACAATTTGACTGCAAGTCGTTGAATTCACTTAAAATGGCAACCGCGGTGGTGTAATTGGTTGGGCATTATCTCTACAAAGAAGACTCTGTGTCAGACTATTTCTCCTGCAGTCACGGGTTTGATAACGCTATCTTGTTTAATCATTCACAATATTATCCACGAAAAAATCTCAGACTCATTTAAGAATAGGCAAGAATATGAAAAATTAATAAAAATAAAATTGATAGTACTTGTAGGCTACAATGATGCTGGTCTTGTGGAGCTGTCTGTGTTTTTGGCTGAGCTGGGGTAAGAGATTTATGAACCTTTTCTATGAAATACCTGAGTAGAAAGGGTTTTTATTGGAAAAAAGAACCGACAAAATTGGAAGATTTTACTTAAATAAATACATAACATTTCATAGTTATTAATAAATAAACTACCATTAGTGTTGTGATCAACATAAGTAAAGCACCAACTATTATTGATGATATTAATTTTTTTAAGGATTCAAGCTAACTAGTACTAGTGGATAAGAAATCCAAAATTCCAATAACAGCATTTTTGTGTCTTTCTAGGTTGACCTTGACTGAATTTGAGTGAGCTTCAATTTTCTAAGCTAAAATGATTCAATTCTATCCTAATTTACTTGTGTATTGTTCTTTTCTCTTGCATTCTACACGTTCACGGTTTTTAGTTCTTGATTTGATTCTAATTTTGCTTGTTACTCCTCCCACCAGAGGTCGTGACCTGTTATGGCCTTCAACCAATCACAAATCGTCAATGAACGTCAGCCTATCCCTTAGCCAATAGTATCATTCCGTGTTTAGTATATATTATTAAGCTACTCTGTACTATAGTATTAGTTTGTTTGAGATTGATAATGGAGTAACATCCGAGAGTAGTGTCTCAATATTTTTAATAAATGGTTGTGACAATTTCGTCTTATTATTCATTATGGATAACTTCCACAATATCACTTTCACCACTACAAAGAAAGTTTCATGATACTTTGGTACAGATTAATTTCTCAATATGAGTAGTAGGGCGCTTGAATATTTGGAAACTTTTTAGCAGAGAATCTTCAGTTTCACGTTTGGTGGAGAAACTCTATTCTTGTAAATTTAGTGTTAACGACCAAATTTTCAAAAGGAGCACACAAAAATAAGATAGAAAGTGGAATAAAAGGAAAATGAGGGAAGAGGAGTAGTGGAGGAAGAGAAAGTAGATCGGGTTTTAAAAGAGGTTAGGAACTGATAAGACAAGTAGAAACCGTGGCAAGAAGATTGTACTCTAAAATGCGCGGGAAATTTGAAATAAAATGTCCGCGTAAGTGATTGCTAACCATAAATAGCGTGGTTTATTATGAAGAATGGCAAACCCAAGTGGATACTATTATTATAATCTGGAATTCCACACGCCTCTTTCTTAGAAATAAGAATGAGAAATGATTTTCTTAGAAATGAGAAAGAGATACCACGATGAGAAGACCTGAATTTGGAGGGATGATGCTAGAGATATATATTTGAAATAGGAGAATAAAGCGTGTTGGAGTATAGCGCGTGGAGATATGGAAAGACAAAACTACAGTAGACCAAGATTTATACATTTAGTAGCATTTTATAAGCAACGTTTTCCTGTTCTCACCCCTCCGACTCTTCCCCTTCCTCCTTTCCTCTTTCCGCCGTGATCTTGCCTCGGCTGCTTTTGAAAAACTTATTTCATACCTTCATAAATAATATTCCGTGATCCTCCTCTGTTCCCCGGGTTTTTCCCCTTCTTTTCTGAAGCTCACCCGAACCTTATTCTCCGCTCCTACAAGGCGGACGCAGTTCATTATTTTTATTACATTTTAAATGTCCAGTTCCCAGCTACGAGATTAATACTCGCTCGAATCCGATGCTCTGTTTTCACAAGGGACTAACGATTTAAACGCCCCGAAATGGAACAGGTAATGCCCCGGCAATGTGCTATATTATGGGGCTACACAATGTAACCGAACTGTAATTGGCTAAGAGTGAAAACCTACTTTCACGAACGAAAGTGAATAAATTGACAAGTTTTTTATCAACATTGAAGCTATTTTTCTAACAATGTGACCAGAAAGAAGGGAATCATAGTTGTCAATGGAATCGTAATTTTATTGGAGCCTCTATATATTCAACTCTATATTAAGTTCAAGAATTTTTTGAGTTGCTTCCCATGATAATTAACAGTCTTTGTAGTGGTAAAAGTGGTATTGTAGAAGATATCCATATAGTATAATATGACGAAATTGTCACAACCACATTTATTAAAAATATTAAGATACTAGTTTCGGATGTTACTCCATTATCAATCTCAGAAAAACTAAAACTAAAGTACAGAGTAGCTCAACATATATATTTAACACGAAATGTTACTATAGGCTATGGGATAGGCTAACCTTCATTGACGGTTTGTTATTGGCTGAAGGCCATAACAGGTCACGCCCTCTGGTGGGTGGAGCAACAAGCAAAAATAAGAATCAAATCAAGAACTAAAAACCGTGAACATCTAGAAAACCTAAAAAAGAGACTCGAATTTTGCAGAGCATCTCAGAGCAACTACAATGGGCGCAAGTTCAAGGCTGAAGAAAATTTTGAATTTCTGCATTTGATTGGCAAAGGCAGATAATTAAACATTTCAGAAGCTTTAGAGATAACCAGATTGGTAAAAAAGGATTCCAATAAGTTGACTAGTTTAAATTATCAAATCTTTTTTAATCAACTCAATACAACTAACTTGGTTTCATCATAATTCTGACCTACATTTTACTAACTTCACTTTCGTGTATTTCTAGGTCGATCTTGACTGCATTCCAGTGAGCATCAATTTTCTATGTTATAATGATTCAATTCTATCCTAATTTACTTGTGTATTGTTCTTCTTTGTTACTTTCTAGATGTTCACGGTTTTTAGTTCTTGATTTGATTCTTATTTTTGCTTGTTGCTCCTCCCACCAAAGGGCGTGACCTGTTATGGCCTTCAGCCAATCACAAACCGTCAATGAAGGTCAGTCTCTCCCTTAGCCAATAGTATCATTCTGTGTTTTGTTTGTATTAAGCTACTCTGTACTTTATTTTAGTTTGTCTGAGATTGATAATGGAGTAATATCCGAAATTAGTATCTCAATATTTTTAATCAATGTGGTTGTGACAATTTTCTCTTTTCATTCATCAGGCAAATTACAATGAAACCTGTTCAGATAAGATAGATTGCATTTGAGAAACGTATTTGGATTTAGTCGTCACAAAATAACGGGTAAAAACTAAACTAAACTTATATTTTGAATCTGATAATAACATTTGATGATTTCGAAATATAATGCTTGTCCTCAATCAAGATGAAACCCGTACAGATAAGATGGATTGGATTTCAGAAACATGTTTCGATTCCTCACAAATAGGACACGATAAAAAATAAGACAACGATCGGGTGTTGGATACAATTTCGTAGAGCTGCAGAAAGGATATGAACAATATAACCGCGACAAAAATCGTCCTTGCAGTTTATTGTCGAAATGGAGCGCATCGCTGCCTGTTCCGATAGATATTGGCGTCTCCAAGTGTAAATAGTCACGTACCAGGAATAAAGAAGGTCTTATCTGTGCGCTAGCAGCGACTAGTGTTTTGTCTTTTGCTGGAGGAGGAAGGCGCCGGCTCCGTTCATTGCTGATTCCAGGATACCGTACAGGGGGGATCCGAACCCCCAGCAATACTCTAACACGATTGATAGGCTCGAATAAAAACCGACAAGCGAAGACAATCTGGGAACGCCGAGGCGTAAAAATAGGAGAGAAGGCGAAGAAACAATAAATAAAAATACAATCCATACCATCCCTCGATTACGCATCGAAAGGAAACCCACGAGAATAGAAAAGTCCTCTACATGCTTTCCGAATCGGGGGCAGGGAGGAAAAAAGCGCAGAGAGAAATTTCTAGATCGCTTCCACGGTTCGCAGATTTCTATCGATGCAGCTGTTTTTTTCGTCTTATTCGTACCGATAGCCACTGGAATTTCCAACACTAAAAGCTGTACGTGTCCTGCACAATAATTTTTTGGACGAATCAATGCGAAAGCTTACTTTAACATCACTCACATAAACTTATATTGTACTTACTCCAATCCCAAAATGTATAAATGAATAAATAAATAAACTTGTATAAATGAATGATGGTGATATTGTTACCGGTTCTATCACTAAAATAACTCGAACTTTATTTACACAATTAACTTAAAACACGCACAAATTAGTTAATTATCACACAAAAATCAATAAAGAAACTATCATTTCAATAACGTTCAACTAATAATGAATTTACTATATAACTGTACAAAAAATTTAGTAGAATTACTAAAAGTATCAATAGGACGATCAATAACTCAATAATTACTGTCCAATAAACTGTTCAATGTTTTAAAAAGAAATGTCGAATAAGCAGTTGAAACACTCAATAAATAACTAAACACTTACAAAGCACAATGTCTGTTATGACACTTCATACTCGTAATCACCATTATACAGCAATATGACTGTTATGTGTATTTGTAATTTGTATACTGTCAAACTGTCGGCACCACAACTGTCACTCGATAGGTACGCAAAGGAACTCTGAACAACAACAACAACTAACCACAAGGACAGGCCTCTATATACGATTTTTTGGTAAATCTAGAAACCTCCAGATATAATAATATGAGGGTTTCCAATATTTCTATTTGAACAAATTGTGTAATCTTGAACATTATCTATTATGCTCGAATGTCCTAGAAACGCATGTAAAATATGGGAGTGGGAAAGACAAAGCAGAGAGAAAGAGAAACAACAAGAGTAAATGTATTACCTTTCTTCGACTTCCTTTTTATCTCCATCTCCTCTGCATCTTCCTCCAACTCATCATCTTTATCCTCCTCCTCCACCTCCTCTTTCACTTACCCCTCTCTTGATTCGTTCTCTAGTTATTTGTTTGTATCTATGTTTCCTCTTACAACTTACTACAGTATAGTACAGGTACTGGGACTTTCTAATCATTGAATTCATAATTTTTTTATTTTTTTAACTCTAAACAAATAATTCAATGTTCCGTTCTTATCAAGCGGGCTGCTTAGCGCAGTTGGTTGGGGCGTCGCAACTTCTGCTTGCTGTCGTTTAAGCGGTCGTGGGTTCGAATCCCGCTCCTCCGTCTGGCATCTATGTGTAATCATTCATCTCCTAACCCACACACAAGTCTCAGACTCATGTGGGCATCATCAGCAATAAAAAATAAATCAATACATGCTCACATATTCTATCAAATGCTTCTAGACTATCATTCTTAGTACTCAGGCTTCTTCAGCATCCACCCAGATGAAATTTGCATTTGACACCAAAATACATTACATCCTCATCTTGAAATGCAAACCAAGGTTGACCTCCATAGACATAATAATTCTTTAGCCCGGAATAAAACTTTCTAGTCACAATGTCTCTCAGCTGTTGGAGTGCGACAGCTGCATGAGAGCGCAGTTTTGATTCTGGGATCTGCAGCAGTCCCTTGGGAAATATAACTTCAACTCGGACCTAGATAACGTTGAGAAATGCTACTCGGGAATCTAGTATGCATTATTAGCTGTCGTGATTTGCATCCGGAGCTGAGGTATTCAACACTCAACAGCAGGTCCGTCAACATAACATAAAATTGTGACATTCAATCATTGTTATTAAAAACAAATACGTTGAAGCTTTTAATTATTTTCAGAGTAACTAGGCTACTATAGTCTGCATCATATATACGTTGAGCCTAAGCAAAAAAGAGTCATCAAATTGTGTGAAATTTCGATTTCAATACATATGTGTAATCAAATGTCTGAAGTTATGATGAGTTGTCAAATTTGCATCAATGTTGGACAAAATCAATGCTCACCACATGAGATCAGGCGGAGCTCAGGGATCAACTTCTATTATACAGACCATAATTAATGCATTTTAAAGACCTCATTTTATTCCAAAACCTAAGTTTCCTGGAAATGAAATCAGGTCATTTTTTATGTACTTATTCCTTATAAAATTGTGACAAACCTGTGCTTTCCTGAGTGAAAATCAGATATTAAATAAAAATACTAATGCCCGGTTTCTGAGTTGTTCATTGAGTTTAATGGATCATTAACCCATTGCTCCAGCATTGAGTTAATGGTCCATTAAGTTAATGAACAGCTCAGTAACCGGACATTAGTCAGTTTTGATATTAGATTGTTCATCAATTATTTCGTCATGGGAAAAAAGCCACAGATTTTAACAGATAACAGTTACAGACCAAAAGACACAATGCTATTACATAGGCTACAACACTCTTGAATCAGCACTGTTGTTGATAAACCTGATGCGCCCATCTTTTGTTCCTCTTCGTGTGAACAACAAAAGTGAACTTTTGAAACAAAAAGCATTACAGAGCGTGGCTCACCAAAAATTACAGCCTCCAAGTTAGTTATCCGTGAAGAACAACCACTGCACACGAAAGAATAACGCCGTATTTATTAGCAGATCATACAACACACAACACAACACAACAGAAGTTACGACAAACCCACAACGTGGACCAACTTTCAGCAGCCTCCGCTTTCTTCCTTTAATGAACTTCTTTACTGTTGTCTTCTTTCTCTCCTCGAACTTCTTTACTAGAGATGTTATCGGCTTTAAAGTTTCTGCTCTCTATTCGTCAGGGGGCGTTGGGAAGAGTTTTCACGTCGTAAATTAACAAAAGTCGAAAGTTCGTTCTCAGGCCCAGTTCTCGCCTTAATAATGTAGTCTACACCCTCGCGGAACAATCTCCTCACCCATCCCCACCCCCTACCATGTCATTCTTTGTCTCACTCACACCTCAGCTCCAGGCCGGTGTTGGCAACGTTAATGTATTGTTATTGAGTTTAAGGCAAAGGATAATGAATTATTCAAGTTGTCTGACAAGCAGACTGCATCTGACAATCCGGACGTTGCTTTTTGGACTCATGTCGTTGACGGCGAGGGAGTTTTTACATCAGCTGCAATGTCTGAGGGATGTAGGATTTTTCACGGGGTGCACCAAGGAACTCGATATTTTAAAAGTTATAAGTAAATATTGGACACATTCATTAAAAATAGTGAGATACTAGTTGGTTATTATACCATTATCAATCTCAAACAAACTAAAACTAAAGTACAGAGTAGCTTGATATATACTAAACACGGAATGATACTATTGGCTAAGGGATAGGTGACCTTCATTGACGGTTATTGATTGGCTGAAGGCCATAACAAGTCATGCCCACTGGTGGGAGGAGCAACAAGCAAAAATAAGAATCAAATCAAGAACTAAGAACCGTGAACATCTAAAAAGTAACAAAGGAGAAACATACACAATTAGGCTAGAATTAAATCATTTTTAAATTTAAAAATTGAAGCTCACTGAAATACAACCGAGAAACACACGAAAGTGCCGAAACATTTTCTTCAGCCTTGAACTTGTGTTTGTTGCTTTCTAGGTGCTCCCGGTTTTTGGTTTCTGATTTTGACACTTATTTTCGCTTGTTGCTCCTGCCACTAGTGGGCGTTTGTTTTAAACTTTCTAGATTCAAGAATAGATCATAGCAAAGGAGTCCACAATTTCCCTATTTTCAGAAAAGTTACTCATACTGATATAATCATACCTTATCCTTATCACTCGTGCAGCGTTCAATAGTATAATTTATAGAGCTTCAACTATTCCTATAAGCAAACATCACTTTGAGAAAGAGATTAGTAATATTAAGCAGATAGCTATTATAAATGGACATGAGGAGGCCAATGTTGGAAATTTTTTTAATAAATTAAGTGGAAGTCTAGCAATCAGAATCAGTGCTATCATTACTGTCACTGATACTGGAGAAAGGTCATAGATAACGGCACGGTATCTTAAAGGAATTTTGAAGTAGAATCGGACAACTCTTCATGATGCTTTCTATAGCCTTGAATTCTCATTTTTGAAGGTTGATAGATTCCTCAATCAGCAGGCTATTCTTAGATCGTTATTCGATGATGTTGGTGAGTGGGAGTAAGAAAAAATCACAAAACGAGCTTGAATTATTTCTATTCAAAGATCAAAGACATGAGTTTTCCCGTACGAGGTAGTTAAAGAGGTGAGTCAGTGAAACGGTGACTTTAGCAATTTCAGGACGATTCACAGATCGCATGTCTTTTGCTTATCTTGAAGGAAGATGGTTATAAGCACGCCCTTCCTTGTTCACTTACCTAACCTAACCTAACCTAACCTAACCTCACCCAACCACAACCTCAACCAAACTAACGATCTCGGCTCAAGATTATTTAATTGCCACCACAACCTGACTTTCTGTTTCTCTTTACTTATGGGCTACCCTCTTTACTATAATCTTTATCGGACCCTTCACCCTCATTTCTCTTTACATGCTCCCTTATTCTTCATCAATCTCTCTATCTTTCTCTCTCGCTCTGTCTCACTGTCTTTATATATCTGTTGTATTTATAATATTTCTATTAAACCGTTCATTGTACTATCACTTGAACCATGGGATCTGAGAGTTGCTAATATTAATAATACCTTTATCATTCTTGTACAATGTACATTGTAAATTTACACAAATAAAGCCATCTGAATCTGAATATATTTCTCTCTTTTATTAATTAATTCAATATTTTCGTGAATTAAAAATAACGGAGACCAAATGTTCTTAAGGTCAAGTGCTGGAATGGACGATTTTTTGTCCAAACTTCGCCTTTTCATGTAAATGCAACACTTAGAATAAATTTCATTTTATTAGATCACTGTTAATATTTGCAGCAAAATTTAAATAGTATCAACCAGGTCTACTTCCTATGTGATGTTAAATTATTGTATGTAAGCACACATTTGAAAAAAATTGTAAATTTATCATGAATAAAGTAATCTAATCTCTCTCTCTCTCTCTCTCTCAACATTCAAAAAACATTCAACTTTTTACTTTTAATGATTATATATTTTTTTCTTCTCTTCTTTATAATACTATTATATTCATTGCCACAATGATTTGTAATATGCTTTTGTTTTATTTTGTTGCAATAGGTTTAAGCCTGGCAACAATCATAAATAAAAACAATCAATCAATCTCTCTCTGATCAGATCATCTGTATATTCCATTTCATTCATTATTCAAACATTCTTATAAATGTCAGTAATCAAACATAAAAAACAGTGAATAGTAACAGTGAGAACGTATCGTCTTTTATCTATTTTTTATCTATCTTTCATGATTTTAGGTGATGTCATTCATTGTTAGATTATAGTCAGTAATATTAAAACTGACACTGTATTTCACTTTTAAATAGTGAAATACAGTTTCAGTTTTAATATTAGATTGTTCATTAAGTATTTCGTCATGGAAAACATCACAGATATAGTCAGTAGTCATATATTTTACTTTCAATCAATTAGTCTGATTCACTCACTCTCTCTCTCTTTCTCTCTCTTTCTCTCTCGCTCTCTCTCTCTCACTCTCTCTCTCTCTCTCTCTCTCTCTCTCTCTCTCTCTCTCTCTCTCTCTCTCTCTCTCTCTCTCTATTCACACTGAATGCAAATGATCTTTCTTCCATAATCAGGTTTTCCAAATTTCACACCTATGCTGAAGATTTTCAAATCTGTTCTAGTTGCTCCGTTAGAGACCTTGAACAAGCTATAGGATGAATGAAGTACAAATATATACAAATATAGTACAAATCACAGAATGATTCCTCTTTCCCTCCTCCTCCTCACCCTTTTTCCTTCCTCTTCCTCCTTCTCCTCTTTCTCACCCTTTTTCCTTCCTCTTCCTCCTCCTCCTCCTCCTTTTCTTCCTCCTCATCCAACTCCTTCTCCTCATCCTTTTTCCTTCCTCTACTCCTCCTCCTCCTCCTCCTTTTCTTTCTCCTCATCCAACTCCTACTTTTCTTCGTCTCCCTCTTCCTTCTTCTTCTCCTTCACCTCTTCCTCATCAATCTTCTCCAACACCTCCTTCTTCTCCTCATCATCCCTCGCCCCCTACTCGTTTACCTCATGTTTCTTGTAACTTAGTTCAATTTTTGTAATTAGAAGACATCAATTTTCAACTCAAGACTAGACCTACACTATTTATTTCGGCTTAATAGCAAGACTTCATTCTGTAATTTCTCCTATTTATTCTGCTAATATACATCCTCCGTATTTTCTTTCCTTTTCTCTATCACCATTTCTTTCTTTCAATATCCATCTCCTTTCTCTTTAACTTCTTCTCCTTTTTTCCATTATAACCTCATTCCATAATTTTTCTCTTATTCTCTTCATTGAAAATTTTCTTTTTTCTCAATCACCATTTTCATTTTCTAAATCTCCATATTCTCTTTCTTAAATTTCTTCTACTCTTTCTCTTTTTTCGTTCTTTATCTTCTGCTTCTTTCTACTCGTAACATGTCTTTAATGGGGCGACACAACCTCATTTTAACCACCCCCACCCCGCGTCCAGGGTACGGGTGCGCCTTGAAGCTTTATAGGGTACCTCGTAAACCTCACGTCCCTTACAAATAGCTTAGTGTCGCCTCGCCTTCTGGACTCTATACTAAGGCGGTCTCTCCCCCCCCTCCCCCCTACAAACTATTTCTTCTCCCCACCCACTATCATTTCCCCTCTCCCTACAACCGCCTCTCGTCCGCTGCCACCCCACCACCCCACAGAAATAATTTGGATCTTGAATATCGTTACTTTTATGAGGGTCCTTTATGACCTCTTTACGATCTTCTTCAGCCTTTTTTCGAACCCTTTCTCTAGCGCCAGACCATTGGAAGTTTGCAGCCAAGAGGTGTGCGCCTATTCCAGTAACTGTACCATGTTCTTTATTCTAATGACTCATGCCTTTTTCAAAATAATCCATAAATGTGTTAATAGTACGTGTTGAGTTTATGACTTTGAATCATTCAAAAGTTAGCCAAAAGCATAGAAATAATGTTAAATCTACATGCTACCATTTTATTTTTCAGATTTATCGGTGAAGAATCTAATAAATGAATAAAATTGCATTGTCATTCAATTCATTGAACAATAGACAACGTCATAAATCAATCCATTAATAAATCAAGTCGCTAAACAACTAGTACAAATAGTTGAGTTGCAATTACGAAGTACAACTAGGTGTATTAACGTTACATAAATGTGAATAATATGTAATGTCAATTAGAGGATCATAAATGATTGGTATCATGTAGATTAATTGGTATAGTCTGAATTTTGCACTCTAGTATGTCTAGCATACCTCTAGTATGATGCTCTTGGTAAAATATGGTGACGTTTGGACCATATCAAAACTAAGAAACCAAATTTTATGAGTAAAGCGATTAGGCTACATTGGGGTTTAGTATGCTCTTAGCTTAAACCACCACTTTTGATAAAAATGACTAAATTTTTTAATTCAATTTTAACTTTTGATGTCATCTACTTTTAAAATGCGGTAAATATAAGAAATTCAACCATTTTGAGCAGAAGAATACAAAAACTTGAAAAATATAAGTATTTTTTATTCTAAGCCATTTATTATGAACAGGAATCCGTCTCATTCAGTAAGAGTGTAACACTGAATGTTAAATAAGTAGCCTACATGAAACTAAAAAATAAAAAAATTAAAAAACACTTTCATGTGGAAATTAGCTCACGTTATGGCGTGACGGCCGTTTCACTCTGTTGTCAAGAGCATCGTCAGACGACCCACAGTATATTGATTCAAGGCATGAGTTTGAGGGTCAAACTAATGCCCTAAATAAGTGTACTGTGGGTCGCCTGACGATGCTCTTGACAACAGAGTGAAACGGCCGTCACGCCATAACGTGAGCTAATTTCCACTTAAAAGTGTTTTTCAAGTTTCTATTACATATTAGTGAAAACAAGATGGATCTTCAACATCATAACTAAAAAATCATAACTCAAATCAAAAATCAAAAATCATAACTAAAACACCATTAAACCCTGTTAAAACACTATTAAAATAATATGAATCTAATGACGCGACGTTTCAAAAGAAAAAGATGGTTTTGAGCTGAGGGTCTACTGAGCCTGATTCAACCCACTCTTTTCCTTCCAATAAAATGTTGTCTCTTATAACCTATCTTCTAATATCTCGAATCCCTTATAGTAAATATGTTCTTAATCGATTATTAAGGAAAATCATAGAAAAATTCATGAGTGCAAAAACAGAAAGAGCGACAATCCCTTGGCTTGCAGAGATAAAGAAAGACATAGCAAAACTAAATTTAACTATGAATGATGTCAAAGATCGCACAATGATTTACAGGGAAACAGTTGGAGACAAAAAGAAAATTTTATCAATAAAACAGTCAAATGAAGGGGACAGGTTTGTTCAGATGAATTAAGAAAAGCAAGATCAGACAGAATGAAAAATTATTGGGAGAGAAAGAAAAGCGAAGTGAATAGCCAAAGAAGCAGAACTAACCAGTGATCCATTGTGGTCATAAAATTAAAAAAAAAAATTAATTAAAAATAAAAAATATGCTTTTTTCCTATGAATAAAAAATGATGAAAAACAAATCTTTTTTGTACAATATTGCCTCGTGCTACAAGTTAGGTTTAATGTGCTTGTTTACAAGTTCGTAGGCCTATTATTTGTATGGGTGTGTGAGACTGAACACATGCAATATGTCTCTGTTGTGGAACGAGCAGGAACTAGATGAGCGGTTTTCTTGAGTAGGTTTAGAACGGACATGCGGTCTGAGAGCAGATCTATTCTGCACCCTTCTCTGAAAACTGTAGAAGAATGGCTTACTCACAGAATCCCACCTCACCTCATCCAGCTGACTCACCTGTGAGTGAAATGAGGCACCACTTTTTATCCGAAAACACTCCCAGGAAATCCCAGTGGGATTTTGTGCAGGTTCAGGTGCCATTTCGTAGCTATAGTGTGTTTCAAAAGGGTCTGAACGGGAACACACTGGTTTCAAATAACAGCTCTGTCAACTCTGGCATAATTATGATATCTACTCATAGAATGAACTATTTTTCACTTTTTGGTTTTAATAGTATTACTTGAGAATAAGTAACTATGGTAACTAGTGTAGATTTTTTGACTCAGAAATTAATTTCAAAATTATATTAATCATTTTAGGGCTGTGATGGTGTTTTGTTAAAGTAAGATCAAAATTGATATTCTTTTAGACTTGTGAATTTTTGTGCTTCGAGGTGAAATTTTTAGTGAAACAGACCTAACCCAAGACTTCGATTCTAATCTGAAATTTTGTGAAAAGCAGTTTTGGGCAATAACCTGTTGATTCACATTTATTGTATGTTAGATAAATGAATGAATAAATAAATAAATAAAATAACAAGGTTTTTTACCTCGAGATGCATGTTTCTTAACAAAATACTAATATTATTGTAATTCTGCACTAAATTATTATTTTTCAAATTTTATAATTGTACATTCAACCAGGCATTGGCATTCCAATGTAGAATTTATGCTATGGTTTCTTGTAATATGTACTAGTAATATAATTTTTAATTCAAAATATTCAATTATTGTACTGCTTGGATGCTTTGCATCTGCTGTATTTGTAAATGAACAATAAATATTTCATTCCATTTCATAAGTGTAGAATCTTTCCGTGTTGAAAGATAGAGAAAACATGTATCTGATTATGAAAATAATAACAATAATAATAATAATAATAATAATAATAATAATAATAATAATAATAATAATAATAATAATAATAATAATAAAATAATAATAAATAATAATAATATTAAGCGTATGGCTTTCAATGGCGGGGAGACCTTGTCGTATGAGTCATGTTATATAGGGAACATGGTGGACCTACTATTTTAGATAGGTTCCGAACCACCGGGTAACAATAAAGATCAATTCATTGAAGCACGGTTACCTATTCAACGCATAATGAATGCATAAAAAACAGGTCGAAATGAGAACCTCCTTCTTTTTTCAAGTCGGTCAAAAATACACTCTTGGCCGTTTTTGGGGCACAATGAGGCTTTTGATTAAAGAATAGCAAATGATAGAAGAAAGAGGAAGATCAGCGGGTAGAGCACTTGTATAATTGTTTGTTATATATTAAAGTAACGTAAATATAACGATAACGATCTCCATTGCTCTCTATCTAGCTTTTAAATTGAAGCTTCATAACAGCATTTGAGAAATCATGGAAGGAAATGTTGAAGAGTACTTGAGACTGAAGCTTGTCTAATTAGCGAACCAAATTAAAATGGAAGAAATATGAAATATTGCATGAATACTCTAATGAGAGGAACAAGAAGATGAACTGGAGATTCAAGTGGAGGCTATTGAAAAGAACTCGCTCCAAAACCATTGATGCAGTTGACAATGGAATGAAAACTACTTTTCAACTTCAATGGATGCCTTTACATAAATTTTCATCATGTAGACCTCCATTATTTGTGGACTTGGTTTAATAGTTGTCTAATAGTATGCCTGCAATGGTGGGACTCTATAGATAGTCGGTATTTATTTGATTGTATACTTCCAGAGTAAGTGGCTTTTTAAAGTGGTTTTTCAAGTGGCTTTCAACTCATTCGGAAATGATAGAATAAAGATTAATAGTAGTAAATTGAGGAAGGACGGCCTCTCAAATCTTTCTATCCTTGTCGGCCTTTGAGGCAGGTATTGAATAGAAATTCAAGAAATTTTAAAAGTTTCAGAAGAAGCAGAAATTACATCTATAGTGAAGGAAAGAGATACTCTTGAATGCTGTTGAGAAATAAATATCAAATGATTGGATGCTGCCTAGTGGCGTAACCATGGGGGATCAGGGGGTTAAATTCCCTCCAAGAGACCCAAAGATAGAAAAAATGGAATTTTAACAAACCGTAAGACACAATTTTTGACAATAAAGTCAAAGAAAGGGTCTTCTTGAGTCACTAAAAACTGAGTGGTTTTAGAGAAATTATTTTTTGAAATATTGTTTGTACTGTTCAAAGTACTCCGAATAAAGAAAGGTGAGGGATCAAAAATGGCAGTGTAACTAGTATGAAGTGTGCCTACTTCGATTCATTACTAAAACAATGAAGGTTCAGGTACACCTGAAGGTCCACCTAACTGACAAGTACTAAAGAACTAGAACTATTTACTTTGACTTGATACAACGTGGGTTGCAAAATTAAAATGTCATGTCTAGAATCGCTTAATTAAATGTGGGTTTAGATGAGTAATTTTCCAAAACTTTCCGGGGTAACACTCCAAACCCCCCATTTGAAAGAAATGTTTCTGTTTAGTACTGTATTGGTACTCCAATCAGGGAAGTGAGGGAATTGGAAATAGCAAAGTGAAAATAGTTTTAAAAAGGCAAATTAAAATTCTGCCATCTTTTCATTGAAGGTCCAATTTTTCATTGATAATTATGCAAATACTATATAAAATCTAATTTACCGTAACATGTGTTGAAATGGATGAATTATTGATGTCTAAAATCGTTTAAAATCGTAAATTTAACGACTTGTAGTCAGTTTTATATTGTGAATATATAAAAAATTTACTAACATTCGGCCGAACGTTTTTGAGATATTGAATCTCATCTTCAAGGCATTATAGATCGGTCTAGGCCGATATAGGATGCCTTGAACATGAGATTAAATATCTCGAAAACGTTCGGCCGAATGTGAGTACATTTATTATACATTCACAATATAAAACTCACTGCAAGTCGTTAAATTTACAAAAAAAAAGTTAATATTAACAACGCCGATCATTATGAAACAAGAAATCCAAGAGTTTAAAATGGGTTTTTAAAGCAATTATTTTTCAAACACTTCTCGGGGAAGTACCCCCGAACCCCCTTACAAAATAAAATACGTATCACTGTGACCTTCATACATTTTTTGAGGCTGTTCCTTATCTCTCTTTATTATTACATACTGCCTAGTATCTCCCCCCCCCCCCCCCACCACCAACATCACAATATCACCGTCACCCCCTCCCAGACTGAACCCCCAGTTACACCACTGCTGCTACCCAAAAAAAATTCTAGAAAAGAATTCAAATTCTACTCAGGTACTCAGTCTATTGACTTCCGATCGCGCATGAACGCGAACGCGCGTCAGTAATACAAACTATGGTGCATAAATGGAGAAGGGAAGGGAGGTGGAAGTGGTAAGCAATAAACGGCTTGTCAATGCCAGGATAACGCCGCTGTCAAGCGTAATTAAACAAACACGGTGTAATTGAATTTGAGTTGTCACAAAATTATGCCACCGCTCAACCGTTCGTTGTTCATTGCTGGCTGGTTTGGCTGAGTGTAGTCGACAATGTACGCCATTACTAGCTTTAACAAAAATTTCAACAGATGCGACACACTATATTAAATCTAACAAGATATGCGGTCTCTTATTAGGCATGAGCTTGCGAGCGTGGTGTACCAGTGGAGGATAGCAGGGAATGGAATCGTATAAAATTAAAAGTATGGCTACTTTGAATAAATTAAAATTATTTTAATGAAATCCATGTAAACAGTTTCAATGGACCGAACTTCTTCAATGGACTAAAAAGTTTAAATGAAGAAAATTAAATTTTTATTGTAAATATAACGACTTTCAGTCAATTTTAATTGTGAATAGATAATATTGGAAAATAATATTAATATTATATAAATAATAATATTAAAATTGACTGAAAGTCTTAAACTTACAATAAAAAGTTCATATAACAACGCATATCGTTATAGAACAAGGAAGAAAATTAATACTATGAAATTTGAATTATTTTGATTAAATCCATGTAAACCATTCAAATGAATAGAATGGCCTCGATGAACTAAACAGTTCGAATAAACAAAATTAATACTATGGAAAAATATGAGAGATGGAAGTGAATAATAAGACTAGTCTAGAAGTTGTCACAAACACATTTACTGAAAACAGTAAGATACTAGCTTCGGTTGTTTCACCATCATCAAACTAAAACTAAAGTACAGAGTAGCTTAATGATACTATTGGTTGAGAGAGAAAGTGCCTTTAATAGGCTGACCTTCATTGAAGGTCTGTGATTGGCTGAAGGCCAAAACAAGACACGCCCACTGGTGGGAGGAGTAACAAGCAAAAACAAGTTTCAAAATCAGGAACCAAAAACCGGGAACACCACTACAAAGAAGGAAAAATAAAACATATGCTTGTGGGTATAAGTTGTAAATTAAAGTTATAGAATATTGTTTTTTATATTGATTCAAGTGCTTTAGTGTTCAAAATAATCAGTTTGAGACGTGAATTTCTACAAAAAAACATTCCTGATATTGGTTTCTGATTTTGACACTAATTTTTGCTTGTTACTCCTCCCACCAGTGGGCGCGTATTGTTCTGGCCTTCAGCGAATCACAGACTATTATAATCACAGAAATTATAGATTATAACCTATTATAGTCACAGAATCATAGAGTTCAGCCTATTAGAGGCACTTTCTCTCTCAAGAAAATATCACAGAAAAAACTATTATTTTAATTTATATGAAATATGCATTTCATTTGATCACATACAGTGGTGGAAATAAAACTTTCTTTAACCGTTTCTCCAGTCTGTCTTTTCTTAGAAGGGGAAGAAGTATCTATTGACAGGCCAATAAAATATTGTGGGAGAATGTTTAAAGTCAGAACAGCTGTTATTGCCGAATCCTTCAAAGATTTCCCACCTTCTCTAGATAAAAAAAGATGTACATTATTTATGTTTGTGCCACAAATAGGATACTGCTTAGAATTTTTGCTTTCAATTTGGACTTCAGCCATTGAACTTTGGATTTTAAACTTCAGACTTTGGGCTTTGGACCTTTAATCATCGACCTCTGACCTTTGGACTTTGAATTTCGTTCTTTGCCATTTGGATTTCGGACTTTGTCCTTTGAATTTCGGACTTTGCCCTTTGGATTTTGGACTTTTCCCTTTGGATTTCAGACTTTACCCTTTGGATTTTGACCATTAGACTTAGGACTCTGGACATTTTGACTTAGAGTATTGAACTTTGAACTTCAGACTTAGAACTTTATACTTTGCCCTTTAGACTTGGATCTTTTAACTTTTTGATTTTGACTTTTGGACATTGAACTTTGAACTTTGGACTTGGACTTTTGGGCTTTCGACCTTTAAACTTTAACCATTAGACATTGAACTTTGAACTTGTCCTTTGGATTAGACCTTCCGGCTGCAGACATTGGACATTTGACTTTGGGCTTTAGCTGAGATTTCTCTCTTACCCAACTTTTTGAATTGGATGCAGATTTTTTTACGGGGTGTGCATGATCTCCATAACCCCTTTTCCACCTGCTACTACCATTGCTATTATAGACTACTCTCTATTTTAATCTACTGATAGCTAGTGATAGATACATCTTGTTCAACATAGATGTAAGACTCCAGTAGATCATCCCAACATTTTTCTCCTAGTTCACCTCTACTCCAGTCGAAGTTTCTCTTCTCAAGTCTCTGTGAGCTCCATTGCTGAACTTTATCGTTGCTTCTCTTGAAGCGCGTCTCCTCTGCCACAGTCTGCACTACGTCTTGTCTACTCTTGATCCGTAAAGTAAGATTTATATGGTGTTGTGGACACGTGCTCCTGTGTGGGGAAACGGGGAAGAAAAAGAAGATTACGAAGAGGGGGGAAGAAGAAGGAGGAGAAGAACATGAAGGTGAAGGAGAAGTGGGGAGAAGAAGAAAAAGAAATAAAGAAGAAGAAAAGAAGAAGTAAAAGAATAAGGAGATAGAAGAAAAAGAAAAAGAAGAGAAAGATAGGAAGAGGAGAAGGAAAAATATGGTGGAGTCGGAGGAAAAAGAGAAGGAGGCGAAATAGGAGAAGATGAATAAGGGAAGGGAAATCCCCAGAATCGCTCCATCTAAAAAGTACAGAGATAAAAGTTTTTCACTTCCACTCCTCTCTTCATCCCTCTACTCTCTCCATGTAATCTCTCTTTTCATCCTTGAATACTGTCTTTGAACACACATTCGAGAAACCTCCCAGCGGCGACATGTCCTCTCATGCAAGAGCTCACTCATTCTCTCTCTCTCTCTCTCAAATGGCCTCAAACTTAATCCACTCAAAACTCAACCTATTATAATTGGCTGCTCTCGTTTAATCAATGGCATAGACTTCCAATCAATTCCAAAAATCACTGTTGATGGGACTAGTATTTCCTATTGCAAATCAGTAAAAAACTTGGGAATCATAATGAATACTACTCTTGACTGGACTGAACATGTTGTAGGCACCTGCAAAAGAGTTTTCTCTGCCATGCACTCTTTGAAGAAAATGCAAGACATCCTTCCTAGGCATATCCGACTATTACTTGTCAAAACTCTCATTTTCCCATACTTCATGTACTGCAATTCAGTTATAAACGATATGACAGTAACACTCAATGAAAGGTTGCAGCGTAGTCAGAACTACTGCATGCGTTTTGTTTACTCCCTACAACGTCATGAGCATATAACCCAATCCTACATTCATAGTAACACCTTAAAATTACCTGATCAGAGGCTTATCAGAATACTTAAACTTCTAAAAAGCATTCTCAATAGTGGAACTCCTAAATATTTTAAAAATGATTTTAAGTTTGTGTCTGAAGGTAGGAGAAACAACGTTTCCCACACCAGAAATGGTAACAGAACTCTTAGGATGCCAAATCACCGGACAACACTTTATACTAAGTCTTTTGTTGTTAGCGCTTGCCGTGCTTGGAATCTACTCCCACTTTCAATTAGGAATCATGAGAGCCGAGTGGGCTTCTCCCTGTCTCTGAGGAGACATCTATTGGAGAAAATGGCAGCGTCTGTCCGGCCTTGAGGCAACTGCATGATCAATAATACTATAATCCTTTAAGTTAGGTTAGGTTATTTTCTATAATCTAAATTATTCATCTATTCATTTTTATAATACTTTTTTGAATCCACAAATTATTTTTAATATGCTTTCATTTTTTGTTTTAATGTATAAATGTATAATGTGAAACTTTTTAATTTTAATTTATCTCATTTGAATTGATTTATTGCATTTAGATAACCCATTTTAGAATATAAATCATACACATCAATGTAAACTAGTAGGATATGATCAGGTAAAAGGTTAAGTGTAAGAATGGCCTCAATGGCCAAGACTTCGCCTCTTTGTGTAATTCATCTCTCAGATCCAGGCTCTATTTTTGTTTTGTTTTTTTATTTTTTAAACAATTGCATCCATAATTTGTAATTTACCTTAAAATAGTTGATATAGTTGTATTTATAATCTTTTCTACTCAAACTATTCAACCATTATATTTACTTTTCAAAAGCAACTGTACTTAACTTCAACTAGGGGATCTGAGAGTTGCTAATATTAATAATACTTCTATCATTCATTCATATACATTGTAAATTTACACAAATAAAGTCATCTGAATCTGAATCTGAATCTGAATCTCTCCTTCTTGTTCTTTCTTTCCCCCATCCCTACTCTGCAAAAGAAATGATATGTAGCTGCTCCAAATAATTCCCGAACTGAAAAAGAAAAATGATGGAGTAGAGATAGTAACTGAAAATAGAATTCAAGAACTGTCAAGCGGATCAGTTGCCCTGTACGAGGCTTTCCCTCTCTGTTTTCATGGAGAGGTGGACATCTGGTAAATGTTGAAGTGAACTAGGTGCTAGAAAGATGTGTAGTTCATATGTTCTTAAATTTGGACAATGGTTTCCAAACAGGAACTACTCCTATATGAGTTAGTTTGGTGATGCGAAGTTACTTAGTCATAATTTTTGGGTTACTAATAGTGCTTGATGAATAATAATTTTTTATATTGCAGATGATATCCACATGAGTCTGGAGACTTTTGCGTGGGTAACGAGGTGAATGATGAGAAACATCCATGGCTGATCGAGATTCGAACTCAAGGCTATAAGAAACAAAGCAAGCCAGATTCTTAACTAATCACAGACAAGCGCTCTAACTAATTGCGCTACCACTGACGCCAAATAGTAAAGTAGATTGTAGTGAGTCTTCTAGTATTGTAGAAGTAGGTAGAAGACCATACAGAAATAATTTAGAATTAACGGAAGTATAACAGCTGCACGTCCATTTACAAGTGTTATTACAAGGGTGTACGTACATCATTTAATTAAAATCCGTAGGTATTATCTAGACTAAGGCCAAATGAAGGGCTCCTTGTTTGTAAATATTTACAAAAAATCTGCTGTCCAAAGGAAGGCTCTATTTCAAGCTTCTACAGAAGCATACAGATTTATTTAGTTGATCAGGAAATTATCACTTCTTCCAGGAATAAGTGTTGATACTTCATCAGTAAATATTGCAGGTTAAATTACGATTCAATAATTATTATAATAGATGTTTTAATTTGATAAGTTATTATTTTGGAAGAACTTTTAGTATTATTAAAGATCGTTAATATCTAGTGCAAAGTCAAGATTGTTTAGGAAACTTATTAACTACTCTAAAGTTCAAGGTTGAAGGCCAAAGTCCAAAGTTCAAATACTGTTTAGGAAAACTAACATAATTTCTGTGATGTTTTTCATGAAGAAATACTTGATAAACAATTTAATATAAAAACTGACACTGTATTTCTATTTAATACATGATTTTCACTCACTTATACTGGATATACTGAAGGGATGCATTTTACTTTTGAAGAGGCTGATGAAGCTTCTCTTTAGTACTTTAGTAGTGAAATGAATCTGAAAGAATGCATTTTACTTCTAAAGAGGCTGATGAAGCTTCTCTTTAGTACTTTAGAGGTGAAATGAATCCCTTCATTATGCCCAGTATAAGTGAGTGAAAATCATATATTAAATAAAAATACAGGGTCAGTTCTGATATTAGATTATTATTTCCCTTGTAATATGCTTCATGATCACATGCTAGATTGGTAGTGAATGTGAAGAATATGGCAATAATCACATCATTCACTTTCATTAAAATTGAAGTTATTTGATAGCACTGAAAATCATTCAAGATAATTAACTGGATAAATTGAATGATCAAGAGAATAACTGAATGATTAAAAAAGAACTTTGATAACAACAAAATTGAAATAGCAATATTAGCGTTATGAATTTTGAACGCCCAACCTATATGACGTCACATTGATATCGTTCAAGATAGCTCAGCCTGCCAAATTAACTCTTGTGTGGGTAGAACAATGGAATGGGTAAAGTGTACCATGTAGAACCGGCTCTGTAAATTGCCGGGGTGAATTTTTTTTAGATGGGGAGTGGAAAGAGCTCGGGGATATATCAGTTGTGCCCCTGATGCATAATTAAAGTATAAAAGATCCATTATGGCTTCATAAAAACACGAGAGTTTCACTCGCCTCGAAAACACTGCTCATCTACACCACCAGGCCTCTCACTTACCCCTTCATCATCAAAATCATCTCACCCCCTGCACTTTTCCCCCTTCCCGATCGCATAAGCCATTGCAGCAGGTAGAAAGTGTTGTTGCAATAGTACCATCTTTCCGACAAGTTTTTCCACCTAACCTAACCAACGATTTTTTAATGGTGATGGTGATACATGACTCTTTCACATCACTCACACACTCTTAGTGTTCCTCTCTTAAACTTTCTCTCTTCCTCCTTCCTACTCAGTCCATCTCTCTCACACTTCCCTTCACATTTTCCTACTACCTCTCCATTCGTTCACCCGTCCATCACTTCATATTTCCCCCTCACCCACACACTCTCGGCTCTTCTCTTTAACTTTCTCTCTTCCTCCCTCCTATTCTGTCCTTCTTTCTCACACTCTCCCTTCACTCCTACCTCACCTTTTGATCACTCTTCTATCCCTCTCTCTCTTGCTTCATGTTCCCCCCCCTTTCAGACTCTCTCACTCCCACACACCAACTAAGTTATTACCATTGTTATCAGTTGCACCAGACTTAAACGATTTACAATGTTTTTTTTTTGTTTTAGTAGAGTGCACTTTTTTGGTTCCCCCACCTCTGTGGCTGGCTAAAAGTTAACGATTCGGTAATTGTTTTTTTTTAGAAACATTTTGTTTGTATCGATCACCAAACAGGGATTAAAACAATGAACAGAATTTATTGCTCTTTCAATGACGCCGGTCTAATAACCCATTCTGCTGCCTTTCTGAACTCTAATATTAACAGTTGTGAACAACTAGGGAAATGAGAATACTTGTGAACAGTGACACTGACAATAGAGGGGAATGAGAGTACAGTACTTGAATAGTGACTTTTGTAATAACTAGTGAAGTACCGTAAAACTACCATAATTTTTTATTATTTAATACAATTTTTTGTTTGCATGATTTGTCGACCATGTCCCCCCACACAAATCTGATTTTGCCCTACTTAAATATTGAAAGGAATGATAATCATGATTTGGTTTTTGAAGACAGAAATTCGTACTTATTACAAGTGAAGAAAACAAATTCCGTTTTATCATTATTGTTATTACCACCGTTGTATTTTGTTTTTCTGTCTATTATACATTTGTCTTTTTTGTTACATTTTTTTGGGGTACTTTGAGAAGATTTGGGGTTCCTTACTCGCTAGCTGCATTTAAATGATTAGAGGTAGATATAAAAAAAATTAGTTAAGGTATGAGTTATAAATTTGTTGAGTGCATTTAAATGATTAGAGGTAGATATAAAAAAAATTTGTTAAGGATAAGGAAAATTTTCCATTAAAAAAACCACATGTGGCTCTTGATATAGTCTTTGAAATAGTTTAATAATATAAAATGCGGACTGGGTATCTGAGTATGAAAGTATTTGAGAAAAATAATTGAATAAATTTCAAGAAAAAGATTCCTGTTTTTAAAAAGAACCCTCATCTGTGGCTTCTAATAATTGACTTTAAAATAATCTGATAACATAATTTCAAGTAATAAAATACTTGGGTCCCGGAGTATGAGGATAAGTGAGAAAAAATAAATAAAGATCAATAAGAATTTGCTTTTTTTTAATAAGATCATCAGTCTGTGCTTTCTTATAGTTGTCTTTAAAATAATCTGATAATATAAATTAATGTAATAGAATGTGGACTAGGTCCCAGAGTATGAGAGTATTTGAGAAAAAATAAATAAATATCAATAAGGATTTTTTTCTCTAATGAAATCATCTGTGTTTTCTCAAAGAAATTTCTTTTCTCTAATAAAATTATCTGTTTTCTCATAGTTGTCTTAAAAATATCTGATAACATAAATTCATGTAACAAAATGCGGACTGGGTCCCAGAGTATAAGGGTATTAGTGAGGAAGTGAGAGTATTTGAGAGAAATAAAAAAGGGTTGAGAAGAAAATTTCTATTTAAAAAAACCATGTCTGACTTCTAATAGTTGTCTTTAAAGTAACATAATAATATAATTTCATGTAATAAAATAATCTGACAACATTAATTCAAGTGATAAAATATGAATAATAATTATTTTCACGTGTTGGCAACAATCAAACTCAAACCAAATATGAAAAATGATTGTACCTCGAACCAATACCCCCAAAACACACAACAAGCTTCCCAAATTTTGCAAATACGATTAATCAGCTAGGCTGCAGCCTGTGACAAGTCGTACAACAGACTGAACAGCGCAAAAATTAGCTTTCGGGCCGCACGCTAATAACTGGAGCGGCTAGCGTAATCGTGACCTGCATTTATGCCGTCATTAAATGATGTATACGAGCCTTTCTATTATCTTTCTCATTCTATGCTCTTCTCTTTCTTTTACTCTCCATCCTTCTCTTTCTTTCACTCTATATCTGATGTATGATATATACGAGTCTCTCGAACATCTCTCTCCTCTTTTCTTTCGCCGTCTATCCTTGTCTTTCTTCTACTCTCTATCTGACTTTCGCATCTTGTCGCCGTTGTCAGATTAATCGCATTGATATTCGTGGCGCGACTAGAACACGCGCGCGCGACGCTATCAGAGCGTCGGTTCGCTGATGAGCGTTTAATTGATGATTTATGCGCTTTGATGAGGCCAGCATAGTCGCGTGACGCACTCCCCCCTCTACAAAATCACTGCATTACCATTCCTCCTCCTACTCACACCTAGCAACATTCGTTCATACTCCCCCTGTCACTTTACTGTTGAAGACATAGTATCCCCACCTCGCAATTTCGTGCGAATGCATCTCTTAAATTCGTCATTCATTTATACCCTTCATCTCATTCAATCAACAATGTTTGTAATTGATTTTTATCAAAGCCTGTAATCGAACTGCGAATAATAACCAGAATCACATTAATTAGAGGTGAAAAAATAATAGTTTCACCAGTGACATCATTTTAAATCTCAATTGGACTTGAAGCGTTTTAAAATGTTTCCTCTTCTAGGGAGAATGAGAAGAAAGTACTGAAGAGTGAGAAGAAAGTGCTATCAACTTCATAATGAAAACGATGGATAATGTTAAAACGTTTTCCACTGTATTTTAAATGTTGTTTTTAATGTATCAAACTTGTGCCTTTGAAATAACTTGTACAAGTGGATAGAAGATAAGATAAGAATAATTCCACTGTGGCGACATCAAGTAGCCAAGTAGTCAACCCTAATAATAAACAGCTACTTGCGGTAATCTGTCGATTAAAATAAGGGAAGGAGGAGAGGAAGAAAAATGGCGATGAAGAAGAGAAAGAAAAATAAGAAGAAAAACAGACATGAAGAAGAAAAAGAAGAAGATGAAGAAAGAGAAGACGAAAAATAAAAACCGAAAAAGAAAAAATATGGAGGAGGAGGAGGTGTAGGATGACGTGGAGCAGAAGGACTGGGAGGAGGAGGAGGTGAAGGATGAGGAGGAGTAAGAGAAGGAGTAAGAGGAGGATGAGGAGTGAGAGAAGGAGTGGTAGGAGGAAGAGGAGGAGGAAAAGGAGAAGGTGAAGGAGGATGAGGAAGATGAGGAGTAGGAGGAGAAGGAGGAAAAGAAGAAGGAGGAGGAGGAGTGAGAGAAGGAGGTGTAGGAGGATGTGAGAGAATGAGGAGTAAGAGGATATGGAGGAGTAGGAGGAGGAGAAGGAGTAGGAGGAGGATGATGATGATGATGAGGTTTCGGAGGAGGTGGTGGAGGAGGAGAAGGAGAAGGAGTGGGAGAAGGAGGAGGAGTAGGAGGAGGATGATGAGGTATCGGAGGAGGAGGAGTGAGATAAGGAGGATATGGAGGAGTGGGAGGAGGAGGATGATGATGAGGTTTCGGAGGAAGAGATGGTAGTGGTGGTGGAGGAGGAGAAGGAGGAGGATGATGTTGAGGTTTTGGAGGAGGAGGAGTGAGAGAAGGAGGATCTTGAGGAGTGGGAGGAGGAGGATGATGATGAGGTTACGGAGGAGGAGGTGGTATTGATGGAGGAGGAGAAGGAGGAGGATTATGTTGAGGTTTCAGAAGAGGAGGAGTGAGAGAAGGAGGATATGGAGGAGTGGAGGAGGAGAAGGAGTAGGAGGAGGATGATGATGAGGTTTTGGAGGAAGAGGTGATGGTGGGGGAGAAAGTGACGGTGGAGAAGGAGGAGGAGGTGATGGTGGTGGAGGAGGAGGAGGAGGAGGAGGAGGAGGAGGAGGAGGAGGTGATGGTGGAGGAGAAAAAGAGGGATAGGAAACAAAAGGTTATCAAATTAAATTTTCAGATACGTCATTAAACATTCTAGAAAACCAGATTCAATTGAATCGGGCAACCTACTAGTTATACATGTATACCACAACATGACTGTTACCTAAACGAAGAGGACTAGTGTTATTATATATTCACTAAGGAACGAAGCCATCATGTTGTGATATCACGTCACAACGATTGACACCGAGCAGTCACGGAGTCATGTTGGAAGGACCTGACGGCTAGCAGTAGTGCACACAGAGCAGCGAAGGGTGGCCGGGAACAAACGTTTGCCCCACAACCTCAAATGACATTAGCATAACGACATTGGAATCAAATAGTCACGTGATCCGTGATCAGTGCTGGCTCGATCCGACTCGCCATTAATCCACGGCAATTATTGTTGTCTAATGAACGTACTCGGTCAGCATGTTCGTCCATGATCGAGACCATTGTTGGTTGCATGGTGCGGTAGGTAATACTGACCTACGATAGCCGCCTAATCAAACCTGTACCAGTGCTCGCTGGGTACAAGCTGGACACCATACACAGGCTACCAAACGATTCATGTTGACTGATTGATTCTGTGGAGAACTGTTGCTAGGTAGATTCTACACATAATCAGGTCTTTGTTCGCTGTGATTCTGGTTCATTTCATCGAAATTATTGTATGAAATAGTTTTGAAAATGAGCTCGTTTATAGTGTATATAAAAAAGTTTTTTGGGCCCCTAAAAAGTTGGGACGTTAAAAAAATTTTGAGAATCAGCTCAAATGAAGAAAATTATGCTATTTTTGGACAAAACCCCCAAAAGTTAAGCTTAAACAAGTCAGTCAGCCTCCCTGCCATCAATAAAGCTAGTGTACAAGGATCTTTGAAGGTTTTTTTTATAGTGATAGGACTTTCAACTGACCAATAACCATAGTAACTTTTATCATAGCAAAGTTTTGTATTTTTCGGTTTGAAAGTTTCATTTAAAACTGTGAGGTAAAAGGTAAGGTAAGGTAACTGTAAGGTAAGGTAACTTACGGTAAAACCGTAAGGTTTTCAGTGTTTCGTTTTGAGTGAACTTTAAAATAAATAATAATCGTATGGCTTTTAATGGTGGGGAGACCCTTACGGGTAGTTCCACCTCGCCGTTTGTGCCATGTTACGGGGAACATGGTGGACCTGCTATTTTAGGTGGGTTCCGAACCACCGAGTAAGTGATAATAAAGCTTGTAACATCAAGTCATTGAAGCACGGTCACCCATCCAAGCGCAGTCTTGAGCGGTCGTGACTGAACATCACGATCACTTGAACACCACGCTCACCGCATGACCAATCACCACCTTGAATTGCCTTCAAGTGAAAAGGAATCATTTTATAATTTTTTGAGTGGAGTATTATGGTAAATCTAAATTTTCAGCATTAAAATAATTAACTTCAATGTTTCGGACAATATAACTTATTCAAAATTTGCGAAGAGAGTTTTGGACTTGAGTCAGTTGAGCCTTCACATCCATTGTAATATTGTCACAATAAATAAATAAATCTTCCAAACATTGTCTAATTTTACGTCTTAATTGCCGTTTAATGATAACATTTCAAAGCTGAAAATACATCCTCAATAACTGGATTTGCAACACTATAGTATTTACGGAAACGGAAAAAACATGCAAGTGGTCAGTAGCTGGGCCAGATTCTTGAAAAACTACCAAAAAATATTCGAGAAAAAACTTGTGGTTGCTTTCAGCACAAATAAAGAAAGGCTTCAAAAACTACAGCAATGAATATATTGGGAAATACCCAACTTTAATTCTAAAAACTGATTTTTCAGCAAGCTTTTTTTCAAGACTAGCAACACACATTTCAGGCAGAGTCATTTGCAGTGTTGTTTTAACAAATGATTGATTTCTTGTTCCATAACGATCTGAGTTGATATTAACTTTTTATTGTAAATTCAACGACTTGCAGTCAATTTTAATTATGAATAAATAATATTTCTTCTTACTTTTGGCCAAACGTTTTCGAGTCAGAGACTCATATTCAAAGGCTTTGAAGGCAACCTTTGAAGATGAGTCTCCATGGTAAAAGTTTTACCAAAAGTGAGTAGAAATATTATTTATTCACAATTAAAATTGACTGCAAGTCGTTGAATTTACAATAAAAAGTTAAAATTATTTTCCTGGATTTCTTGTTCCATGACGAACTGCGTTGTTAATATTGAACGACTTGACGACTTAAAAAACTTGTTCAGCAATATATGCCAAAAATACACTATTTGACTGCAAGTCGTTGAATTTACAATAAAAAGTTAAAATTATTGATATATAAACGCTTTAAAAACCATACTTTACCTTTGGGGTTGGTATATTTAGACATTAGACAGTTTATAGTTTTTAGTCGATATAGTTGTAATTACTGTTTGCTGTATATTAATATCCAGACCGAAAATTGTTGATATACAGTGGATGTTCTGTTGGTCGAATAAAATAATTATATTTTAGTCTAATATCCCACATACAAGTTTTAAAAGGAATATGCATTCACTTTCAGCAAAAAAAGCTTAAAAAACTTGTTCAGCAATATATGCCAAAAATACACAATTGTTGACTTATGTTACACTGTGTTACTTACACTAATGATGAGCTTGACAAGATTTTTAAAGACTAGCGATAGAAGTTTTGATTAAATTTACTTGTAGCTTTCAAAACAAATTATCAATATAACAACACAATAAAAAATAGCATAGCAACTAATATACGGCGGCAAATACTCTATCGGTCAATTGCTTGGTAGGATTCCTCACAGTTGGCAATAAAAATTCCAAAAGAAAAAATCATGCCTCTTTCAGCACTGTGAGCCTGATGTCTTGGACTCGCAATAGAGGCTAGCGAGCGACGGACAAGGCTTTCAAATAAAATCTTTGTTCGGGTCTTAAAAGAAAACAACAGATTACTTTCCCTTGTTGGTGTCATCACAGTTGCGCCATCAGCATGGAATGAATTCATTTCCTCAGTGAGATTTTCTGCCGCCAGAATAAAGAAATTCTAGATGAAATTCGCCTTTGTGGATTATTCTCCCTGTATAAATTTCCTCCATTTTTGCTTCAACTCTATGCTGAGATAAAATAATGGAGTGAAGATGCGGCAATATCGAAGGAGAGGCGCGGCCTGATTAAGTATTCTGTGTGACTCAGCCAGTATCCGCTTTTCCGTATTAAAAATTTCAATTTCCTCTCTGTATTCAGATAGCAGCTTTCGATCATACAGATGCTGAGGCAATTACCAATAAACCGGCGACAATGTCGCTGTGAATAAGCTTCCAACTGGCTTGCTTTTGTTGCTGTCTTTAAAAACCTATTTCAAGTTTTTGTTAATATGATAGATTGTAATTGTTAGGTTAGGTTTATTGCTGTTTATATACATTCTTGATATTATAACAGTTATTTTATTGCTATTATTCCATGCTATTGTTATTATGACAAATGTTTTTCAGAGGTTATTGCTATTTTTATATATCATTGCTATATAATAACAGATATTTTATTGTTATTATTTCATGTTATTGTTATAATGACAAATATTTTTCAGAGGTGAATTGAGAAAATAAAAAATATTGTGTGGATACTAACTGAAAGGAAAATTTCTCTCATCTGATAAGTGAGATAAATATCCACTCCATTATTGTGCAAAGATAGCTACAGGAAATAAGATTTTATGGCAAATTTAATGACTTGCAGTCATTTTTAATTGAGAATAAATAATTTACTGACGTAGGCTGAAAGGTTTTCGAATTCACCATAAAACATTAAATTTACCATAAAATGTTAATGTTATAACAACGCAGATCGTTATGGATAAAGAAATTCAGGAAGGAAAGAAGTGTTATTTCGCTCTATACTCTAAGGTTTAATAGGTTTCCTGAATCAGTGACGAATCCTTCTGCTCAATTCAAAAAGGCTCTTTCTGAAAGTTCGTTAGGCATTTATTTTTATTCTTTGCAAGAGTTTTTACGTAACTTTTAGTAATTAATGTTATTTTTTGAAAAGTTTTTAAAAAATTTTGACGTTATCAATGACCGTTAGTGTACGATGGCGAAAAATGTAATCTATCTAAGAAAACAAGTATTATATTAGTTGAAAACAATAATTATTTCTCAAAGTGAATAATATCTATCTATTCCCCCGATTATTCCCGCGACGATGACCTCTTCTAAGCATCGCAACATTGCAACACTTTCATCGGCCAAGGAATTTAGGGCCAAAGCAACAAGTGCTGTCAACAAGTCTTGTGATTGGGCTGTAATACTCTCTGTTCATTATTATGGCAATTATATCAATTCTGGGGCCTGTTGGATAACAATTATCTACAAACTAATTTTATTACCACTTAATTGCTTCTGCAACATCTTAGAGATTTTGTAGCTATTGAAATTTGTTAACTGTTAAGCGGAAGTCAAACAAATAAAAAAAGAATAGATAGTACTTCTGTGTCACTAAATTTGATTCTCAGTTTGATTTTAACAATAAATTATTTAATAGTTCAGTCCATGGAAGAATGAAATTTTCATTATTATAGATATTTTATGGATATTATTTTCCCGGATTTCTTGTTCCATAACGATCTGAGTTGTTAATATTCACTTTTTATGGTAAATTCAACGACTTGCAGTCAATTTTAATTGAGAATAAATAATATTTTCACTCACTTTTTGTCTAAGCGTTTTCGAGTCATGGAGACTCATCTTCAAAGGTCTTTAACCATGACTCGAAATCGTTCGGTCAAAAAGTGAGTAAAATTATTATTCTCAATTGAAATTGACTGCAAGTCATTGAATTCACTTTGAACTTTAATAGAGTATAGAACAAAATAACACTTATTTCTAGATTTCTTGTTCCATAACGATCTGCATTGTTAGTATTAACTTTTCATGGTGAATTCAACGACTTGCAGTCAATTTCAATTGAGAATAAATAATATTTTTAATTCCTTTTGGCTAAACGTTTTCAAGTCATGGAGCCTGAAAGGCTATTATTATATTAAGGCTATGTATATTTTACATGTATTTTGACGACGCCTAATGTAATGTTCCATTATTTCAACGGCGAATAAAGATTCTTGATTCTTCTTATTATTAGGTCTACTTATGACCATTATTGTATTTATAAGCTAAGTATGAGGCGTCTAGAATTTGGGGAGTCTTGACAAGCTTTCTCTTGATAGGATTCTCAAGTCTCCCTTGAGGAAACATCAAGGTAAGCTCATTAATAATGTCCTGAATACAATAAAAAAATTGATCTACCTTAACCCATCCTTTCAAGAAATCACAACCCATTCATTAATATTTCCATCAAGTATGAAGCTATCATCTGAACAGTCCTTCAAGAAAACATAGCTCGAGTAGGACTGTTATGCTCGTATTTATTCTGTTTATTTAATGCAAATTTCAATATTTATTTAGTTATGGACGTTCCTTCAGTGTCTCTTCATTCGAGGGACTCTTGAAATACCTATATAAATACATTACACTTTAAGGGTCCCTCGAGTCAAGAAAAACTGAAGGAACATTCATAAATACAGCCCATAGAGTGGAATTATCGTGTAACATGGTACAGAAAAGAGTATTCATATTTAACCTCTTGATGGTACAGCAGCCAGGAACAACGCCTCAATAATAATTATTATGAATTACTTGGAATAAACCTGCCATGTTTCTATTTCTAAAGACATAATTCGTTCTCATGTGTTGTATAGTTGGAGAGTAGTTGGTTAATTTCATGGCAATTGTGGGGCTGGCTGAACATAAATTGTACACATGTGGCCCAGTGCTGTAAAGGGGGCCAAGTTGAAGAGTTGGGGGGCTTTTTCTGTTTTAAAACTTTGAATATTCATGATGTACGGAAAAAGATTATTGCACTTACATGTTATGGTGGTGGATTGTATGGTGAGGGGGGCGGTTGTGGGGGATGGAAGGGGGGGGGGAAACAAGTGAGTTCATGTGTAGCAGAAACCGAGGGTTCTAACCAGCAGTTAGAGTGGAATTAGATTTATGGTTCGTACCGAGTATTTTTAAGCCGCTGTAAGAATCGCTAAAACGGAAAAGGCGTATTTACTTCTAGCACAAGAGAAAAATGCGGACTCTCGTTTTGAAAATTGACAAGATTGCCATAAGGCAGATAATATACTAAGACTATGAGATTTTTACGATCAAGGTGTCAATGAACTTTCGCAGTTTGTCGATAAAACAAAGTACTTGGACTATCTTGACTGAATTGATGAGTCTCTGTAATTATTCCGTTTTCCAAATAAGAGAAAATTACTTTTTCTGCTGTTATGAAGGTAGTTAGATGTACGCCTAGTTAAAAAAATTATTATTGATTTGAATAAATTAATTGAAATAAATAAGTTAAAATAATTATTCTTACTTTTATAACATTGTTCTCCTTGAAATGTATTTATTCGATGGCGTTACAGAGGGAGAAAGTTGAGGATTTTCAATAATTTTGTTTAATACATATTTTTTCAAGAACCCACTGCTGGCTCACAGGTCTGCCTTGCCAGCAGGATCTTTTAATTAAGATATTTCTCTTCAATTTATTGCTATAGTATTGTCATTTCATGGCTACAGAGTTACTGTACGTGATTATATTGTTTTAATAATTATATGACTGTAACTATATGTAATTTATCCTTTGTGATTGCACTGTGTTGTTTATGAAAGAAGAATCAATAAATAAATAAAATAAATGAACGATGATATATCAAAAAATGTTGCTGAACTAGTTGTCAGCAACTAGTCATTGTGTGATAATCCATGGTCTGTTACACGGGAGAATGGAGTCATGCTCAACTCAAATCCTGATGGGTCAGACAGTCGTCGCCAATAGGTCTTCGCGACATATGTGTGACTTCCTAGATCACAGTCACTACTCAGTCTGAAGCAAGCTTTTATAATTCCGATTTTGATTGATTTCAGTATTATTGTCGGGTTGGCTTGTGCATTGGATCGACCCTGATGTTATTGACCAAGTGTGTGGCGCTCAACTCTATTATCTCGAGGAACAAAACATGTCTTCTCTCAACTTCTAAATCTCCAGTTTTTCTTGATTGGTTTCTCTTTTTTGTCCCATTTTTCTGACACCATGAAGAAATGCTTCAGAGCCACAAACTCCAAAACAACTTTATTTATCATGGATACAAATCATTTAATCTTAACATATGATAAACTGACTTAAGTGACAGCTGGCAGCTGTCACTACCGATTTCTTCATAGATTTGAGTATGCTGCTAAAACCAATAGTTCAAATTGATGTTTAATTTACTCCTTTCAACCTAATACCCCCAGTTTAAACTCAAGGTTAATAGAAAACGTGTTTTAATAATATTGGTTTAAACTCACCTGTTCTCATTAGTACTCTTGAGAACACACAATAATTCAAAAATTGTTTTGAACTGATGCCCGGTTTCTCAGTCATTCAATAAATAATTCATCATACATACCTGGCAGTCAGATATTCAGTGTTGTTTAACCACCATAATTGAATTGTATCATGAATAATAAGACTTGAGGTTGTCACAACCACATTTATCAGATCAAACACACATTACATAAAAATTATTTATTTTCATCGCATAAATAAATGTGATGAATAAAGAGATGAAGTTGTCACAACCACATTTATTAAAAATTGTGAGATAGTAAGTTAGTTTCGGTTGTGACACCATTGTCAATCTCAAACAAACTACCAGTTTCAAGCCTTAAAGACTTCAAGTCTCACTACCAGTTTGTTTGAGATTGACAATGCTGTAACAACCGAAAATAGTATCTCACTATTTTTAATAAATGTGACTGTGACAACGTCAAATCTTATTATTCATTATGGATATATCTTCCACAATGTCACCTTCACCACTACAAAGAAAGTTAAATAAATGTGGTTGTGACAACTTCAAGTCTTATTATTCATTATAGATATCTTCCACAATATCACCTTCAAAGAAAGTTAAATAAAGGTGGTTGTGACAACTTCAAGTCTTATTATTCATTATGGATATCTTCCACAATATCACCTTCAAAGAAAGTTAAATAAATGTGGTTGTGACAACTTCAAGTCTTATTATTCATTATAGATATCTTCCACAATATCACCTTCAAAGAAAGTTAAATAAATGTGGTTGTGACAACTTCAAGTCTTATTATTCATTATAGATATCTTCCACAATATCACCTTCAAAGAAAGTTAAATAAATGTGGTTGTGACAACTTCAAGTCTTATTATTCATTATAGATATCTTCCACAATATCACCTTCAAAGAAAGTTAAATAAAGGTGGTTGTGACAACTTCAAGTCTTATTATTCATTATAGATATCTTCCACAATATCACCTTCAAAGAAAGTTAAATAAATGTGGTTGTGACAACTTCAAGTCTTATTATTCATTATAGATATCTTCCACAATATCACCTTCAAAGAAAGTTAAATAAAGGTGGTTGTGACAACTTCAAGTCTTATTATTCATTATGGATATCTTCCACAATCACCTCCACTACTACAAAGAAAGCTTAATAAATGTGGTTGTGATAACTTCAAGTCTTATTATTGTTACAGGTTCTATGTCTAAAATAATGCTGGCAACACTTAAATTTATCACTCGCACTTTATCTACACAAAAAATCACAACACTCACTGCTCAGTAATGTCTTATAGAAAAATAAGCAATTAAAAACAGATAACACAATATTGTTCAACTGATAATGAGTTTTCAATAAATGGTATGAATTAAACAGGAAAAAGAATTATCTCTATAGTCACTGAGAAAGAATTATCACTATATATAGACACAATACAGAACTGACACAATTTGTTTAACACAACGAATTTTCAAAGACAACTGAACTAATTTACAAATGCATTCGCCTTAAATAGGTTTTTCAACAATCAAGCAATTTCTACATTTTTCTATCATCTTCTGAATAAATAAATCAAGGAAACTGGAGCTTTCTACAATATTCGATAAGACTCCATTAATCTCTAATCAAACAACTAGAACATTCTACTAATTACCAAGTAAACACCATAAAAGTGTCAAAAGCAGAATAATAAATTGCTTAAAAGTAAACATTTACATAGCAGACAACACCGAGAACCACTGTTTCCTCTTTCTCTCCATTCTTTCCAATTTCATATCCACTACATTATTCATTATGGATATTTTCCACAATATCACCTTCAAAGAAAGTTAAATAAATGTGGTTGTGACAACTTCAAGTCTTATTATTCATTATGGATATCTTCCACAATATCACCTCCAAAGAAATTTAAATAAATGTGGTTGTGACAGCTTCAAGTCATATTATTCATCATCGATATCTTCCACAATATCACCTTCAAAGAAAGTTAAATAAATGTGGTTGTGAAAACTTCAAGTCTTATTATTCATTATGGATATCTTCCACAATATCACCTCCAAAGAAAGTTAAATAAATGTGGTTGTGACAGCTTCAAGTCATATTATTCATCATCGATATCTTCCACAATATCACCTCCACCACTACAAAGAAAGTTGAATAAATGTGGTTGTGACAGCTTCACGTCTCAAAGTAACATTCATTATGGATATCTTCCACAATATCACCATCACCACTACAAAGAAAGTGAATTTTATCATAATTATGAATTCAAAAATTGGGAAATTGTGACGCACTCCAAATGAAGCGCTCCAATGACCCTACAGTTGGGTAAACAAAACCGGTTACCCGACTGCCGGGTATATGTGAAACAAGCTATAGGGCCGCTATTAAATCAATATTTACTGGATGATTTACTGAACGTCTGAGAAACTTAATGAGAATCTTGCAGTATAGCATTCATATTACAATAACCACCTCCATTACACTGTTATAGAATGAAAAAATGTAGATGAAGTAGGTGAGAAAAAAGCACCCAGTCCAGTAAGCCTGAAAGGAAAAGCCTAGGTGGAAGCGTGGATACTTGCTATTTCCCGGGGATGAAATATGTGCGAGGATAAGAGGCTTGCCCCTAGACTGGGAGCGATTAGGGCCGTCTTACAGGCAGGTCACGTAGCGCGTTTCTTCTGTCACCTTGGTGGCTCCGAATCAACTCCCTCCAACCCTCTACCCTTTCCTCCCACCCTACGAACTCCCTCAACCATACCCAATCAACCTACACATCCCCCCAACCACACCCAGTCGCCCTACCCTCTCCTTCAAACATCCCAATCATCCCTAAGCAAGATAGTAATATAAGACCCCCGTTGCAATCACATCGATGATGACCTGGAACGTCTTCAATAGTCATCAAAAACGTGTATTTCTAATTCAAAACTGATATTTCAGTCCTGTAGTCTTTTGGAAATTGATTGGCTGTTTCTTGCTAGTAATAATTTTATGGTTCAGATTTTGGATTGTATTATAGAAGTTGATGAGAGGATTGTTGATCATGTAAATTTAATATTTTATTCTTGCATTTCTTGTTTCATAACGATCTGCGTTGTTAATATTAACTTTTTGTTGTAAATTCAACGACTTGCAGTCATTTTTATATTGTGAATATATAATAAATGTACTCACATTCGACAGAACGTTTTTGAGGTATTGAAAATTTAATAAATAATAATAAAATTATAGATCCTATATGACCGATATTTGATATTATTATAATATATTGAATATTATAATTTATTTGAATTCATAAATTCAATGATACTAGACTTCTAAAAAATGAGTAGTATTATTTGTTGAAAGTTACAAAGACAACTTCACTCAAGAAGGAAATCAGACCAAGGATAAGATGGGAGGATGAAATCAGAGGATATCTTAAGGATGGGATATAGAGGATGGAGAGGGATGATTGGTGATAGAGATGCTGTATTGGAGGGCTGTAATGGAGGAGGCCAAATCTCATAT
This sequence comes from Conomelus anceps, assembly GCA_948455865.1. NCBI lineage: Eukaryota > Metazoa > Arthropoda > Insecta > Hemiptera > Delphacidae > Conomelus > Conomelus anceps. Next base: position 39,436,795 of record OX418225.1, on the reverse strand, counting down.
TGGGCTGTTGAATAAAAAAATATCCTTGAAAGTTATTTATCTTGTTAATTACCATATTATCAGGGAAGCATTCTCAATCCTATCGTGGAACTCAATCAGGTAATTATAAGATACAGGATTTGATATTAGACTTGTAAAAGATAATTTTAGCATTCTCAATTCCATCGTGGAACTCAATCAGGTGATCATAAGATACAGGATTATATATTAGACTTGTAAAACTTTATTTACTTGTCAAATTGTATACATTTTTCTTAAGAAATACAAGGCTGTTTTCAGTTTTAATGGAAAAGGAGTGAGTAAATTTAATAAGTATTTCACCGTGAAAAAATGTACTATTATGTATTCACTAATACCCAAATAATTATCAGTTGATATGTACTTCAATAATAATCATTGTTAGTCTCATTGAACTCTTTTCCATGTATTTCCCATAGAACCAATATAGGCCTACAATATGGCGGCTCCGATGGCGCAGTTGGTTGGAGCGCTTGTCTGTGATGAGATAGGGCTCTGGCTTGGCTTGCTTCGTTTCCTGCAGTCTCGGGTTTGAATCTCATTCAGCCATGGATGTTTCTCATCATCCACCTCATCACCCACACAGAAGTCTACGTACTCATGTAGGCATCATCTGCAATAAAAAAAAGAAGCTATTTACTATGAGAAAACGACAAAGATGCATCGACACTGCGGATTGCCTATCTTGTCAATCCGTACCACTTTCTGTGACTTGCTCTTATTCCAGTTACATAGCAGAGTGCAATGGAGCCTACATCTCCATAGTATGTAGACTTTCTTTTATAGTATGTAGACTACATTAGTTTAATAGTTCAAGTAGTGTAGTTGACATTGTGTACTCTGCAAGCTGTTGTACTTTCTTGTTATGTGCTTTTTTCCTGTAATAAATTTCTATTTCTATTTCTACATCGATTGAGAACAACGCACCGTCGAACCTACAAATGATTAATCGAACCTTTAAATTTATCAATGTGTATGATAACAGAATCACAGTCTACAAACAATTACTGTAATTTATCATATGAATCTAGATAGAGTATGAAACCTATATATTTTTAAATAAATATGATTTGTCTGTGAAATGAGTCACCAAATGCGTATAGTTGTGCCACTAATCACCCATCTTTACATGCTCATGCTATCTTTACATGCTCATGTTAACTTTACATGCCATCTGTACATATCATATTTAAATGCTATGTTTTACTCCCATGCATGCTCGGAAGCCTTCCTTCGAACAATGCCAAAATTTCCCACTATTTTACCGTACCGCGTTTTGTAATTTGTTTTCAAGCCGGGTTCACACTCCTCACGCTCTAACCTGCTTACGATATAGATTAGTTTGTACAGTAGTGTACACTCGGCTTGAAAACGTTGTATAAAACGCATCATCAACCCTACCCCCAAAACAAGTAAAACCCCCAGTTGCACAAACGTCCTACAATTATGATGGTTCATTATTCGTTCCACTTTTATATCAAGGTGGTCTGTGGAAGCATATGATTTTACCTATATACATGCTAACATTCGTATGGTCTATATATCTTGAATGGTGGAGCACATACCAAGTATAAAATTTAAAATAAACGGCCAGTTGCACAAAGGAAAATTAAATTCAACCACCGTAAGATGACGTCATCTTATGGAGCTCAATAGGGAAGTCGTTGCACTTGCTCCATCAAATGACAACATCTTACGATGGTCAAATTTAATTTTCTTTTGTGCAGAACCCTCTTCACGCACATGCGCCGTCTTGTTTTAACTCAACCTTAACTAAAACAAGCCTTAAATTAATTACCCTTAATAAGTCACTAATGACACTCCAAACCATACAAACATATGATTTATTCACATTATTAAATTTTTAACGAATTAGTAAAATTATTTTTTCAACTTGAAAAACTTGAACAGTTGGAAAATTTTAAGATCGCTATTGGCATGATGATCAAGAGCATAAAATTGTTAATAAAATGACATGTGAACAACCTATCTACTATCAATTTGAAAGAAGTTACAGATTTTCTACCAGAAATCTGCAAAATTTGTGATTTTGGTCTGGCATTTCCGGACAGGCAGTATGCTTACAGTGCTGGTATTAGTCAGACAAAAGCGCTAGTCTCTCCCTTGCGTTTCACTTGCGTAATCGTCTGGCCATCAAAGGGTTAACTTATTTATATACTATATTTCCTGCTCAACTGATCTTGGAAATTGACATTTTTAGTTGACTCTGTTGGTTGCATTGTAATGTAGCCATCATTGCTCAAATAACAGAACAATTTTATACAAAATAATGGCTCAGTTTTATACTGATGATGTGCCTGGTATAAAAGTGAAACGGATAATGAGCCACCATAATCATTTTTCTTTCTATTTTTTCGGAGGATGAAGCCCACATAGGTCTGAGACCTGTGCGTGGGTAATGAATTGGATTATTGTGATTGATGAGTTGAACCTACAGTTTTAGGTGCGTTCCGAACCACCGGGAAGTGATTTTACAGCAGAGAACAGAGTCTTGTTTGCTGGCCAATCCAATCGGTCACCCTTACAAAGAGCGCCCAGGAGATTCTTAGCTTATCTCTGATTGAACAGATACCTGCTACGGCACTCGGCTATCACCTCCCATTAAAAGCGATAGGACTTTTGTGCAACCGGGGGAAAGACAAAACAATAAAAATTAGAGAGGATTACCAAAAAAGACCTAACATGCTTTCAATATAGTGTGTTGTGTTTTCTGTACTTGGCTTGTACTTGATTTGAAAACGAATTACAAAATGCACCAGTAGTACGAAATGCATCATCAAAGCTACCCCCAATACTTTTTACCCCCATTTTTTTACTTTTACTTGTAAAATTCTTGTTTTTTTTACAAGGACGAAATTGTTTGACAAATCACATATCAAATGGGAGTATTCCCAGAAAAATGATGTAATGTGATGAAAATAGAAATATAATACAAGACAAAACATGATATACCAAGACAAAACAAGAAAAGTAGATAAGAATCGCAAAAAAGACGACAGAAGAGCTAAAAAGAGTACACGACAATGTGTATTAGTTGTCACAAATGGCAGGCAGCAAGCACCACGTGCTATGGTGAGCTTAGCTGCGATACATCCGCCTTATGGTGTAGTAGAAGAACCCAGTTGAGGAACCCAGGCAGCGGTGAACTTTAATTGGCTCCACTTCTAATCTCTTAAAAGGCTGCAAAACACTCTGCAAAGTGCTGCAATTAGTAAGACGGTAAGGAGGCGAGAAAACAATTAGCTGCAAATTACTGTTTCAGCCGCTACAATGATAATTAACTGACACTTTGCGCCAGTAGATTAAAATTGAGCTGAACATGCTGTACTAGCATGTAAGACACCGCTTGTGATCGCAAATATTTGTGTGAATTTGTTAAGACATCACTGGGTGGGTCACCTCCGATTGGTATTGGGTCCAGTTTGGGAGAGTCTGGGATCTTTTTTTATGAACATACCATGAGGCTTTCTCTACTAAAGGGAGACTTGTCAATGGGAATGTCTTGTTTTGATGGAAAGTGATAGCCGAGTGCCGTAGCAGGTATCTGTTTAATCAGAGGTATAAATAAAGGTTTAAATACCTGCGTTTTGATATCCAATAAACTACTTGTTCACTACCGGTTTCAACCCTCCTATGGGGTCATCATCAGGTGGTTGTGGACGTTATTATATCATTGCCGATTTGGCAATTCGTCGTAATGTAAAATGTCGGAAAATAAAAAACACACACATCACATAACACGAAACGAATACGAGGATGACAGGACGAACAACACGCTCGCGCTGACTGACAGGTCCGGACTGCCAGTACGAAATTGTAGTACTCTGCTCGATCCCTTATCACTTCTTGAAGTACCCCTAACGCCCCTCCCCCTCATTCAATCTAATCGCAACATCGTATATGTAATTCGATGCAAATGACAATTTATCGTTTAAAATATTGTGTTGGTCCAGTTTGACAGCTTTATAGATTTCAAATTCTTCCAGTTAGGGGTACTTCAAGAAGTGATAAGGGATCGAGCAGAGTACTACAATTTCGTACTGGCAGTCCGGACCTGTCAGTCAGCGCGAGCGTGTTGTTCGTCCTGTCATCCTCGTATTCGTTTCGTGTTATGTGATGTGTGTGTTTTTTATTTTCCGACGTTTTACATTACGACGAATTGCCAAATCGGCAATGATATAATAACGTCCACAACCACCTGATGATGACCCCATAGGAGGGTTGAAACCGGTAGTGAACAAGTAGTTTATTGGATATCAAAACGCAGGTATTTAAACCTTTATTTATATTTATACTGGTATCCGGAGGCCAAAGAATTCATTATGAATCAGAGGTAAGCTACACAACTCCTGGGTCATCTTTGTAAGGGTGACCGATTGGATTGGCTAGCAAAAAAGACTCTGTTCACTGCTGTAAAATCTCTTCCCAGTGGTTTGGAACCCATCTAAAACTGTAGGTCCAACTCATAAATCACCATCATCCAATTCATTACCCACGCACAGGTCTCAGACCAATGTGGGATTCATCCTCAGAAAAAATACATTAACAGAAAGGTATTTTCAAGTGGCTCTTTGAGATAAGGAAGCCTCGTAATCGATTCAAGATAGGGCCCGGGCGCCTGGGGAAAAACTCGGATATTTTAAGATTATTCCCGGTATTAGCACTGAATCAAGAAAAGAATGGAATTGAGCCTTCAACAAGGAAATTTCAAGAAATGCATGCAAGTGAAGATTTGATTTTTCATGAAGGTGGTAAATAGAATTACAAGATGAATAATAAAGGTTGATTCTTGAATGCATTGATTTCTTTTTTAATTCTCTAATGATTTATTAAAAGTAAACATATATCAAGAAATAAGCGATCTAATAAGAAATCGTGAGTCAAGTGTCTAATTGTTCACTATAATATCGATTGAATGTAATTTGATATGATACACAAATTTTTATTATTAATTGTAATTTAGTGCTCAATGTATCATTCTGGAGCTCTTGTGAAAAAAATGTTACTTTCTTGTTGTTGTATTTCTTATGACTATATGGTTTACAAATGTAATGTTTACAAGATAGTTAGCAGCTGTTGAAAACCTCTTTTAACTGGATCATTGATAATTTATTTTATTAACAGTAAAATACTTCTTCATTTATAATTTTAACTTCGTTATTTTCAATTCATAATATATCCAAACCAACATATACGTATAATATATACGCTTATGCTTTATTGTCCATTAAATTCAAATATCCAACTATATTTCTAATGTATCTATCACTTATGACTAGATGGTAAATACTTGAAAATTGTCGCTTGTATATTGTATACTTGTGTATGAAAACTTGGCTTCATGCTCAGGTTTTCCTAGGCTTGATTTCCAACCTGGTTAACAAAGTGTATTTTATAAATAAGGATTTCTAATTTGTGAATGAAGTGCTTAATTATGAAACTAAATACACTTCGTCAATATCGTGCTCAACTTTCAATACTGTAATATTTCTATGTAATTACATTGTGCTCGAATTCCACTCTAGTTAAATCGTGAAATATTCTCTCCTGCTTGAAACAACGCTGTCATACATAAATGTAACAGAAATCTCAATAATTTAACAATGCTTCTACTACAGGACAGGACACACTAACTCGCGAGTATGACGTCAGAAGGGATCTGTTGGAGAATTAGTTGGCAGAACAACTAGCGCCTCAACAACTACAAAAAACTCGTTGGATTAACATGCAAATGCATGTCGCACTCAGAACTGTTAGCATGTTAACATGTCTGAGCAACAACTTAACAACACTTGAGCAGCACGCCTTGCTTGCTTCTACTTGTTTTGTTATTGAATTAAGCTGCACTTAACTCCCCCACCTACACCTTTCATCTATTAGGTGAGGAAATTCCTCAGTAGAGGAATGACATGAACAACGGTTCTAAGCAAAGCACAACACAGAACCATGCTTTTGTCAATCTCAATTCTAAATTGTATTTTGACTGATATACTTATATCTATTTTGAATTTTACAAAACACAACATAGAATCATGAATCAGTCAATCTTAATTCTAATTTTATATAGATGCATTCCTCCAGTGTCTCAGGTATAAGTGGGTGAAACTCATAATTTAAATAGAAATACAGTGTCAGTTTTGATATCAGATATAATTATAAATATATTTTGATTTAAAATTTGTATTTTGTTTTGATAAACCAGCAGGATGTGCTCGAAAGAGAGTTTGATTAGGTTTTTACTCTTGAAACACAACAAAGAATTCAAGATAATAACTTTTCTATGTTATACTTTCACTTTATCATATGTACGTTATATTTTATACTGTGAATGTTATATGAATGTTAACGCTTGTAAATGTTATATTATTGTGGAAATCATTCTTTTATGTTTTCATGAGCTGACATAGACAAGCTAGACAAAACTAACGTAACACAAATAAGCTAGCAAGAGAGATTAAACATGTTTTGTTTTCATTCTTGAAACACAACAGTGAATTAAAGATAATAATTTTTCTACTGTTTTACTCTCACTTCGTCATATAAAAACCAAGCTTTTTAATGTTATATTATTGTAGAAACATTTTTTTATGCTTTCATGAGCTAGCATGAAAAATTTCTACCGTTATACTTTCAGTTTATCATAAAAAACCAAGCTTGTGAATATTATAATAGTGGTGTGAATAATATAAAGAAAATGATTATTGATGATTATTTCGATTGTTTATTAATGAACTGATACAAAATTATGTTTTAACAATCAAATTAATAAAAAATAAAAACAAACGAGGAACCGGTACTTGTTTCGGGAGTTACACCATTTCTTATCTCAAACAAACTGTTTAGAGTTCAATTGAGATTGAGTAAAGTCATTAGGACACTGTGAAATAATAATTGAAAAGTTGAACAAAATCTACTTGGAAAAACGTGAAATTTCAATTAAATCAATAAATTGAAACATTGAAACATTCTTGTTCTTTGTGCAAGTGAGCGTATCTTCTTCTATAATAAATCAAATATCTGAATTTCACACTCTAATTGTAAATCAAATCTGAATCTCACACTCTAATTGTAAATTAAATATGAATTTTGCACTCTTATTGTACATGAAATCTGAATTTCACACTCTAATTAATTGTATTCAAAATTATATTCACTAGGGGCGAATGAGCGAGCTTTTTTTTTATTAATGAGCCATTCTTCATTTTATTTTTTTTACTCCAACACACCATTACCTAACCTTTTCGAGAATAAGGTTCTCCCAAGGTATCACCCAATCACCACGATTATATCACACTAATTATACAATAGATTGTTTTAAGATTTGATTATACAATAGACCACGATCATATCACATATATTATACAATAGACTGTTTTAAGGCAGCTCTGGTAGCGCAGTTGGTTGGAGCACTTGTCTGAGATAAGATAAGGTTCTGGCTGGCTTCGACTCTTACAGCCTTGGCTTCGAATCCCATTCAACCATAGATGTTTCTAATCATTCACCTCATTAACCCCGCACAAGTCTCCGGACTCATGTGGGCATCATCCGCAATAAAAAAAAAGGTGTAGGAATAAAAAACACACAAGTTACCACAAAAGGTAAACAAACAAACATAAGTTACTCAGAATTGAGTAACGTATCCAATTAAAGAAGCTTGACACGCAGAAATATGTCTAATGTATCTTCATTTCATTTGGAAAAGTATTTTTTGCCAAATCATCATTCTGCCTTTCAGGTTAATGTAATCAACTCATTCCATCATCCCGCCACATATTTCACATTTTCCTAGAATTTTCACTATCAACATAATGATCATCATCATCATCGCATCAACATTATTACCATCTTTCACGTCCCTATTCTAAGCCAACGACTTTGACGAATATTACTCTCTTCAAGTTTATGGTTTGCCCGCTACCCCCTCTCCATAAACAACTTTCTTCCCCCACCCTGTAGTACGCAATATATCCCATCTCACCAGTCTTAGCGAAAGCATTACACACACAGAGAGAGGAAGAGATGGCAAGAGAGAAAAATTGAGTGTGATGGTGGGGAAGGGAGAGAGAAAGAACGAATGGGAGGGGAATGGGAGTGAAAGAGAGTGTGAGAGATATAGCTGGAGAATTGGTGAAAGTGAGGGAGAAAGATAGAGAGAGAGAAACTGAGTGAGTGAGAATGAGAATGGGTGAGAGAATTGGTGAGGGATGGAGGGGGTGAGAGTGAGAGAGGGTCTTAGATAGGGTGAGTGAGTGAGTGATTGTGAGAGGGTGATAGAATGACACAGCGGGAGAGAGAGGGAAGGAATGAGGTTGCGGGAGTGAGAAATGAGGACCCCTCTGCCAATGTCAAGTACAGAGGGTGCGTGCGTAATCGCTAGATGCAGCATCCCGTGGGGTCTCAGAGGATGAACAAGAACAAGAAGAAAGGGAAGGACTCATACGGACGCTGGCTGAGTCATCCGAGGGATGTCGCTGTAAGTCCGGACTAGCGGGCGGAATGAAAGTTTGTAAAAGGGGCTTCTAAGTATGAAAGCACATAACACGGCCGCACGCGTAGCCTCAAGCATCCGCGCGGGGTTGACGCCCTCCCACTATTCACAACACTACTTCGCGGACTTGGATGGATCCCTGCCCTATCCCAACATTCACTTTTCGATCGATAAAATACTTCTAATTCCCTCTCACTCCCTCCTGTCAGTCACTCTCTCAATCTTTTACTCCCTTCCATCTTTTCTCCGTTCTTCCCTCTTTCGTGGCGTGCACTAGCTTGAAAACTTTCCTATGTTTTGCTGTTTCTCACTACTATTATTGCCATTTTCCACCCCCCTCGTACACTACTCTAGCTGACAGCTAGAAACTTGAGAGCATGACTGTCTATCTGTGAGATTGGTTGTGGCCACAGTGAATTTGTAGACCTGTCAGACGCTTCCCGGAACGTTCCCCCTTGTTTTTATCCACCCAAAACAAAGGAAGTGGTTGTTCAACTTATCAAACTATTTTTTAGACTTATCATCATCCGCCAATTAGTGGTTCTAGTTTGAAATCGTTGCCTAAGTTGATTGGATGAACATATACTCGCTAGAAATCCTGGATTGAGTTTAAAAATTCTAACCTGAAATCTTGAATTAATTTAAAAAAATCATCTACATCTTGAATTAATTTAAAAAAATCCTCTACTTTTTTTGGTTAAAATTAATTTCTCAATTTATGAGCTTGAAATAGTGGAAGCGTTAACAAAGAATCAAAATTATCATCAAAAAATTATAGTAGAGACTTACTCGTTCTCGATCACTTGATGTATCATATTTCATTCCCAGTTTGCTTCAAGGTTTCTTATCAGCATGTGAATATTGTAGTGTTATGCGACCTGAAAACAAAATTTAATGAATAATAAAGCAGTTGAACAATGAGATAAAATGAGTAATTCTAAAATGACCCCAAAACTGATTACAATGATCTCAATTCAATAGAGCATCAACTGAGAATGTAGAATAAATATCAATGCCATGTACTTGAATAGCGCTTGAATAAATTACAAGAAATCAAATATTTATACCTCTATTAGCGTACTACAGAAAGCTTTTACTTTCAATAAATTACTTTATTTTATTTTACAATAATTAGTATACTTAGTACTAAGTTCTTCTCATATAAAATTCAACCTGTATGCTTTAAGCATTTGGTAGTACTGTATTAATGAAATTTAATGTATGTAAATAAAGAGATAATTGCGAATTATGATTGTGATTGTGGCAACACCAAGTCTTTACAGATAGCAATATTTATTATGCATTTCTACCACAATAATTCTGTTGAATTTCTACTTTCATTACGAGCTGCTCTTATTATTTTTTTAGAATAATTCACCGACATTGCAGTCATTTTTATAATAAAATAAGGATGGTTATTCACATACATTTACAACGAGATCTTTCGACAGTCACGCCATTTTCCTGGGTGTGCTCTGTATGAAAATGGTGTAACAGCTGTAAGATCTTGTTGTAAATGTGAGTGAATAATTATAATTATTTTTTAATAAAAACTACTGCATGGTCGTGAATTATTCTAAAAAGTTTTAAAAATATTCTATTGCCCATATAATTATTAATATAATTTGTGTATATTGGTAGATTCATTGAATCTTTCCTAGCACCAATTGAGGCCAGCAAAAAATACACTTTTTTCTGCTGTAGAATCACTTCCCCGTGGTTCGGGACCCACCTGAAATTGTAAATCCACTATGCTTCCTTCCAATATTATGGCTCAAGCGGCGAGTTGGAACTATCCGTAAGAGTCTTCCCACCAATAAAATACGTACGCATTTACTTTTTCAGCAACAATTCAATCGCTCCAGTCTGTGTGCGATATGTAAGTGTAGATAAGTGTAGTTCTTCCAAATTTTCTACTAATAGTGTGATTGATGTAGGGCACGAGAGATCAAAATGCATAGCTCACGAAAACGTCTAATTAGTTAATGACGTGACAAAAAATATAAAACACATTTCCGTGAAGACTGGAAAGCATTGGAGCCAGAATGTGGAAAACATGGAGGGATGGAAAGTAAACAAAACAATACCACGTGACTTGATAGATGAGGCGAGGGCTGGAGGGTTTGCCAGACAGGGTTTTTTTTAAGCGAGAGAAACACCACGTGGGTGTAAGTGAAAGGGAAAGATATCGCAAATTCGCCGCCCATGGAGGGTTTGCTGAGGGTGCGGCGCCGTGAGGGTTTTACTGATGATGGAGAGTTGTAGGGTTTGGAGGGAGGGGGTATGTACAGTCGGACTTCCCCTCTGACTTGCTGATAAGGGGCGGGGGTGAGGATCCGCGGGATGTAGCCTTCACTCGGGGAAGGGCTACGCACTTTAATTGAACGTGCCTGGGGGTGGAAGGGGAGGACGAGGATGATGAAGAACAAGAAGAATAAGAAGCAAGAAGGGTGCATACACCCTCGACCATAGGAACAGTTGAACCTTCAGCTTTGTAGTGTTGTTCGTCCCGTGCCGTAGTGGTGTCGTGGTGTATGTTGCTCGTGATTATTTGTCGTGAATTGTGTCTAGTAGACGGTTTTTTGTGTGTTATTCAACTTTATTCTACTCGAAAACTTTCTCACCCATCGGAAAATCACTCTCTACCACCTTCACTTCCTCCAGAACATCACGCCATATCATAGTAATACTTGACCTATCGCCATCTTGCTACTTGAATCCCAAACTGCGCAGTAACAAATCTCAAGGTCATTGACGGTTCTTGTGCAATAAGTCAGAACTTTATCTCTTAAAATAGTTCGTTCACCAGATAAGGAAGACTAGTTGACGACCTGAAATTTACAGTCATCATTTCCAAGTCGTTACTTACGTTGCCAACATTAAAACGAAATAATAGTTCTGAAATCTTCGCTGTCATAACTTTGTTATCAAGAAGCGTTCATTGGTGATAAAACTGAGCATTGTTCGCCATCAACCTTATCAAAAAGTTATAGTTTCTTGGGTTTAAACGTTTTGAAGGAACTGGTCACTCTGTATTCTGCTTCAAAACCCTCGTGAGAGGGTGGATTTCTTCAAATACCTAACATAATATCTTAATTCTGGCTCCAAGAACCACATCAATTACATTGCCAAACGCTCACCAAACAATCTAGTATCTTTCAACCCTGTTTAATAGAATTTTTTAGAAGTCTTTTTTATACAGCAGTTTCATTCAATCTTAGACCTTATTTGACCCCACTCTAGAACTTTTAAAAACATCAATCTTATCTCTACACCCAGTATTAGTTGCTAATATTGGTCTCCCTGATAATACTGAATTGCTGGCCAGCAAGATCTCATAAATTTAAGTGATTGTGACTGACAACTCTATAGAATTCAATAGATATTCTACTTCATTAACCCAACTGCACCTTCCTGCTTGTTATTCTGCTACTATTTTCCAGTAAAAATACGTTTGTAATTGTACAAAAAGTGCAATATTTTTCGAGGTACAAAAACTATAATTTGTAAAGCTATTTTTTTAATACAATAACTTAAGTATCTGCTAGTATAGGCTGAACTTTGTGACAATTACAGCTTCGCTGACGATTTATGATAAGTTTAAAACACCTCTTTTTAAGAACATTTCAAGTACTCAATTATAAGACTCACCACTGTTACCAAAGACATTGTCAGTAAATATCCATAAGACTGAGAATCAGTACAAAAATATTCTTTTCATAAAAATAATCTATTTTTGAGATTGATCTACGCGTTACTATAGACTTTTTTCAATTCAATAATCTATTTTTGAGATTGATCTACGCGTTACTATAGACTTTATAAATAATGATCTTTTCCACAGAATAACTATTATAACTTTTAAGAACATTATTTGATCCTGGAGCTTCAAAGTGTAAAGGCTTATATGACAACTTAAGACACTGTTTTCTGTCTGCAGTAGATAGATTTCTTTATAAAAGTGGAAAATTTTACCCAGAAGTCTGAAATTGTTTGAGTATTGAGACACCATTTATAGAATTTAATACTTTCTCCAAACTTGGTATTACAACTAGGTTATATTGTTACCATAAGCTATTACTATATAAATAGGCTTTTCTGTCACAAGGGACCAATTAACGAGAGTATTGTTTCAGAGTATTGTTTAAAAAAACTACTCAAAAACATAAAAACTGTGTGTTTCCAAAAGATCAAGAAAAATAGAACAGAACAATTTCTTCATATAGCAATGATTTAAAAATAAAATTGATTTTCAGAACTGCAATAAACGATTAGAATATCATGTTTTGAGCCAAAGAGTACCGCCCCTAAAATTATTTTACAAGTGTCATACATCTGTGCAATTACTTCATGAATAACTCTCTCAATATTGCAAGCTATCTGAAATACAACGACGAGTGCTATATTAATTTGTGCAATTAACTAGAGCTGTTGTTCGAATCCAAGTGCTTTCTAATCAAAGTATTTTTGTTCATCCAATTATTAAGTGTGCGTTAGGCCTATACTTTTGTGCAATTTGAGGATATATTGAATAGGAATACTTGCATTGTTTTTAAATTCTGTCCTCGTGATAGTTTTGCAAATATTGCGAAAGAGTGCCACTTTGTGAGAAAAAGTGTCACATTGTAAAAACGTGCTACTTCATTAAAGTATTGTTACTTGAAACAAGAGTGCCACATTATTGAGAGTGTCACTTTGTGAAAGAGTCATACTTTGAAGAAAGAGTGTCACTTTCTGAGAAATAGTGTTACATTGTAAAAAAGTGTTAATTCCTAAAAATAGCGGCACTTCAAGAAAGAGTGTCACTTTGTGAAAAAAAGAAACAGTGTCAACTTGTAAAGAAGTATATCACTTTGTAAAAAGAGTGTCATTTTATGAAAAGAGTGTAACACCTGAGTTTTGAGTGCAGTTGTTTGCATAGCACCCTGCTATGCTGATACCGACGTCAGGTGCATCACAAGCGCAGCTTGGCTCAGTCTCAGGCTCACCTGGCAAGATGAATGGTCACGCGATGACGTCACCGGACTCAACAGGCGACAGCAGCGATCCTGGCGCCGGATCTGTGAAACTGTTCGTCGGACAAATTCCCCGCCACCTTGATGAGGAGCATCTGCGGCCCATGTTCGAGGAATTTGGACACATCTATGAGTTCACCGTGCTCAAGGACAAGTTCACCGGAATGCATAAAGGTAATTAATCGTAATTATGCGGCAAAGGTTGAAATTATTTTTCATTCAATTAGTAAAATTTGTAGAAAATTTGGTTATGATCTCAATAGTTGGAGCTCAACTGAGAAGAACTTGGATGGAACGTATTTTTTTAACTAATTACCCTTTTTTATATATATTATCAATAAATTCTGGGGTTTTCATTCAATTCATGTGAAAAGGTAAAAACAGATAATAAGCTTACAAATTTGAAATTGAAATTGACATTATTAATGTTAAAAAACACTATAAAATAATAAAATTACATCCATCATTAAAAATTATTGTACAGTGATATGCACTACCTTAAAAGTTGATTGACAGTTTTTAAGAGCAAAATGAAGAGAAATGGATGAAATAGAAATAAATGTTTTTGACAACTGTGTGAACTAATACCATTCACAAAAGTAACTAGACTTGTCCTCGAGTAGAAGTTGGAGACGAATCCGTACTCTTTCATGAAAATATTGAAAACATATTTTTGATAATATTTTTAATATAGAAAATATTTTGTGTTATTGAAAGAATAATGAAATATCAAATATTCACGAAAGTGAAAATTATTCAAATATTGATGTTAACGGCTCAAATTTATCAGCTGTTGATATTGATACATCTACTACGGGGGGGGGGGGGGTTTGAAAAAACCCCCAAAAAAAACCAAAATTGTATCTCAAAAAGGCAGTGCACAGCCTTAACAAAAAAAATAATATAATAATAATAAATAAATAAATGTTTGTACTGAATAGTCTTCGGGACGCAGGGGCTGATCTAGAAATATTTTTCGGGAGTGGATATTAACTGAGAAAATAATACCTTAAAAAGGGCCCTTATCCCCATAAAATACACAAACAACGCTTTTTTTTAGTGCCGGTTGTGACAAACAAACAGGCAGACAAATGCAAGCTCCAAAATCTTAGCGAGCCTACTTGTTCATGTTGTTTAGCAATAAACGTCCTTATCCGATTACAAAAATAAACTTTCAAAAGTAAAACATGGACAATTCAAAAAATTTGCTACATTCATGATTTTAAGGAATTAAAAGAATTAAATCGGAGAACTCATTTTTCGACAAATTTACACATATTGTATTTTGATAATATGCTCTTTCTTTTGAAATTTAATTCCTATTTGGGACTTGCTCCAAATAAGACTCATGATTCATCATTGAAATAACTAACTAGCTATATTTTTCATTTTAAAAGATCGAAATTATAAAACTCATTTTTCAAAAAATTTACATAATAAATATTGTATTTTGATAACATGCTAGGTAGTTTCTTTTGAAATTTAATTTGGGACTTGCTCCAATTGAGACATGATTCATCATTGAAATAATTAGTTGAGAGTATTTTAATAAGTTTTGCAATCTTTTAAAACTAGGAAAGCCTGAGTATGTGTAAAAATGAAGCCAGTAGCCCACTAATTACGTACATGGACGACCGTTCATCACCCTTTAAACCAGTAGCACGGCTGGAATGGACGCTTTCCTGTGATGAAATGAAGATATAGCTCGGCTGCATTAGCTTAATAAAAGTGCATATATAGTCCATAAAAGTGGTGTAAACAGCGTACGAAATTCTAGCCTTTTATTACTTAATATCGTATTAATGAGGTTGTGTCTAAAAAAGCGACTGCATGTCTTTTATCTCTAAGCTTGGTTATGTCCTCACATCAAAAGCGTCTAATTGGATTAACGAAATGAGTTTTCTTCTTTTATAACACTTTCCCATCAAATCGAAGCTCGGAAAATGGTTTTTTTAACAACCTCCATTGAGTGTTATTTTTTCCAGGCGAAGTCTTTTCTTCGCTCGTTTCCGCTGAAACGTAAAGGTTGATTAATCTCCTGTATTAATAACACAGAAGAGAGTTATAATACTTAAAGGTTGATTACCTGATAGTAAAGACCGGTTATAACGTCGATTAATATTGATATTTCTGTCAAGAATTGATTAAATTTAACTAAATTATGGTAAAACTGATAAGATAGTATCAGTAGATTGAATAGTCAGTAAAAACTGCCTAGATAGTCTACTACCACCAATTAAAATCTACTTAAATCTAAATTTCTTCTTCATTCATTGTGATTTTTTCATTTTTTCAGATAGTAAGCTAGTATTGTA
The DNA here is from genome assembly GCA_948455865.1 of Conomelus anceps. NCBI lineage: Eukaryota > Metazoa > Arthropoda > Insecta > Hemiptera > Delphacidae > Conomelus > Conomelus anceps. Next base: position 39,420,938 of record OX418225.1, on the reverse strand, counting down.
TTGGAGGGCCAAGTGTAGGAGAGGGTCGGCTGCGCCCTCACTTCGCCCTCCTAGGCAAAAAATGAAGGCAGTCATTCTATTCTATTCAAATCTACTATTAGAAAGTCTATAAAAATTAGAAATATATGGGAAGAATAGATAGGAATAAATCTAGATTGAAAGAAGATTCTAAAAAACTTAGCTCTGAGGGTAGGCTTACCTGGAAGCTTATTGTTCACACTTGATTTGTTAGATCTTGAAAAAGTCGAATTGAAGGGTCTGAGCTTTTTTCAACGTACTAAATTTTATTTAGATTGAATATTTTGGGTGTTCAACCCAATTTATTATCGCCCATATTATTGTGTTATTTTAGTAAAATATTAGATATATTTTCTACAAAATATATATAAAAAACCGAGCTCTGAGCGTACTTGGAAGCTTATTGTTCACACTTGTTTTGTTAGGGCTTGAAAAAAGGCGAATCGAAGTAAATCTGACATTTTTTCAACGTTTTAAATTCAATTTCAATAACAATTTTTGGGTGTTGCACATAAAAATAACTTTCTGGCATAGTGCAACACCCATATTATTTTGATGGGGAAATATCAGATATATTTTTTACAGAAATTTATAACAGATCTTTAATATTATTCTCTCCATAACGAATAATTCTTGGATTTCTTGTTCCATAACGATCTGCGTTGTTAATATTAACTTTTTACTGTAAATTCAAGGTAATTCATGGTAATTGGCTAAAAGTCATTGAATTTACCATAAAAAGTTTAAATGAATAATTTTTCTAATTTTGTGCGAATGTCTTATAATCAATACCAGTGTAAAAATATAAATAATTCTTCGATGTCGAAGTTTTCGAGAAAATTTAATATCTTGCTTTGTTCAATGTATTATTTTTTGTGCAAAAATCTATTTAATTTGAGTACATGAAAGTAAAAATAATCAAACTAATTTAAATTTAGTATATAGCAGATAATAAGACAACGCAATAAAAAGCAAGAAGACTGTATAATCAAACAATATTACTGTATAACCAAAGGATGGAAAAAGTCAATCCAATACAAAGTAGTTTCATTGCAGTAATATTTCAAATAAATAAATAACATTTTTTATAACACTAATAATAACCTTTTTACCGAAAAATATTTTTTAAGAATACATAAAGCTATGAAAAACATATATTAAGCCTGGTTGGAAATGTGCGACGATGATCAATCAAGCTCAAATTTATATGCGCAGAAGAAAACTGGTAACAAGGAAGAAGAGAAAGTGAAAAAAGGAGTTCCAAAAAGAAAATATGAGATTAAAGAAAGAAAAGATAAATTAAAAAAAAATATGAAAAAAACTTTTTTAGAAAGTTCCATAATAAATTATTAGTAAAGTGGATGAAAGAAAGAAAAGATAAATGTTCAAAAATTATAATAATAATAACTTTTAGAAGGTCCCCTCATAAATTATTACAGGTAGTCTTCTATATAAATAAAATTAGAGTTTTGTCTGTACATTTATCAGAATTGTATATAAATGTTGGTTATTTTTACGTTTTATACATTAAATAAGCCGAAAATAGTCTTATCTCACTTTCTGTCTGTCTGTCTGTCACGGCCCGCCCCAAAGGCATTTTACGCGGCCTTCTCCTCAAAAACGAGAACATCGATCGGGATTTTAGTTATTGAACAGTATTGAAAACATTATTGACAATGTCTTTAGCTATAAAAAACTAAATTAACTTTTTTTTTAACAGAGTAATAAACGTTTAAAAACCAAGTATTGTGTGATTTTGGATACATTTCTTCTAAGTTTTAAGAACAAATCACGTAATTTATCAATCAGCTGTTCTCAAATAATCTGAATGGTGGGCCCTTGGCGGCGTTATTTACGCTGTCTGCAGACTAGTGTAGTCGGAGCATTGCAGTCTTTTAGGAAACATATGACTGGTGAATCAAAGCTCATCTTATGTTTCATCAATTATTTCTTTGTTGAAAAAAAAAACAAAATTTTCTAATTCAAATTTGTCAAAACAAAAATTAACATTATTATTATTATTATTATTAACATTTTAGGAAGGTGCGGTTTGTGGTAGGCTCTTGGGAATTCGCCAGGTAGCACTATTATTACCACTTAAGAACAAATCACGTAATTTATCATGATATATCAATCAGCTGTTCTCAAATATTCTCTCTGATAACTGTCACTGAATTGTTTACGTTCGAAGTTGTTTACTAAGCTGCTAACAACTTCATGATCGTTGCTATTAAAAAAGCCGAAACATATTTAGTCATATTTCTAAACATAATCCGTACGAAGGACGGGTAGCTGCTAGTCTACAATAAAGCAGAGAGGAATAAATAGTGGAAAAATACAGTTGAAATATGAAGTGGAAAAATAGTGGAATACAAGGGCACAGTTCGATATCCCATCCAGTGAAATAATCGCACGAGCTTCGATACCAGATGGAAGTATCGCTACTGTTTAGCTTATCAACACATCTGTTCTGTATCATCCGAATGATACAAAACAGCTGATAACGTGTTATGTTGCGTTTTAACTACACATTTACACTTCGAGGACGATTTGCAGTCGTCAATTGACTGCAAGTTGTTAAATTAACAACAAAAATATAATATTAACAACGCAGATCGTCATGGAACAAGAAATCCAAAAATTTTAAACAGTTTTTCTTTCAAAAATTGTCTGTGCAGACATCAGGCAAAGCCCACCAAGCCTAACAAATATAATATGGTTAGCAATATGCTTGTGTATTTTGCAGGAGGACACCATTTGTACGACTGTAGTTTTGTCTGAGGTGGTTCAGTCACGATCATATAAATCAACACATGTGTGACATTTCGCGCATGCGCAGAAGCATAGTCTGAGTGAATGGAACGAAGTGGAATGGAACTGCATAACCAAACCTTTCCTAACCTGGCTAGATGTGACTGAAGCACCTCTGTAAATTTGTCATTGAAATGCAACGTACCATTTTATTGGGAGGACACCATTTGTACGATTGTCGTTTTGACCGACCTAGTAAACAAGAGGTGGTTCAGTCACATCCAGCCAGGTTAGGAAAGGTTTGGTTATGCAGTTCCATTCCATTCACGCAGACTACGCTTCTGCGCATGCGCGAAATGTTCGCACATGTGTAGATTTAAAAGGTCGTGTTCAGTCACATCTAGCCAGGTTAGGTTAGATTAACTAGCAGTACGTCAATCAAACTATTAGGTCGTCCTACAGGATACCACCCATATTTTGCATATTCAACCCAACCTCACCTAACCCAAAATACCCTAACCTCATAAACCTAATCAGCCAAAGCCAACCTAACTTACCCATAACTAACCAAAGCCAACCTAACCTAGCTTGAACTTTACAATACCTCTAACTAACCAAAGCCAATCTAACCTAGCCTAACCCAACCTAACCTAGCCTAGCTGGGTTAGGATGCCTTTGGTTAAGCTAGGTTGTGTTGGTTGAGTTTGGTAATTCAACCTTACTCCACCTACTTTAACTCAACCTTAACAAACTTGTTCTGTTTCATGAAATGTAATTTCATTTCATTAACATCAAATTATCACTTCAATTTTCATCTGTTATTAGGCGTTTATGCTCAAAATGATTATGATGTTTGTGGTGAGCATGGAAAATACTTTAAAATTATACTATAGAAAGTTGAAATATTTGTAAGCTCTTATTTGGCACTTTTATAATTATTTTGTTATAAGGATTAATGATGATGGGCTAGGATATGTTTAAATTTAAAAACAAAACTTGATTTTATTACTAATTATATAAAATGCATTAATTTTCTATAATAAACTCATGCTACTGAACGATAGTTTCGTAATAGGATAGAAACAGACGAAAGCTGAGAAAGGTACAGAATGATACGGAAGAAAGCAAGAGAACGATACGGAGCAGTTCTGTCAATAGGTATTGGCACTAAAACATATACGATTCAAATATCATCTTCAATGCCACAAAAATGTTATACCCATGTTAAATATATACCTTAGTTAAATATATACATATATGTATTACTTTGTATAAATAGAATGAAATTATAACTCAAGCTAAACCTACAACACTACCGATCCAGTTGCAAATGAACATATCACATTTCAGCCTACGTGAGTAAATATTTATTTATTCTCTATTAAAATTTAATTAAATGTTTTATTTTTGTATTTATAATATTGTAAAGTAAACAATAATAAACTACATTTTGTTTACAATACGATTCCAGACATCAATTCATGCGTTAAAATGCAGTTTACGCATTGATACACACTTTGATACGCAAAACATTTCTGTAACACAATTCCAATCGATAGTAAGAAGTATCGATATCGACACTTCCATCAGGTATCGAAACTCATGCGATTATTTTACTGGATGGGATATCGAACTGTGCCCGAATACAAAATAGTGAGAAAAAAAATAGTGAAACATGAAAGTGAAATAATAGTGGAAATTAAAAGTGGACAATACAGGGAAAAATAAAAGTAAAAAAAGGTTATTGCAGGTAAAAAAAGGAAAATATTCAAGAGAGTAAAGAGAAAGTGATCTCATAACTATCATTCCATTTTAGTATCATCTAGTGTTACCATGACGTAACTCATGACCTAACTATAGTTTATGGCGTATATATCGCTGTGCTCATAAGTGATCTTAGTAAGTTCTTGTACTAAAAACTGTCTCACCCACAGAATTGTTATCATTAACTTTGATCTTCAACTTTTTTGCTATGAAAATATGATGGAATCCCAGAATACAGTGACGTCAATACATCACTCGAGCCTATTCCTTTATGGAAACAACAATGTAGAGCTGGAATAATAACAGTAACTCATTGAACGAACAGGAGCGCCGAATCAATTTTCTCCGGCGCTTGTTTGAGTTTGTGGCATCAGTGTGTATTGTCATCATCCAACCCGCCATCAACTTCAAATTATTTTCACAAACCAGACTAGTCCCATAGCTGACAAAAGAGCTGAATCGAAAATCACCTGCATTTGAATGAGATTGGATGACTCCGGCTGTCAACTATGTCTAGTGGAATGATTTCCCATCGAAATTTAGTCGGATCTACTCAGGAAACTACTACAAAGCGGAATAATTGCAACAATTTTCTATCATCACCTTTTGTAACATGCGCTGGAATTTAGACTATTTCCAATGTATCCTGTATCATTTAAGTGTTGGAAATATTTGGCATACTCCTTCTTTGCATGAACATACTCTTTTGTCATCCACTACTGATCAGGAATTTTTGCAATGAAATTCAATAGGAAGATCCTTACTGATACCATACACCAATTGAGTTGGAGTGTATTTGCAATAAATTATAGAGTTATTTTTTCATTCTACATATATTCAATTTGTTACTCATTATTGAGCTCTTTATATTTGTCAAACCATTAGCTCCATAGTGTCTAGCTGCCCAAGGGAACTATAAAAATTGCATGAAACATGGTATTGTTGGATTTAGAAACGCTTCACATATACCAATGATATCAAAATTTTCAAATCTAAAGATTGCTCTAACAAATTCAAATTCAAATTAAAATTCAAATTTTTATTTACATTGCATAAGTAACAGAAAAGTTGATACATCCATCAAATTATACAAATTCAGTAGTAAAATAATAATCAGCGGTTTCTTTGTATTAATAACATTTGACAAAAAAATGAAAGACTTTCACCGTGAAATAGTCTAATAAATTAGATGAAAATGACAATGACTTTGATAACTACGTTGATAACTAGGGTGATGAAGATGGACATACACAAATAATAGAGAAATTAAGTAAACATCAATCTAACATCATCAATGACAGCTGAGCGACTAAGCATTAATAAGTGCTGCCTTAAATTAGGACTATTATTTTTAAAGGGGATAACATTGCTGTTTGAAAAAATCAAAAATGTAGTTAGAAGATTAGTCTTATTACTTTTCTCACACACCTCGTATTTTGTCATTACGAAGCACAGATTATAACTGAATGTGACTTTGAGTCATACACCTTCAATACATAATTTGATAAAAGAAAGAGAACTTTTCAAAGTAATTAGAAGACACCAGTGTTGTTAAACATACACTTATATTGAAAATATCATGAATTGACAGATAAATATAGGCTAACATGAACTCTGAGAGTGGTACTAGTGGATTGAAAAGCACTGCATTTTAAGAAAAAGACGTGGTAAAGAGTAATTTGACATGATGTAAAGAATAGGTCGAATCATGATTAAGGAGCCAGATGAAGTTACTGAATCGGTTGATTCGGCTCGGCAGAGGAGCTGAGAGGCACTTGGACACCAAATAGTATAAAATACTACTGTTTGTCTTTATTGGGTTTCTACTCACTTTGAGACCTCTTTGTCAACTCATGTTTATCAGTTTCTAGTTTTCAGTGTCCTTAATGGATCTACCAGCAATTTATTTATTTATTTATTGATACAGTCAAAATACAACTTATTGTAAAGAATCAACAGGCTTTTGGCTCAAAACTATCTGTATTACGTTGAGCGTATCTGATCTGGTTGAGCGATCGATAAAAAAAAAATTTTAATATTTTTTTTCTTCTTCCAAATCATTAGACAGGTTCTTAGGACATAATGTATAGGATAAATGTTTTTTATTACCTCCCGTTTGTTCAGAATGGGACTTCAAAAGTGGCTTTTTTGAGGATAATGGTACACACACCACATAAAAACTACTAATCAAAAAATTAAAAAAATATACACACAAGTCTCCTTTTAACTATAGCAAAAAATACGTCAACTTTTTTTTAAGAATCTCAAAAAATAAAAATGTATATGCATTTTAAACACTTTTCACAAGATTCAGTATATTTGTAAGCTTAGGTTATGTTTACGATTTGATTGAAACATAACTTGAATCTTCTAAAAACTGCAATTACCAAGTTCAATAATTTGAACGATGAAGCACTTTGATTAAATCTAATTAATACTCACTACTCTCAAATATATAATTTCTGAATTATTTTAATTTAATCATTAAAATCAAGACTACATTATCAGAAAAAGTTGATTCAGTTTCAATGTTAATTAAAGGTTATTCTAAATAATAATAAGCGTATGGCTTTTAATGGTGGGGAGACCCTTACGGGTAGTTCCACCTCGCCGTTTGTGCCATGTTACGGGGAACATGGTGGACCTACTATTTTAGGTGGGTTCCGAACCACCGGGTAAGTGATAACAAAGCTTGTAACATCAAGTCATTGAAGCACGGTCACCCATCCAAGCGCAGTCTTGAGCGGTCGTGCCTGAACATCACGATCACTTGAACACCACGCTCACCGCATGACCAATCACCACCCAAAGGTTATTCTGATATCACAGGACACATATGAGCATTATATCAATATAAAAATTATTATTTCATTGACTACGTGCCAACACTCTCTAGTCTTCCAATTAGCAGCTATAATCCATTAAAGCCTTTTGAAATCGTCAGTTTGTATTGATTTATGAAGTTCAAGTTGCTAGAAAAAATGTAGGTGTAAACTCATTTTAAAACTGAATAAGTGATGAAAGATAGGAGGATGGTGGTGAATAAAAAATGATGTCGGTGATGCAAAGTGAAGAAGTATGATGTGTAGAGAGAGAGAGAGAGAGAGAGAGAGAGAGAGAGAGAGAGAGAGAGAGAGAGAGAGAGAGTGTGAACAGGGAAAGGACACGTTGAATTGTAGGCTGAAGGAAGGTCTTAAATCAAAATTTAGGCCGTTATTCATTGTATTATTACCATTTGTGTTTTTTGAGGGCCAAGACGCCTGTTAAGACTTGGCGAAATTTAGGGGTGTGCGCGGCTGTCCTAAAGAGTGAAGGGATGAAGAATGACGTGTTGCAGGAGGTGGGTGGAAGGGGGGAGGAGAAGGATGGATGGACGAAGTATAAATCAAGCACGTCACTTACAGTGAGAGGCCAATCGTCGTTGTGTAGGTCACGTGGCCAGGGAAGAAGGAGGGAAAGAGAGGAAAGATGAAAGTAGGGGAGAAAAAAGGAAGAAGAAGGAAGTAATGATGAGGGAAAAAATGAGGAGAGGGCACAGCAGAGGAAAATAAACAGAAAATGGAGAAACGAAGAAAGAAAAAATAGAAATGAGCAGAAATATAAAGAATTGGAAGAGAAGGTAAAGTGGAAAAAGTAATAAAAGGAAGAAGGAGGAAGAGGAGGAGGGAAGAAGGAGGAGGAATGAGAGAAGGAGGAGTAGGAGGACGACGAAGAGTAGGAGAAGCAGGAGGAGGAGAGGGAGTAGGAGGAGGATGATGATTAGGTTTCGGAGGAGGAGGTGGTGATGGTGGTGGTAGTGGTGGCGGTGAAGGAGGATTAGGAGGAGGAGGAGGAGCGAGAGAAGTAGGAGTAGTAGGATATGGAGAAGTAGAATAGAATAGAATGTTTTTTATTAGTTGACGTAGCGAAGTTTGGGCCGTAATGTCCACTCTACCACGCCGAGAACAAAACAATACAAACAGAACAAAATATTTAGATAAGTTAAAAAAACAGAAATGAGTCTAATCTAATCAACCATATTATATAAAATGAAAGTACAATTGAGAGAGAAAAAAAATTGGAAATAAAGTAGGAGGAGGAGGAGTAGGATGAGGAGGAGTAGGATGTGGATGATGATGAGATTTCGGAGGAGGAGGTGGTGGTAGAGGAGGAGGACTTCTCCAGCTTACTTATCCTTCAGCTTCACTTTAACTGTTGCAATTGCACCCTCATAGCACTTCTACCCTAAATTAAAAATGAAGCTGAGCATAAGTTACATTTGTCATTGCGTTTGATTTTCGAAAATATAATTTACAAAGTTAGAATGCATTCTGTTTTTTTATGAACAGTTCATCTTGGTTCTAATGAATTATAAATGTATAAAAGACTTGATTATAAATATTAGATTCTACATACAAGTAAAACACTACCTGGTTATTAGAGCAGTATGGATTCCTAATTATTTCATACTTGTGAGTATTTGATGTTGTATTTCTTATGATAGTGTTAGCTATTTCGCTTCTTTTCTTGCTTCTTTTTTTCTGAGCATGAAGCCCTCATAGGTGTGAGACCTGTGGGTAATGAGTTGGATGATGGTGATTGATGAGTTGGACCTACAGTTTTAGGTTGGTTCCGAACCACCGGGAAGTGATTTTACAGCAGAGAACAGTGTCTTTTTTGCTGGCCAATCTAATCGGTCACCGTTACAAACAGGACCTACGAGAACGCAGCTTATCTCTATCTGATTGAACAGATACCTGCTACGCCTAGCGGCTATCACTTCCCTTTAAATCTTTAGTATTTGAATGAATTATTTATTGCATTTCTAATAATTAAATAGAATAATTATTCATCCAACATTCACCTTGGAGGATTAATTTCAGGGTTGAGTGGTATAGATGACCTTAAGTTCTAACTCAGCCCTTAATATCAATAATGACAGTCAATCAATAATTTGGCCTAAATCTTTCTTACACATATTTAACAACTAGAATGTAAAAAAAAGGATACTAATAATGAAATTTACTAGATTCCACTGCCTGTACAATGTATGAAAATGATGCTAACAATAAAATAAAATAGATTCCCCTGATATAGCGGCCCCTACAAGACCGCTCACATACTAAACACAAGCCTGCCAGATATAAAATGACCCATTAGAAATATCTATTGAAAACCAATTTTGCTTCATCTACCTCCTAGCATCACTTCTTTTAATTTATGGGGCATCTGGCAAAGAACATCACTCAAATTCTAATGGAACATCATGAGATAACTCAAAATATTATTGACTATCACAGTTCTCGACTGATCGTCTATTACTGATCAAAAGCATTTTAAAGTGTTCCTGACCAGAAACGTTTAAAAGTATTTCTGACCACTAATGCAAATCTGGCGCCTCTTTCTGTATCTTAGTAAGGGATTTAGTTTTGTGTGTGTGTGTGTGACATGCAAATGGAAAAAACTATAATAACTTGGGTTTGCGAATTGTGGTGTAGTTGGGTGGAAAGAGGGGTGTAGTGGGGTGTAATAGTGACGTGGAAAGTGGCAAGGGTGTACAGCCTGTAACGGAAGAAGCTCTGGCAGAGGCTTTTCAAGGGGCTAAATTGCTCCGTTGGCTTGCATTGCCGTTGTGTCTGGAACAAGAAATCGTGCCAAAACTATTAGCCGTACCGTAAATCGGGCCAAAGTACACATCGAAGACTTTCCATTCCTCTCTCCAAGCCTCTCTCGGTCTACCTCTCTCCATCACCATCCATCCACAATCCCTCTGCTACCATCTTGCAGCAGTCCATCGAACTAGGGGGGGCCCTGGGACGAACAACACACTCTATAATATAATAGAGCTGGTGTACCCCTGATAATATTCAACATATGTTTGGTGCAGAAGATAGCAAGAGCTGTTGCCGTAGCTGCCACAAAAGCAATAGTACTTGTATATCTGTCAAAGATCATACTTGTAATATCTATTCAATTATAATCATGATAGTTTGGCAAAACAACTATATCAACGCTAATGCTAACCTAAAAACTCTATGTATCTGCTTGCTCCAAGTGCAAGAGCTGCTGCGGTAGCTGCCACAAAATGTTGTAAAATTTCATCTGGGGTATTTGTCCTGCGACAGCTCGCTAGATTGAATGACAAAAACTTACATTTTACAGCTTACCATGGGCTCTTACTGTCACATATTAGGTATGCTATCTTAGTATGAGGTAATTCATCAAAACAAAATCTTGATAGGGTGTTTAAGATCCAAACGAAAGCGGTTAGGTGTATAGAAAGAGTAAATAGATTAGATTCATGTAGGCCGTTGTTCAAGAGACTTGGTCTCCTAACTGTACCCTGCTTATATGTGTATGAAGCTATTTTATATGTAAAAACGAATGATATTAACCAAAATCTTGATGTACATGATTATAATACAAGAAGCCGAGGAGATTATCATTTGGTGAGTCACAATAGTAGCTTATTCAAACAAAAACTTAGTTATATTGGTAGGAAATTCTACAACAAGCTACCGCAGTTTTTGAATAGTCTTGAAAATATAGAAATATTTAAAAAACAATTGAAGAAATATTTAGTTGATGAAGATTTTTATAGTGTACAAGAGTTCCTTTCACATCAAAATTAAGCCTCACCTCAACTAATTGAAGTAATTATGTTATCTAGTGTATAATATTGTTGATCTGACTTGTCTTATACTCCTTAACTGGAGTCACCAAGACGTAATCTACAAAAAAAAAGTACTTGTAATGCTCTTAAACCAGGAATGCGATTTCAGTACAACCTTTGGCACCCTTAATGGCACTCCTGTCTTAAACTGCATCAGAAAGCACTACAATACTGCAATAATAGGACAAAATTTAAATAGATAATTCAAAGCAGTATAAACCTCAGGTCAGGTCAAGCGGCGAAAATCGGTCATATTTGATTAATTATGTACTTTATCACTATGTTACCAAGTTGATGTGTTATTCCATCGGGGAAACTTTGTTCAATATAATAATATTACTATCAATGCACGCATTTTTGGCATATCTCAAGAAGGTCATGACCCCCCTGCCCACCCATAATGACACCCCTGTCTTAATTTGCATCACAAAGCACTACAATGTTTTGGACAATATAACTTATTATTAAAAATTAGTGAAGAGAGCAGTTTTGGATTTGAGTGTGTTGCACCTTCACAACATTTATTGTGACTCATTGTCACAATAAATAAAATAAAAAATACTACAATATTGGGACAATATTTGAATAGATAATTCAAAGCAGTTGAAAAAAACATTTTGAAACGATGAAAAATGAAAATAATTGAGGAGTCGTATTGTTGAAGTTGATAATAATAATTATTCTTGACATATATTCCATGATAATCATGATAGTTTGTCAAAACAACTATTTTAACGCTAATGATGATCTAAAACTCTATGTATCTGCTTGCTCCAAATACAAAGATACAGTAGAGCAGGTTGATGCATAGAATGTTCAGGCCAGCATTATCCTTATCGTTAGCATGGTTTTGCCCAAACTCTATTGAATCATAGATGTTTTTTCTCAGAGGATGAAGCCCATATAGGTCTGGGCAATAAATTGGATGATGGTGATTGATGAGTTGCACCTACAGTTTTAGGTGGGTTCCAACTCACCGGGAAGTGATTCCACAGCAGAGAACAAAGTCTGCTGGCCAATCCAATCGGTCACCCTTACAAAGGGCGCCCAGGAGTTTCGTAGCTTATCTCTGATTGAACAGATGCTTGCTACGGCACTCGGTTATCACTTCCCCATGTTACTGTTATGTATTAATGATCACTGTAAGTGTTAATAAGATTTTTCTAACACAAAACGTTTATTTCAGCTTGTCTGTTTTCCGCACCAAGTCTTGTAAAACTTATAAGTTGTTTTTGTAAAAAACAAACAAACAGTAATCTTGTCATAAATGACTGTATTAAATAGCACTGTTCCTTTGCAATTTTACAGGTTGGTGCCACTTCAACTATTTTATCTCGCCTCTAGACAGGATCGTTGAAGGGTGAGCATGAAAAACATTAGTAATTATTTCAATTGCTGCATCCGCCTCAATTCCGTTCTCTTTGAGAAACATCTCATAAGTGCTGCATGTAGTGATGACAATTACTTCGCACATCAAATTTCAAGTGAGTCCTTGTGATTTGTGTCACTTGTTCCATTGTGAATTGGTATCCCATTTCGATCCGATGTGTCATCACTGTTTTCACAAATCAACAAGTGACAAGTGACAAGTGATTATCCAGCTAGCAAGTGATGTGTGCACTCTATGTGTGCATCGTTAGTTCAAAGTTCATTAAATGCATTGTTCAAACGCTGATGCTTGGGTAGTGTTGCAAGTAGGTTTCAATATGGACAACACTTCTAGCTCTCCTCACTTGTAACCATATTATGGACAAGATGGATATAGATAGATATTGGATATTATGAGATGAAGGTGAAGAAGAAGGAAGAGGAGGAGAAGGAGGTAAAGGAGGAGAAGGAGGAGATGGAGGAGAAGGAGGAAAAGGGGGAGAAGAAGAAGAAGAAGGAGAAGGAGGAGAAGGAGGAAAAGGGAGAGAAGAAGAAGAAGAAGGAGAAGGAGGAGAAGGAGGAAAAGGAGGAGACGTAGGGAAAGGAGGAGAAGGATATTGATTGATTTTTGATTGATTGATTGATTTATTTATTGTCTGTACTAGGTCTTGACAGACCCATTGCACATTGAAGGAGATGAAGGAGGTAGAGGAGGAGAAGGAGGAGATGGATGAGAAGGGGAGAAGAAGGAGAAGGAGGGATAGAGAAGAATATTCGTTATGGGTTTACATAATTTTTGGGAATCAAGTCTCACATGAAGTCTCCATTATTCTACAGGCTTTATTCTACATCAAAACAGAGTTTTTCATTCGTTGTATTGCTCCATATATAAATAGAGAAGAATTGAAACATCATTCATATTGGAATCATTTAAATTGCTTAAGTGAATACTTTAGGCTAGTCCATACTGCAAACAAAACCCGTTGCACAGAATCAGCTGATCGTATTGTGCTGTATCACTGTGCCATCGGTATTATTGTTTTATCATTGAGTTCATGGTGTGCTGTTGCAAGGCGTTGATACGATCAGCTGATTATGTGCAACGGAGTGATGCTGCGACGATGCTTTGTTCGCTGTCTGACAATTATTCTCTCTTCATTCATTCAATTGTTTTTATTATTTTCATATTCCCTCTTCTACTGTTCCTTGATTTATATTTTTAATTCATATTTGCTCTTACTTGGTCCGTATTTGAAGTCAAATCAAACACTATGAAAGCAGTAGGTGCTCAACATTTTTATCACAATTACTGGTAAATTTGTTAGAACATGAACTAAAATAAGTTCTCATCTACCTATCTTGTTCTCTCGGCATAACAGTACTGGGTGAGCTTTAGCCTCTCCAACTATCTGCCTCCAAACTAAACAATCACCTGCCTTTTGCTTCCACTTCCTAATCCTCAGCATTCTCAAAAGAAGATTAAATTGGATGAAGTGGAGGTTGATATACTATCTTTACTTCAATCTCTACTTCATCCATCCAGCGATTTATTTTTTTTTCTTCGGAGGATGAAGCCCACATAGGTTGAGACCAGTGCGTGGGTAATGAATTGGATGCTGGTGATTGATGATTTGGACCTACAGTTTTAGGTGGGTTCCGAACCACCGGGAAGTGATTTTACAGCAGAGAACAGAGTCTTTCTTTGCTGGCCAATCCAATCGGTCACCCTTACAAGAGGGTTCAGGAATTTCGTAGCTTATCTCTGATTAAACAGATACCTGCTACAGCACTCGGCTATCACTTCCTCACCTCTATCAATGGCCTACCTCTATGCATTCTTTCCACCAATATTGCTTTTCAAATTTTTCTTGGCATACGTTGTTCAACCATTCTTTCCAGGTAATCAATTCATTAAAGTCTTTGAGATTTTATATGGCACACTCTATCTTTACCACGGAAGATCCTCATCTCGTTTATTTCAATGTTGCTTTTTTTTCTATATTATGCCCTCTTCATTAATGCCTTCATATATTTTCCTAATTACTTTTCTCATCTACTTGTAGAATAAAAAAAGAAGATTGAAGAAATTTAAAAAATGATAATAAAGTTGAAGAATTATTTTATTAATCATAATCATAATGATTCCTTTTTTGTGAGTTGAAAATGATCCAAGAACTTTTTGTGACTTTCTTTTAAAAGCTACTTGTTCAAGCAGTTCATTCAAAATGGAGGAGGGATCATTTGCATTGCTCATCAATAGGAATGAATCTCGAAACAAATTCTTATTCGAGACAAGTACTCCATTACGGGAGTAGGAGACCAACCGACGAACAATCTCTTTTGAAGTTTCAAGTCCGACTTGGACGAGTTTTTCTCTACTTGTTTTACGAGAAAGATCTGTGAGAAAAAGATTGGAGAAAAGTTTTTCGCGGCGAGCACTGAGAGACGTAGAGTACAGTACTTCTACCATGATGTATCTAGGCCATGAAAAGTTGTCGGGGTCGATTTCTAGACGGAAACCGAGACATAGAAGATTTGCTGCTCGAAATGGTTTTCTCTAGTTTTCACAGCTGGATCGGGAACAAGCAAGATTGATCGGAAAGAAAGAGGAGAGGTACGATGGATTTGAAATTGAGAACTGAGGTAGAAAACGGTCATCGAATAAAGACAGAACATTTGTATAAGAGTGTGATTAGAAGGGTTGGTTTAGTACACCAATACATGTGAAAGTTCACCAAAAGTGAACTGTTATAGCAATGAATGAATGAATTTATTTATTTGCCAAAAATTATTACAAACAAACTCTACAAAATAAACTACCGTACTAAAACTTACCAAAAAAAAAAAAAAAACAACAAATCAGCTATGTACTATAACTATTGATTATTGATACAATAAAATAGAGAAACTAAAATAATGTTATTGTAAATTTCATAGTCGGTAGGAAGTGGCAAAGACGCCAGCAAAAGGGAAAATCCTTGTGCGCCAGTGTGAGTATCATCGTCTGTATTATTTTTTGTAACATCATCAGTCATTAATATCATCACTGTGTCATCATTACTCTGTATAAACAAAGTTATTCATAGAGTATATTATTATTATCAAATTAATTTGTTGAAGAGGTGTGTTGAAAGTTTCTTCCACTAGTGTAATAGTGATTTGATGTAATACTTAATAATGTGTCAGACACAAATATGAATCAAATTCCTTATAATCTCCAGATAAAATATCTCAATAATAGATAATTCAGTAATGATAATTATTGTATTATGTGACTTGGCTGCCTCAATTTCGGTGGCAGCAATGACGAGAATTTTGCATTTGTATTTACTCTCATTTAGGATTTGAATAGTCTTGTACAGAACGATTTTCTACTGAGAGGTACTTAAATACTTGGAACCAAAGACAAACACAGAAAGATAGCTGATCTATAATGTGTCCAAAAAGGCTGTTCTTGGAGTTTCAAAATTGACACATTATCTGGATTTTATTGAATATACTATCCGAAATATAGGAATGTGATTTTAGAGTATTCTATATCATGTGAAATAAATTTAAAAAAAGTATCTTTGATTTCACAATCTCTCTTGATTTATTTTTTGGGCTCTTTTTTGAAAACAACCCATTTTTTATGCATGCTAATTTTCAAAGCTTGCAGCTTTTGTTGAATTGAGACAGTCATTGTATGAGAAAGAAGATGATACTCATTGTCATTGTTTCACTTTTCCAGTAGCATGTAGATGACAATACAAACCACCATATAATAAATACTATCATATAAATAAATAGATTGAGTGTTATGATTCAAATTAGAGCTATTTGTGTTGTTTGGTGGGGTATAAAGAAAATACTCGGCCAATAAAGAAGATTCTGGTGGTTTTCAGCGACCAGAAGCAGGAATGAACGTATTATATATATATATATATTTATATATAAAAAACTAGTCAAACCTTTCGTTGAGTTGAGACAGTCAACGTTTTATTATTTTTCTTTTTTCTTTCCGTTTTGTCTAGTGTATATTATGCTTTTGTTTAGTATTCAATATTAAATTTTACTTTATTTAATTGATAATGTTCCCACACGTTGCTAGCTCACAAACTTCGGTTTTGCTGGCAACGCCAATTTTTATTACAAGGATAAGTTTTTATGTGAGTAGGCCCCACCGATTCAATGTATTTTATTTATTGTTTGAATTCTTTTTTGAATGAGGATTCTACTGTATTATTGTAAATGGCAAAAATAAACTATTTTGATATTTTGATTTTTTTTTGAGACATTGCATGAAAAATGACATTATACTCATTCTGTCAGTTTCAGTTTTTCAGGAAGTTCTCTATCTAGTACTAGTATTTCTAGTATTCCCCCATTTATTTCCTAATAGGTTATTTAAACACTCATCTTTATAAATTGATAAAAACAATTACAATT
Source organism: Conomelus anceps (assembly GCA_948455865.1). NCBI lineage: Eukaryota > Metazoa > Arthropoda > Insecta > Hemiptera > Delphacidae > Conomelus > Conomelus anceps. The sequence continues at coordinate 39,403,957 of OX418225.1, read as the reverse complement.
AATAAATAGATTAATGTTCAAGTCTCAATATCGGTTACGGAAAACCTCTACCCCATTTATTAGAGGTCAACCTTTTGTATGTAGGATGCTTAAGTAAAATGATCAAAATGCATGACATCGAAAATTTTCAGCACATGACTCATGTTGAATCTTCTCTTTATGGCCGAGCTACACTGACACTGAAAGAGGCCACATAATAACTCTGATGAAATGATTAAGAGTGGAGAAAGAGATAAAAGTGAGGGGGTGAGTGATTTGAGAGAACTGAAATGAGTGAGGCATTGAACATGATGGTGAGGAAGTGGGTGGTGATATATATGTATATGTACATGATTACACGTATATAGGAGGGTGGTATGAGTAAAGTGGTGGGGGAAGCGATGCTCGTACGCATGCGCAGGGGCCAATAGGAGACGTGTGATCGTCTTGGCCAGTAGTGATAAGGCGCCGCGCGTTGAAAGAGCTGCAACCAGCTTAACCGGCCGTTAAGCACCGGCACGTTTTCATAAATCACTTCACCTTCCCGTGAAAATTTCGTGATAACGCGTTTAATGCTTCATCATCTGTTCACCCATCTTCCAATCCTCCACCTATTGTTTACACGTAAACGAGATAAAACGGGCGAAATTTTTCTTCGATTTTTCTGTTCATTTTTCTCTCCTTCGCGAAGGTGATTGAAAACAAAACAAAAACAGAAGCGGCAGCAGTGGATAGTTCAACCAAGTGTGATTGTTAACAACTACTCTCGGACCTGTTGTACAAAAATATCATTAGTTTTATTTATTGTTAGGTAGTTGATCGTAGATAGCTCTAGTAAACTAGTTTATAGTTTCGGATTTTTTATAAAAATAGTGGTGACATTTGTATTTGTATGATAGCGTAGTTCGACAGTTGAGTTTACGGGTTTTGGAGAAAGTTGTGATTTACCAGCCATCTTTCAGCGTTACAAAGGAAAAACGTGTATGTATGATTTTTCATTAAATTATTCACTCTTAATTATTTTAGCCACACTAATTTGTTCGTTTATTTTGCATGAATCTTATCTAATATTAATTATCGAAATCCTTCACACATGCTAATTTCAGATAACCTTCATACTTAGATCTCAGTAGTTGACCTTAATGGATAACCTTCATAGCCATTTAGCTACATTAATAAAAAGTTGGAACAAAATATTTCTATCATTTTCAATATTTTTCAATATTGTTGCCTTTACTCAGCTTTTTTGAAAAATATCCGAAAGATCATTTTATTATCTTGCAACGTATTCATGAACGTTCCATCAGTATCGCTTGACTTGTGGGACTCATGAATTGCATATATGAATACATTATATTTCAAGCGTTCCAAATCATAAATGTGAAATTTATTTAATTTTAATTCTTTCATAATTATTTCCCCATCACTTTACTACACAATATTTCCATGAAGCAGTATTATTAGAGTATTTGTGACAGGAGTACCGTATATTTGATACATTTCAAGACTATATCTGTTATATTCTGTAATATCATTGTTACAGATTACCGTATTTTCTAAGGTTTTACTTTTTTTGGATAAAAAAATTAGGTTTTTCAATTACTATTGTCAAGGTACAGGCTTCAGTCACTCCTTAATAGATATAAACGAAATATTCCACTTGAAAATTGAAAATCAAAGAAAACAATTATGGACAATAGCCTGCTGCATCTTTTTTAAATGTGTTTTTGCAATGAATAAATAAATAATCATTTTTATAGGAATTCTCTGTAGGGACATGTTAAAAATAGTTTCCCCGATTCAAGACAAACTATAATGTTACCATAAAATAATATTTCAGAATGTTTCTATCAATAATTCAGTAAAAAACACTAAACGAATGTATAATACTATGATGAGTAAAATCATATTATGATTAGTTGTTACTACACCAATTGTTGCACTTTTTAGAAAAATTCAAATATTTCCGCTCTTGAGTTCCCAATAAAATAACTATAGGCTATCTTTTATACCAAATAAAATGGTTATTTTATTTTGGAAGAGTTTTTAGTAATGAGGCGAAGAATTAATGTAGCGTTTGAAATGAGTAAGTTTGTGGTAAATATTGGTGGAATGTGCGCAAACATTATGGTTTTACCTTTTGTTTATAATGTTTAATTATAATAAATCAATTAATTTCTATTTCCATTGCAATTCACGTACAGTGAATCAAGCAAGCACATCAAGCAAGAAATGAAAATGAGAGGGAAAGTTATATTTTTCCTACAAAAAATGTGATTAAAATTTTTGCTGTTTCATTCAACAACAAATGAATCACCTGCACTTGTTATATATATAGTATATCAATCAATTTCATAACACATCTTAAATTATTGAAAATTCTCTCTAATTTGTTTGAAGCCTCGAATAAACAGATCTACACACACACTATTATTATTGTAGAAAAAATTTCGCATATTTATAATGATTAAGATGAGAACAATAATAGGAAGACTAATTAACGCCGAATTCTGTTCAAAAATTCCAGAGTAAGTTTTACAAAAGATGACAATATTTAACCATTAGCCCATCTTCTATATTTTTTCATTGTCTATAATTTCCAAAAATATTATTCATCCACGGTTCTAAATCACCTCTGATTGAAGATATCTGCAATACGTTCTCTTATTCATTATTTGTTATAGCATATAGTTTTTATAAAGTAGTTATACCATGAATTTTCAAGTTTTCTTATGCTGATATTATCATCTTGATCAAGCTGAGAAAAAGTGAATACACTCCCAATTACCACCAAAATCAACATGCTAAAGCAGTCAAATTCACTTTGTTTTCGTAATATATTTATTATCTGTTTCTGACGATGATTAGTCAATACATTGAATTTTAACGTTATTCAGAATTCTGTAATTTATGATACCCGAACAGCTTTCAGTTATATATCTCTATTTTTTGTAAGTAAATTGACTTTTTAAGGCTTAAATAATCGTCGTGGCCGAATATTGAGCGCGCAATCGGCAGCTCTGCTACCTAAAAAAAGTTCTATGAGATATTTGAAAAACTTGCTAAAAAAACGCAAAGGTCAGGAAAAAGTCACAATTGTGAAAATGACACTTAAGCTGCAATTTTTTATATTAATTCCATAATATCTAATGGATCTTGGTGAATCACCTTTATAATAATAATTGTAGTTAAAGTATTACAGGAGTCACTCCATTCAATGGATTTTTGATCCTCTATTCTATTAATATTATTCTGCCACATGCGAAACTATAACAAGTATACTATAGAATGGAAGTAGATGAAAATTCATCGGCCTTACAATCATCAGAAAATTGGCTACAACGTTCTTAGGACCTCAGTGTTATTTAAGAATTCCCAGTATGTGGAATTCAACTAGGCTATTATTTCTCCATCGAAATTTGGGTTATTCCTACAATAAATATGTGTTTGTAGAATCATTAAATTATTTTTCACGGATTTTTCACACTATAGCGTCAATAATTATTAATGACAATCATAGCAGCGAATTGAAACAAATGCTGATGAATAGTCATTTTTACGCTGTTCCAATATGTCATACACCATTCCACAGCATGTGTTTGATACAGCATCTGTGATCATCATCGAGTATAGACTACTGTGAAAGCGTGTGTCAATAATCTGATTATAATAATAAGCGTAGACTACTACGGGTAGTCTACCACGTTTGATTCATGTTATGAGAAAAACTAAATGATTTAAGGCTGTGCGCAAGGTTTTTGGTCATGATATTTTTGTACTTACATGTTAAACATGTTATCTATTCCTGTAATACAAAAATTTTCATTTACTATTTTGTGAAATATGGGGGTTTAAAATTGAAATTCCTCGGTTTTTTGGTGAAATTGATCTTACCTACGAGTTACGTTTAACAATCCATAAATTTTTATATCTGAATAAAATGCTCCTTGAGGAATAAAATGCCTCATGTTTGAAAATCACAAAAATATTCGTTTTCAAAACAGTAAACCGGAAAACTAATTGCTTGATTGGAATAAAGAATATGCAATCTTGTTCCCTAAAGTGTCTTTCACTTATCAAAAGTTTTAAATAAATCGCAAGATCGATTGCTTCCCAAAAAACGAAAAATGTTCAACTTTGAACCCCCATACTCCACAGAATAATTGACGAATTAATTACTCACAGCAATACATAACATTTCAATACCTTAATAACATTCAATACAAGAAAAGTAAAAAAATGATGACTGAAAACTCCACGCACAGCTTTAAAATCACAGAATTATTCCAACTGCATGAATAAAACAGCGAGGTGGACTACCCATAAAGGTCTCCTCGCCAATACAAGCCCCACCTACGCGTATTATTGTTAACAATAAATCAAATTTAACATAAAACTTACTTATGTGTTTGATACAGCATCTATGGTCATCATCGAGTATAGATTAATCTGTAAAAGCGCGTCAATATTCTAATATAATAATAATAAGCGTAGACTATTACGGGTAGTCTACCATGTTTGATTCATGTTATAAGAAAATCTAAATGATTTTAAGGCTGTGAGCAAGGTATTTGGTCATGATATTTTTGCTAAAAATTGATTGATTGATCGTTTCATAGAATTTACAAAACGTTTTGTAGAATTTACAAAACGTTCAGTAGAATTTACAAGACGTTCAGTAGAATTTACAAGACGTTCAGTAGAATTTACAAGACGTTTCATAGAATTTACAAAACGTTTCTTAAAGTGCCATCAAATCAAATTGTTTTATTGTTCAAAAGCATTACAAGAATTGTCGTTCAGATACAGCTAATAAAATAACAGTCAAATCTTAATAATACTAAGCGTATGGTTTTTATTGGTGGGGAGAGCCTTATGGGTAGTTCCAACTCGCCGTTTGAGCCTTATTACGGAGAACACGGTAGACCTAATATTTTAGGTGGGTTTCAAACCAACTTAAAATTCTTATAAATCATGTTAACAGCTAGTGGAAATAATTTATAAAATTCTTTTAAAATACGAAGGCTCTTAGAACACGAGTTCACCAATAGGGGTTGAGAAACAAAAATTTGTCCCACTAGTTTTGTAGAATTTACAAAAGGTTTGGTAGAATTTACATCGCAGAATTCACAAAACGTTTATAGAAAGATAACTTCCTATTTTTCTTATAACTCCGTTTTCTACTGCAATTCTTTATTACTTTCTATACTGTACAATTATTCTTGTTTTAATTAGTTAATTCTTTCTTGATGTATTTATTGAAAAATGTTGGTTTTGTCGTACCAATAATTATTTTGTATGGGCACCTACTGAAAAACCTGCCGGTTCAGTGGGACCCGTGATTTATTTTATTGAATAAAAAATTGATTGATTGATCGTTTCATAGAATTCACAAAACGTTTTGTACAATTCACAAAATGTTTTGTAGAATTTACAAAACGTTTAGTAGAATTTACAAGACATTTCATAGAATTTACAAAACGTTTCATAGAATTCACAAAACGTTTCGTAGAATTCGTCGAGTACGATCAAACTTCTGGCAGCACTCCCCATTTTGAAATCTAGAGCAAGTTTAGTATTCGACAATGGCGGATTGTGGGAAGCTCATTATTATTATCATCATCACTATCACCCACTTGACTGCGCTATCAGTGCTGTCTGCATTGCATCGTGCCCGATTTCAGGGCCTAGAGTGGCGACCGTATGGAATCGATTTCTAAGGTCCATCGTTATAAGCAAGCATTCATGCACTCGATCTTTTTACGTGTTTACACGCGCGCACTGTTTAGGTTAGGCGAACCGTTTTTTTTTTGTTTGAGGGCCGAACGGAACCTACAACACTGACAGCTTCAAGTAAACTCTTGTCTAAATTTAAACTGTTTACAATATATATCCGTCAGTGCAGAGAATGCTGCACGAACTCTAGCGAGCACACACATACACACAGTACACTTCTTTCTCTCCGAAACCTAGCCGTTTGTCTCTCTTTGGAATTCGGGAATTATTTGACGTTTGCCAGTCGACGGCAGAGTACTGGAATGCCATGCCTTGTTTGCTCATTTGCTGGCCGCAGAATTTTGCAGGCTTTGTGGCAGCATTTTTCACAATACGCTTCTAGATTGCGAGCAACGTGATATAATGCTCCTCGTAATGTGTCGAGTTCTCCGTGAGCTTAGTATTGTTTCGTTGATCATATTTTAGAATGTTTTTACTGGCCTTCAATCATAACTTAAAAAAAATTTGTTTTACCGAAATTTTCACTATTACACTTTGTAATTTATGCCACACCAAAATGTTGAATAACATTCGAGAATTAATAGCTTGAAAATAAAGTATCATATAAATAATAGAGTCAAATGATAATGGCCTATCAAAGTGTCAAATGTATAATGGCCTATATATATATATATATGTAAACTCTTTCCTAGTAATTAATTTGTTACCGAGTTTCTTTTTATATTTATGAGCATATTAACTTCCTGCAAATGTAGCAAAAGTGTAAATTTGTTATGACGGAGTTTATATGTAAATTTTGTATTTTTAAAAGGAAAAAGAATAAATTTGATTTAATAACGAATAATGTTTATGCTTCCAACAATAAAAAAGATTCTTTTCCAGTAAAAGACACTATTTCTTTGTAGTTCCTTCCACATCAAAATAGTATTCGAGAATAGCTTGGCTACAGTGTTAATTTATGAATAAGATGAATCGCATAGTATAGTGGACTGCCAAATAAATACAGTTTTCAATATATAATGTCAAATATATTCAGTTTCTAGAATATAATGTCGAGTAAAGTGCCAATATATCGTACTAGTACAGTACCAGTAAAGTGGAAGATTAATGATATCCGTCAAGGAAAACAACTGGAATACTTACCTAGTTACTTCATGAATTGTTATAATATTTTAAAGCTTTTGTGAATAATTCATTTTTCTAGTATTTACTATGTATTATGAGTAGTTCATTTTAATAGTATCCACGTATTTACTATGTACAAGTACCATTTATACAATATTAATTGTGCTTTTCACGTTGGAATGAGAACAATAGTTTTACTGAAACTATTGTAAAAAAAGAATAAAACACTGTTAAATGTTGTCAACTCCACTTCTTTATTACTACAGCACTGGACCGCGGTTTCGTGGCTCGAGTACTGTTGAAAATGTGACTGGTGAAGCCACGAAACCGCGGTCCAGTGCTGTAGTAATAAAGAAGTGGAGTTGACAACATTTAACAGTGTTTTATTCTTTTATTATGGAGTTCCACAACATCAACCAAAATTCTACAAATAAGTTGAAACTATTGTGACTCGTAGAACAAGGTTTAGAAATTTATGTTTGGAAATGTATTCTTTAATAATTAAACAGATGTGTCAGGTTGATGGGTGAATAATTATTCTCTTCAGTAATCAAAGAAATTTTGGAAAACTTAAATTATTACTTTCTACTCACCGATAGCCACAGATAATGTCGTGAGTTTTCGAAGCCAATTTTCTTCTCTATTCTCTTTTGATCGTTCCATCTCCATTTCTTGAAAATATGCATTCATTCAAAATCGTCCAAAGAGTGGCCGCATCAGTTTTAATACGGAAACAATCCTGGAAAATAAAATAACTTATTAGTGATCGAATAATATCAACCTTATTTCATACACAAAGATATCGCCTTTAAAGTAAAAATTTCCAATTCCACGTTTTTACACTGTAGGCTACTTCGTTCTCACATAGTCTTATCTAATCAGATTAGATGAGCAACGCCCTCGTGGGCCTTCTCTGTAACCTGACCAATCGAATTGGCCAGCAAAAAAGACTGCTCTGCAGTAAAATCACTTCCCAATGGTTCGCAACCCACCTAAAACTGTAGGTTCAACTCATCAATCACTATTATCTAACTCCTTTCGCACGCACAGTTCTCAATCCTATGTGGGCTTCATCCTTCAAAAAAAAAAATTAATAAATAAAAATACAGTCCTAATGAATTAATGGAGTAATACAGTTGATTGTGAGAAAGTCGATCTTAATGTTTTCCACACTTTTCCACTGAAAAACATTAATGAAATATATTGTGAAACAAGAAAGAGAAAATTCAAACTATACTAGCCAACTTGAAATTTTATTTTATACAGTATTTAATACATATTTCACTTTTCATGATTTCCGATGACATAATCAATACATTCCAATTTGTTTATTGGGTAGTATGACTTTTGCATCACAGACATATTTTTCTCCATTTTTTCCTGGTCCCGTTTTGAGTTATGACTCGATGCACATAATATGCAGGTAATGTCTTTTTTACTATGCGTATAAACATTTCAGTGAGTAGGGTACGCGTTTTCCATTCATGCAAAGTTTGACGTGAAAATCCCTTGATGGTTCGCATTGACAAAACACGCACTCAACTATTTATGGGCCAGCGTGGGGAGCAGGTGTGGCCGTGAAGATAACCAAACAAAGAGAGAGAAAGCTAGAGAGAGTGAGTGAGTAAGAGTGAGAGAGAGTGAGTGAGAAAGACTTGAGAGAAAGAGTGCACAGCTGAACTCTCACATCAACATGGCACGCCATTAGCTTTATGAGTTTTATAGGGTGGAATAAATATTGACTCGTTTTAGAAGACTTCAAGCATGTAGAAAATATAGGGCTAATGTACGCCACTGTGTAACTCTATATATAAATATATATTCATTATAACCTTTAATGAACCAATTTCCTATTAGAATTATTATACAGGATTGAAATTATTGAATACCTGAGTTTTCTTTGAAAATTGTTACATGATTAAAATTATATCAATATTTGAAAATGAAAATTATTGTTATATCAATTGAAATAATTTTATCGCCAATATTCGACATCTCGCGTTCGATTCTTGATCTAGGTCAAACATTTTCCATCATAACATCGTTACGTACAAACTTTGGGTTCATATTTCAAGAAAAAAGGGAAATTTGAAGAAAGAATTAATTAGATAGGTTTCGATCTCATAAAAAACATAAATATTTTCCTATCAACCTCAATAATTTGGGCAATGTAGCATATATGCAAAATTTGTGAAGGGAGAAGTTTTGGACTTGAGTCTGTTGCTCCTTCACATTTATTGTAATTTTGTCGCAATTGATAAATAAATTGAATGTTGCGATTTTTCTTAATCAAAATATACGTCTAAAGTGTTAGATTATGATTAGGTTTATTGAGACTGTTATGATTATTAATCAAAATATACGTCTAAAGTGTTAGGTTATGATTAGGTTTAATGAGACTGTTATGATTATTAATCAAAATATATGTCTAAAGTGTTAATTATGATTAGGTTTGTTGAGACTGTTATGATTATTATGAGACAATCATGACGTTTGTCAGCATTACTATCAACTAGTTGACTAGATTATAAAACTATGGAGATGTTCGTGTGTAATACTGTACTTAGAAAAAATAATAGACATCAGTTGTGGCAAGAAGATAAAACAGATGCACAAAGAAGACTGAATAATCTACACTACTCTTTGTATATTATAGTCAGATGCATAAGGGGGACTAGTCTCAAGTAGACCTCTTCGCTCTATGTGAATATCACGTGACTAAATATTAGATGTTTCCTCATTTTCATCAAATCTTTATACTTGGGAGTTTGACATCCTGGAGCATAATATTATCTTCTTGGATTTCTTGTTCTACGATCTTCGTTGTTAATGTTTTGTTGTAAATTTAATAATATTATCATTATAGGGAAAACTCTTTTCATAATCAATAATGACTCTGAGAAATGCTTTTGAATTTGTTCCTTAGAAGCATCATGACTGAAGATCATCAAACTTCTCACAAAATCACGAGTTACGTTTTTCGAATTACAGAATTAAGTTGTTCACATTTTAGAGTTGTGAATATTATTCTATTAAGGATGCTTGAGCCACCATTACTCTTTTTGAAAACAATTGTAAACTTCTCTCTCAATCAGAGTTCACTCTTATTCAAGGTTTATGAGAGTTTTATAAGTTCAATTCTTGGATATTCGCCTTCTCAATTAATTCGCCACATGATCTCCCTTACAAGAAATGTGAAATTTCTCGAGTTGATTGCAAGTTTTGACTCCTGGACATGTAATTTTCAGGGAAATTTTGATTTAGTAATGCTATTCTCCTATCAAACCCATGGCAATAAGTCAAATTCGAAATAATTATAGCATTCACGCTGACACACTACTCATTTTCAAATGAACCAGTTCCACTCATCATTATCGAACTAGCCTCAAAATTTGAGGTCAGTAAAATCACTAATCATGAACACATAATAATAATAATAATCTAATAATAATAATAATAATAATAATAATTATGATATTCACACTGACACACATTAAAACTGAATAACTAATTATTTTAAGTTATTTAATTTACACTGGAACACATTATTATTATTATTATTATTATTATTATACTATTTACACTTGGGCACACCACATATTTCAAATGAACCATTATCACTCATGATTCATCTAGCCTCATAATTTGAGGTCAGTGAAATCACTAATCATGGACACATAATAATTATGATATTCACACTGACACACATTGACATTACATAATCAATTCTTTTGAATTATTTAATTTTCACTGATACACATTATAATTATTATTATTATATTTACACTAGGGTACACCACATCTTTCCAAATAACCAGTTTCACTCATCATGATTCGTCTAGCTACATGATTCCAGGTCAATGAAAACATAATAACTATGATATCTGCACTGGTACATATGAACACTTGAAAATTAATTCATTTTTAATGCTATTCATACTGGAACACATTATAATAATGATATTCACACTGGGGTACACCACATATTATCAAAAGAACCAGTTTCAATCATCATGATTCGTCTAGCCATTTAGCCACTTGGTTTCAGGTCAGTGAAGACATAATAATATGTTATTTAAACTGGTACGCATATAAATTTGATAATGAATGCATTAATGATCCCATTTACACTGGAACACACAATAATTACGATATTTACACTGGTACACCACACATTTTCAAATGAACCAGTTCCATGATTCATCTAGCCACATGATTCCAGGTCAGTGAAGACATTCGCATTGGTGGTTTTGAGCTGGAGTAATGCTTTTCTCAATTTCTCATCTCTCAAGCAGACATTGGGCACTCTCACACTCTCTCACTCACAATTCGTCGGCTGGCTCGATTCGTAGGCTCGTTCCTCTTGAGCTTGGCCCCCCTTTCACAGAGTGTGCCGTTGCTGCTGCTGCTGCTTTGATGATGATGGAGATGATTCTCTCTCGATGACGATGATGATGATGTGTACGCGCGTGCACGTTGTGACGTCACACGATCGATCTTCTCCAGCCGCCGTAGTTGGAAGCGCGTCGTATCAAGTCCACTCCATGCAACTTCGCTTCACCGTTTTGTTGTGATCGTCATTTTGAGGTTATGTTGGCGGTGTTCGGTTGTAAGAAGTGATCTCCAGCCATGTGAGGGTTGGTTCACACAGCCGCGATTCTCCCAGGACGCTAACCGCGTTACTAAAATCGGCAGGTGTGAAGTGGGCCGATCATCGCCCACCAGTGTGATGCGGGCCTGGCTCATGGGATCTAACAAGTGCTCATCATCGCATTATGGATCGAAAACACTAATAGGCGGCGGGACCTGATAGTGGGCAACTTGGCCCACTCTTCTGCTTGCGGCTACTGTCTGTGTGTACATGTGAGTAAGGTCATCGATCGATTTGAAGAACAAATTTCATGTTCTAGGAAAAATAGATGTCTGAATAATTTGAAACATATGTTTATACACATGTTGATACAGTGATCAATTTGGGAGTCTGCATCAGATCTTCATAAATTTCCACACAAATACAGGAATCTGATTCTTATTATTTAGATTACATGTCTCAAAACTCCATGTCAAACGTCACGTCAGCAGAGCCAACAAACTATTCCCGGCATATATTTATGGGAATTTCAAGCTCTCAGAACAATTTGATGTCTGAAAATATGTAACTTATGTGCGTGTGAGTCAAGTAATCGAATGAAAAGTTTATGACTACGAAAGAAATTTAGGGAAAATGAGATGTTCAAAAATGTACAAGAGACTAGTCAGTCAAATATTCATGAAGAGTGGTGGATGAATATTCTTCAAATACAATGTAATTCCAGTTACTTGTCTGTGATTATATTATGCTATTTGACGTTGGTTTCATCCAGTATTCGATCATAGCAAAGCAGATGAAGGGGAGAAATTATTAAGGATAACTAATAATTCAACGATGATGATGATGATGATGATGATGATGATGAACATAGAATAAATTTAGTGATAGAGAGATTGGCAATTGGAGATTGGATATATGGTTGTATAATTGGGCTGGTTAGATTAAATCGAAATTCATCACCATATCACAGGTTAAATTTCCTCTTCTTGAATATGTACGTTTTTGAATGTGCCTATTCATCCCCATCAATACAACTTCATATAGAAAAATTATATAAATTCAATAAAACAATTAAGAGCCTCATTAATTGAATTTGTTTAAAGTAATAAAATTGGTTGATAAGTTGAAATAATCAATCTACTTTTTTTTCTCCATTTATACCGTCAAGAAAGAGTGCATCTATCAGAAAAAGATCACTCCTTTCACCTTTGAAATTCTCAATAACACTGAAATTTTTTACAAAGATATCTACGAAATTCGAACATTATTCTCAACATGTCAATATATTCTTAAAATCTCATATTTTAGGAATTAAGATGATAGTGGAGGCTCATTACGACCACCTTTTTATGGGTAGCAGAAAGGGAGGTCTCTAATTTTGGAGAAATGTTAGTAACCTTTTAAAATTGATTTCCAATTGATATTCCATTATTTATTTGGACTGTCCACTTGAACCTACTTATATTATTCCCAATAGTTGTTCAGACTCTTTAGAAGTGCACGAAACGGATGATATTCTTATAAACGATCGACAAGATTATTGCATACCAGAAATCTAATGAACAGCCTACTTCATGGAGTCAGAATCTAACGTTATTGTGATGAATATGAATCTAAATGCTTCTATCAATCCTCTACGGTAACTTTTTTTGTTCATGCTCGTATTTTAACATATCCAAGCATTGTGTAAAAGTAGTGACGCATATTTGTAGGAATCTGATTTTTTGTCAAATTTAAAGTACATGACTCAAAGATCCATGTCAAAAGTCAGCAGAGTCAACGAACTATTCTTGGGATATATTTATCTATTTGGATCATCTTGCGTTGTTTTGGCAGACAACAGAAATCAAATCTCTTTCCTAGATTCTTGACTGGGAACGATGGACGGAATTGGGATTTATAAAACATGAAGGAGAGAATATTACATCATTGTAAAAAGTCCAGCAGTCGCTTCCTAAACAAGTTCTGCCTAAGGGTGCTTACACAGTGGAGCATCCAACACTCGATGATAATGACCACACAAAATCAAGCAAAAGCTATGGAATGATAGCGTCACGCTGCTTCAATCTGCCATACTTTATTCCACATAATTTTTTTGATATTGTAACGGTGATTATCTCAAGTTCAGGAGACTCCACTTATCCTTATGATTAGAGCCTGGATATTAGGCAGTAAAAAACACGAAAATAGACAGGCAAAAAGGCAGTAAAAAACACGAGAATAAGCAGTTAAAAATGAAAAATAGGCATTTTATAAACATTGTGAAAATACAAATATAATAATTGGATAACTTACATTCTACTGGTTGCACATAATTAAAATATATTTCTTCAAGTTCTCTTGAGTTCAACTTAGTCTTCTGCCCGAAAGGATATATTTCATAATTGAAAACGAACTTTCCACATCGACTGATGTGATTGGTGCTTATTTTTAGTATGCTACTGAATTTGGGCTCATTTCAAGTTCAATAGATATGTAACCTTGAACTATTTTAGAAAATTAATTTTTTTTAATTATTTTATTTTGTCCAAACCTGAATTTGAAAATGACATACGATTTCATTTTTCTTTAATTAGACATCCCACCTCACCAGGAACAGCTCATCAATGTTATTTACTAGTGCATTCACTAGATTTACTGAAGCAGTAAGAGTCTTCCCCCCCCCCTCTATTCAAGTTTTGTTATTATTTCAGGAAATGTAGAATAAAGCATTGGAATAAAGGATAAATTGTTGCGGACACTAACTCTATTTAACAAGTTCTTGACTTCTCGAATCGAAGCAGCATCATCTTCGAAAAGTGCAGTGATGCATCTAGCCTATATATCTATATATGCATAATGGTAGCTGAATTTATGTACCTACTCTATATATATATAGTTGAAAACCCTCAATCTTCACTATTATATTATCATTTTTATTCGTAAAATTCGTTGAAAATAATTAATGTTTATGCACACGTTCTTTCATGCTTTATGGTTTTACTTTAAAACCAGCGTTTCAGGCAAAAATAGGCAACTTATAGTGGAATAGGCAAAACATCCAAAAACTATCGAAATATGCATTATGCCTAAAATCAAGGCATTTTGCCTCATATCCGGGCTCTACTCATGATCGTTTGATAGATGAGCTTCATAAATTCATAGGTGATGAAGTTTCCCAAATACTATGATTACAGCAGTTTAATTGAAATTGAGTGAAATGCTCATAAAAAATGCAAATAATTCTTAACCACTGTAAGGTTTCTTATACTGGATATGTGGCTGATGTGATATGATGTTCAAACAATGAATTCTACCAAATAGATTAAATCAATTTATTTCAAGTAAGTTCAGTAAAAAGCTTGTTATAGAGTTAAATGTATGGATAGTTTTAAATAATCCTATTGTATTCTAATTATTGATTTTCGACAGAACTTCTCCTTAGTTTGGTGTAGAAGTTTTTAGTGTTGACTTATTTTTGGACTGTTAATTTATTGCGGTCTCTTTACATTTTTGTCTCGCCTTTCCATATTCCTTTCTTTTACGTACTCCCTTTCCCCTTCCCTGTTTCCTTAGTTTGTTTTGTTGCTTCAGGTTTTTCAATCCTTCTGTCCTATAATTAATTGTAATGGCTAAATATATATAAAACTTTACCTTAGTTTAAACGTTTCCTTAAATTCTTTTCAAAAATTATAATTGTATAACACTCGGCCCCTGCGCACAGGTTTTAACCTTGCAGGGACCTTCCTTATTATATTTTTAATTTACTGCTTTTTATATTTAAATTGTATATTCAGATGTATTTCATATATATTCTTATGTTTCTTTTTTGTGAAAAGGATAAATAAATGATTTTGATTTGATTTGTATTTGATATTGGAAAAAATTGCACTGGTTGGCCGAAGACTCATTAAATAAGTCGTACATGTAATGAAACATTGTATTGGACTCATTAAATAAGTCGTACATGTAATGAAACATTGTATTGGACCTTTGATGTGCAGAATGTCGTGTTAAGTTCATGAGAAAGAAAACAATTATTGATTTAATATTCAATTTCATATTATTTATTTATTTCATCTATTACACAAAACACAACCAAGTGGAGATACAACAGGCACAGCCCACTACTGTTTTCTTTACGATTTTTTTCACTGAAAAATCCGAATTATAAGTTATGTCCACGTTTAACTAGAAATTTTGAGAACTTAAACTATTTTATTTATATAGTTACAGCTATAGTGAGGGATGAGATTCTTTAAGTTTCAAAAAACAATAATTATGCTACGTGCTACAGTAAAACAAAACTCTTATGCCCGGTTTCTGAGTTGTTCATTAACTTAATGGACCATTAACTCAATCCTGGAGCAATGGGTTAATGATCCATTAAACTTAATGAACAACTCAGAAACCGGGCATTAGTATTGAAAAGATACTACTCTTAGTACTCTTTTTAGTATTGAAAATAGCTATATGGTACCTGGTTTGGTGAAATAATCTGGAGCGTCATACACACGTTTACACTGGATGGAATTAATACTATTCTTGGCTACAATAAACTTTCTCAATCGATGTTCCGGAGGACTGAAAAGCTGATCGACTTTTTGCAGGAAAGTTCAGTCACAAAACACTAATTGGTGATGTAAAAACAGTGGTAAAAAGTTGGTAAATTTCTTAACTTATTCACGAGTCTCTTATCGAACCGAAGAGCAAGAAATGATGTCATCTAGAATTTGAACAGACTCGTAAAAGACATGGTTCATTCGTCCTGCTAGCGTTGACTCCGACGGGAGAGGTGAGGTTTAAAGTTTAAAACGACGGTTAGCGAATTGACGATTTGAATGTCTCGAGAGGTGGAAGGAGAAGCGTGTTAATTCTAGAACTATCAGGACTTCTACTACTTTGCTACTTGTTGATTCGCTCGAAAGATGTCGCTGTTTTGTAGGGGCGAAAAATTGTACTAAAACAGAGATCGTCCCTTAAATTCTTTACGATTCGCAACAGTAAATCTTGATTCTGTGTCTTGTTGCTCCGTTGCTCTTGAATTAGGGATTTAAACGAAGCGTATGCGCTCTACTAAGCTAGGTTAGTTTGGGTACGCAGCCTCCCTCAGTCTCGGCCTCAACATTCGTCTTAATAAAGATGGCCTCCAGTTACTACGTCTAGTGATAAATTCGCCATTCATTCTCGTTTTATATAACGCAGATCTGCTGTATACGCGCGGTCGTACTTTTTGATATCCTGAATTATTCATGAAGAGTGTTCATGAGATGTTAACGTCAGTTTTGCGTTGTAAATTACAATGCCAGTTTCGGTTATATGTATACTTTCGCCTCTCTGATTTGCGACGGCGAGCTTTTTCATGCGTTTCGCCAACGAGAATTTATATTACGGGCTGCTCGGCTGGTGGTGTACGGTAAACACGTCTGCGCACTTCGGATGAGCAATCAGGAAATACATTTTGATATCTGTTGTTCGTTGTTGGTGCAACGCTTATTATTCTCACATAATATTTTCCTTTCAGATAGATCGGATAGAGTTTTACATCTAGTTTAAATCTCCCTCAAAAAGTGAAAATGCTCATCATGTATACTTAAATCAATAAAAAATAATATATGTTTAGCGTAGAATAGCATTGTCCCACTTTGATTTTATAAATTGTATGGATACAGAGCATGAAGAGAAAATTAAAGCCGTGAAAATTGCTACATTATATTATTATCACTTATTTTCCTTCCAGATAGATACGATAAGTCTTCCAATTAACATTCAAGCTATCAAACTCAACTTTTCCTTAAAAAGTGAAAGAGCTCATGAAGAGCACTCAAATCATTAATTAAATATAAATAATATTCGTTTATCGTATGGCATTGACACATTTTTATTTATCAATACATAAAACAAATTCACATATCCAGTGCAGTATAATTTTAATGAATGATAAGACGAAGTTGTCACAACTACATTTATTAAAAAAATACAGATACTAATTTCGGATGTTACTCCATTATCAATCTGAAACAAACAAAAACAAAAGTACAGAGCAGTTTAATTTAAACTAAAAACGGAATGATACTATTGGCTAAGGGATAGGTTGACCTTCATTGACGGTTCGTGATTGGTTGGGGACCATAACCTATTCGGTATTCCATAATACACATCACGCCCACTGGTGGGAGGAGCAGCAAGCAAAAATAAGAGTCAAATCAAGAACTAAAAGCTGTGAACATCTAGAAAGTAACACACTTTCTATAAGGGAAGAGCATAAACCTATTCATGCCCAGGTTTTTTTATTCATTTTATCTATAAAGTAATACACTTTCTAAATGTTTACGGTTTTCAGTTCTTGATTTGATTCTTATTTATGCTTGTTGCTCCTCCCAGCAGTGGGCGTGACTTGTTAGGGCCTTCAACCAATCATAAACCGTCAATGAAGGTCAGCCTATCCCTTAGCCAATAGTATCATTCCGTGTTTAGTATACATTAAGCTGCTCTGTACTTTAGTTTTAGTTTGAGATTGATAATGGAGTAACATCCGAAACTAGTATCTCCATATTTTTAATAAATGTGGTTGTGACAACTTCGTCTTATTATTCATTATGGATATTTTCCACAATATCACCTTCACCATTACAAAGATAGTATAATTATTGGGTGAATGAAAGAAGGGATAAGGGAAAAGCATGAACCTTTTCATGTCCAGTTTTTTTTATCTATTTTGTCTCATTCTGGGTTAATTCTTCCAAATGATAATATTATAGACCTTCAATTTTAGAGTGAATGTAATTTTAATGTGGGTGTACAGAGAGAATAACCCAACTCTACCTCTATTATACCTAGCAGAGAAACTCCGCAATATACACAAAAATAGCTATTTTAAATAGGACAACATCCTGCTTTCTGAACTGGCCTGAACAATATTGTACTGGAGTTAAAATGCAGGTTGTATTGATATTATTCGCCATTTGAGCATTGAAAAAATTCTAGACTAGTCGATGTTGTATGTTTGTGTTGTGAACGTCTTGGAATCTTTAGCTGTCAAATTATTTCAATAATCGAAATTTCTGTTTCTATTTGCAGCAATTCTTAGAAACATATTCAACGGCCTTCCTGTTCAAGTGCTTTATTTGTGCGTGCGTGTGCGTGTGTACATGTGTGATAGATCTACTAGTAGTGTAGTAGTGTGAGTGCTCACACGTAATAAAAAATAAAATAATAAATAAATTGATAAAAACGCGTCTTGAATTAACTAATAGTGATTCGTAGGAATTTTGGAGTAGTGCAGTTTAGTGATCCATGCGGGGATTTGAGGTTAGCAGTGATTCTGGTCTAGACTTCGCTACCGTATAGCACAAGAAACCCATCAACATTGAGACTAATGAATCCTGCAGTCGTGGAAGCACTCAGCATTCCGGAAGGTCAGTTTTTGATCTTTATCGATGTTGTGTATTCGATGTATCGATGTTGTGTATTCGATGTATCGATGTTGTGTATTCGATGTATCGGTGTTGTAAATTCGATATATCGATGTTATGAGCTCGATTTATTGATGTTATGAGTACGATTTATTGATGTTGTCTGAATAATAAGCTCTCCATTTTAGGAGGAATGAAGTGGAGAAGGTCTTGCTAGAACGTAGCCGGCAATCAAAACTAGACATAATAATAAGGTGAAATAATAAAGTGAAAGCGAATAACAAATATGAAACCGGAATGTACTAGATATATTTATACTTCAATGTAGGTATGTACTTGATGGAAAGTATCTGCTTAAATCTATTTGAAAGTAGAAAATCTACTTTATATGAAGTTGAAGAGTATCTACTATCTACTATCTTAAATAAACTCACTTAATGCTTGCTTGGTCCTATCAGAATTGAAAATGGTTAAAATTAAATATTAAAACTGACACGTGAGCCGAAACCAATACCACTCATAAATAATATCTTTATGATCCTTGGTCCTATCAGAATTGAAAATTGTTGAAACTCAATATTGTAACTGAAATGTTGGCTAAAACCGATAACTTTTGTCTCAGATATCTTTATTTACTGGACATTCTTATCATTCTAGTTAAAAAAAACTGACATTCTACATACACTAATCTACAACTGGTAGTTGGCTTGAAAATATATTTCAGTTGATATTCAATAAATTTTAATATCGATATTTCAGCATTGCTAGTTCTCCAAAACATGGCTGAAACGGCGAAGAGAAAATCAGAGATAAGCTACAAAACTCCTGGGCGCTCTTTGTAAGGGTGACCAACTGGATTGGCCAGCAAAAAACTGTTCCCTGCTGTAAAATCACTTCCCGGTGGTTCAGAACCAGCCTAAAACTGTAGATCCAACTCATCAATCACCATCATCCAATACATTACCCACGCACTGGTCTCAGACCTATGTGAGCTTCATCCTCTGAAAAAAATCTATGTGTAGGGGTTTCCCCATTAATAAAGGTCATACGCTTATTATTGGTTGCTGTTTGAAATTGCCCCTTGAAGAAATGGTATAGTGGAAGTATTTTAAAGTTGAATATTGATGAAAACCATATGGAACTACCCGAGAGAGTTTCCCCACCAATATAAAAGTCGTACACTTATTATTATTATTGCTACTAGTTGGTGGTGAATCTTTTTCTTCAAATCGGTATAGAGGTATACATATTAATGAAAACCAGAAATTATTGTGATACATGCACGAACTATCCTAAACATCCCTGAAACTATTTCAATGAATCGTGGCAAACACAAACTCTGCCTAGGTGTCCTTTGTAGTTGTTTAAAATAACATTATAAGGCCTACATACCCAACCACTGGCATTTGATAGGATAGACCCAGTCAGGCCATACCCAAGCCATTCCTCTTTAAGCCCGTACAGGTATTAAAGCTGGAGTGTACATTTCTGGTGATTTAGGGAGCGACTGACTGCAATTGCATGCCAGTAGCATGCTGCTTGAAATACCAGCATGGTAGCGCGTGGCATGTCAACCATTTTCGTCGCTTTCCATATGACTCAGAGAATGCGCAGGGAATGTCGGCCCATTCAGTTTTCCATTATTTTCCAGAGTGGGCAGTTAAAACCTATCAACAGGATGTATGAGAAATTTTTGCCAGTTATAAACATGACAAGCAACAGGGTAAGGCATGC
Source organism: Conomelus anceps (assembly GCA_948455865.1). Classification (NCBI taxonomy): domain Eukaryota; kingdom Metazoa; phylum Arthropoda; class Insecta; order Hemiptera; family Delphacidae; genus Conomelus; species Conomelus anceps. The sequence goes on along the minus strand of OX418225.1, from coordinate 39,383,398 downwards.
TGACACGTAAATGAATACTCTATTTATTATTGGGTTCATTGTCGGTATTAACTTTTCGGTGGAATTCCTTTAGTTCCAAATTTTCCCGAGGTTTGTAGATCATGTGCATTTTCTACACAGAGAGTGGAATGAAAGTCCAGTTGTTCACATAGATATTGTGAAGCATTGGGGACATCTATTCTATCTTTGCTCTTCCATAACCAAACATCATCACATTTAAATATAACTGTCAATAGTTGATAGCAGCAGTACTTCAGTTCTGTTTTATAATATAATGTCTTTGTATAATGTTTTATAATTGTCTTTTCTTAGTTAGATGATTAATTTCTGATGTTGGCGAGACGAGCCATTCCTCCACACAGGCTTAGCCTAATGAGGGATGCACTAAAAATTTCATTGTATTCAATGTTTTTTAAAAATCTTTAGTTGAGTGAATAGAATATTTGATTTGAAATGAGCAGTAATGTCGGTATAAAGCTGTGAATCATTTTGTGACCGATCCTCAACATCCGTACAATCTTCTTACCACATTTAACTTTTTTAACAAATTAAAATTTCTTCTCTAAACCTTATCCATACTCTTGCAAACTCAGTACTAATAATCACCTATTTTAAATTATTTTTCTTTTGCATGAACTTCAATCCAAGATCCTGGGTGATGATTATTGAAAATATGGACCAGTGTCTGGACCGTTGATCAAATACAGTGGGGCGAGTCTCGGGAATCGGGCAATTCAAAAAACGTATTGTGTCACAATAAGTGGCATATATTATCCCAATCGAAATCACATCCACTATATTAGTGAAAATAGTAAGTCTATTTCTACGTTATGAATAGCAATTATTGTACTCTAAAACGTCTAACTACCTGTGAGGGTCTCATCACTTGATTATTGATACTCTCAGAAGTATTTATAGAAATCTTTAGTAAATAATGTGCATGATTGGTGGTGAAATTCTTCAAATCTGATAATTTGGCACTACTGGGGTAAAATAATTGAATACTTGTTTTCTGTGACCTATAGTAACTCAAGTTTTTTTCTGATTTAATCTTGAAACTTGATAAATCATGCCAATGGCATTAAAATTGAATAGATTTATTATTGCCTGCGATTTTCCTTCCAGTGATTTTTTATCATATTTTTGGAAATCTCAACTTCCATTTCTCTCACATAGGTAGTTCCCAAGTGCACAGTTAGAGGAAGGTAATGAAATTTAAAAAATTAAATTCCAATATCATAGCTTTTCTGGCTTCTGACAGTTTACTGAATGTTACATTTCAAGGATAAATTCTTGAATTTCTTGATCCATAACGATCTGCGTTGTTAATAATAATTTTTTGGTAAATTTAACGACTTGCGGTCAATTCTATTTGTGAATAAATAAATATTCACTCACGTAGGCTGAAACGTTTTCGAATCGTGATGATTCATTTTCAACAGCCGTTCAATCGTGAACGTGAGAAAATATTTAATTATTCTCAATTAAAATTGACTGCAAGTCTTTAAATTTACCATAAATATTTGATATAATAAGGTCTTATTCTATCGTAATTAATAGTAACAAATTTTAGCCTACGGTCAGGTCGATAGCTGAGAGCTCTCATCTCTAGACCTCTCTACGCAGTTATTATCGAGCATATTTTAATTGATCAAAAACGCACCCTGCACAGATCCGCAAACTTCATTAACAAGTCGATAGCAATTTCACGCTCCTCTGCACAATTTCCAGCCTCCTTAATATCAACCATATTTCAGAGCTCTTAATCTTTCCAATTTTCATCCTCGGCTCCGCTATAAAATCACCATTTTTCGGCGATTGAATTTCAGACTTGCACCAACAGTTCAGCGAAACGGTCTGTAGTAATAAGCAGCCTCCCTTACTTGTTTTTTCCTGGGTAAAAATCTTGTTTTTTAACACGGTATTCAGATGGGTTTATGAGCAGCGTCTTACCTTCTATATTCTCTCTAAGAAAAGCGTCTAATGTTATTGCATTCTTGTTCACCGGCTTGGTATAATCATGCTGCTTTGTAATCTTGGTGGCTTCCCCACCACAACAGCCAACGCTTGAAGCGCTTCAATTGATGGCGGTTTTCAATAAACACAGTACACGCTACTAGGCTCCCTGCCGAACAATGCAATGTGTATCCGCAGTCATGCACTCTTTATCATAACTTATTAATAGCTGCTAGTGCTCGGCTATCTCTAGGTTTACCTCAGCCTCTGCTATTTGTTACGCTATTGTTGTGGCTAATCAGCTGTTTCAACTCACTGTCGCTATCATTAAAGGGTTTCCAGCCAGGATGGTAAATGATGATGAGGATTCTGAAAAATATAAAATACTCGACATAGGGCCGTATTTATGAACGGTCCTTCAGTGTCTTATGATTCAAGGGACTCTTGAAAAGTAATTTATCTATAAAGAGATTTCAATAGTACCTCGAGTTGAGAGACACCGAGGGAATGCTCATAAAAGTCATGAACATTCCCTCAGTGTATATTCTATTATTCCCTCAGAGATTTTAGTTTCGGTTGTTACACCATTATCAATCTCAAACTCAAACAAACTAAACTAATTCTTTAGTTTGCTTGAGATTAATAATGGTGTAACAACCGAAATTAGTATCTCACGGTTTTAAATAAATGTGATTGTGACAACTTCAAGTCTTCATTAAGATTATATGGGAAAGCAATGGAAATCACTCAAGACTGTTTCACAGTGATTACTGACATTACTTATGAATAATGAAAAGCAAATCCTACCATACTATCTTCCTATATAATTTAATGAATAATAAAACTTGAAGTTGTTACAACCACATTTATTGAAAACCATGATATACTAGTTTCGGTTGTCACACCATTATCAATTTCAGACAAATTAAATGCCGTACGTTAGTTTAGTTTGTTTGAGATTAATAATGGTGTAACAACCGTAACTAGTATCTCACGGTTTTCAATAAATGTGGTTGTGACAACTTTAAGTCGTATTATTCATTATGGATATCTTCCACAACATCAGCTCTGCTACTACAGAGAAAGTATATAAATTTAGTTTACATGGATATGGAAGTTCTCTATTGGAGGAGTCGAAAAAATTTATTTATTATTTGCAAGATAACAAATTTGCATTTATCTCACATATCGAGCTTAATATTTGGTAATCCATACTCTCTCAGTAATTTTTGAAGAACTTAGCCTGTGGTTTGTGACATTTTTTCTGCCTCCAACATTTCTAGAATCATGTTGGGGGAAAATTGTTAGACCATTTATTGGCCACCTTGGTCACGCGATATTATTATTAGTGATAATTTTTTTGGAACAAGGCAGCAAATAATCTATCTACTCACCTATTTTCATCACAATTGATTCAGAGTCCAATAAGTTTGAGGTCTGGAATGAAGTTTTTCTCATGCCTGGAGGTGTGATGAAGATATTTTGAGAAAAGCATGAGTATGGAGTAGAGCAGAACACGATTCCGCAGATTTTTGGAGTGTTACACATCTGATTTTCATTTTCCACTGGTCCTCCTTACTGGTGTAGCTGTGAAAAATAATAAGGAGACTTATTGTTTATTGTGATCTAATCCAAGGAGACAATGAACAATTTTCATCGTAATATCGAGTTAAAATAATAGGTTCGAAAGCCCTCACCAGGGCTACTAATTCTCCAATAATTATCTAATCCAAGGAGACAATGAACAATTTTCATCGTAATACGATATTGAGTTAATAATAATAATAAGCGTATTGCTTTATAGGTGGGGAGACCCTTACGGGTGATATTGAGTTAAAATAATAGGTTCAAAAGTCCTCACCAGGGCTACTAATTCTCCAATAATTATCTAATCCAAGGAGACAATAAACAATTTTCATCGTAATACGATATCGAGTTAAAATAATAGGTTCAAAAGTCCTCACCAGGGCTACTAATTCTCCAATAATTATGCTATCTATACAATAAAAAATATGAGATATGTTAACTATAATTTTTGCACTTCATGACCCATATATATTTTTAAATGATACTTTGTTCATATATAATACCTGTTTTCTCATGAGTACTCGAGTTTCAGTTAGTGATAACAAATTATCATCACCAACTCTTATAGTGGAGAACACAAAAAACATGTTATCACAGTATACAGCATATCAAGTGGTTGAGCATATGTTTATCAAGTATCAAACTCTCAAGAACATTTAAAAATAGTCGATAATCCTTCATGAACTCAAAACCAATGGGTGAAACCTATTATTTCTACACATCATTCATTAATTATTACTATCCAGATCATTTTAATTCCCATTCTTTCATTTTTCCTGTTTTTTCGAAGGATACAACTTACATAGGTCTTAGATCTGTGCGTGGTTGATGAGTTCATTTAGATACAGAAGCTCAGATTGATCCATTGAGAGTCTTAATGACACAATAGAAATACTTTCAATTCATACAAACATAAATATAAAATAACAATGATTTGAGAAATAAAAAAATAGAAAGAAGAGAAGAAATAGTATAAAGTACACAATATATCAACACATTTACAAAAAAAAATAATCAAAAACGTGATAGAGAAAATACTTGATTAACTTGAATTTAGACTTGGAAAGTGAATCAAGAAAGAAAGTTTTCAGAGAAGAGCAAAGGGTGACTAGAAAAGGATGATGATATTGGATGATAGTGACTGATGAGTTTAAACAATAGTTTTAGGTGGGTTCCGAAGCATCGGGAAGTTATTTTACAGCAGAGAACAGAGTCAACGGTAATGCTCAATATTCAATGGCATACATTTGGTACATTTTGAGTATGACTGATTATAACACTTTCAGATTTCAGATTCCGTTTAAAAGACTGCTGTACTAAAAGAATAAAAAACTGTCAGTTGTCAATAATTTGTTTAAGTGCAAAGAACAGTTCAATAGTAATAATAATCTACGAATAACTTATTTTGAAAATAACGGAATAATGTGTGACCAATAAACAACTAACATTACAGTACTATACCTTTAGTGCCCCCGCTAAATTCTGACTATTGCATTAAATTATGTAATAGAGGCCTCTCCACTCTATGAATAATTCAGTAATCAAGAGGCCATTCAAATTCACATAGCCAGCCCTTCCATTATGTCTGTATCAATTATTGAAGCTGAGTCCGCAGTACACAATTAAAATCAATTTCCTTCCCATTTCCATTCAGCCTTTGCTTTTATACAGAATGAATTTTATTCAACTTTTTACTGTGACCTGGATGCGATATGATTCAAATTTTTCAATGGACAAGTACCCTCACCAATATTCACTCAATTCTGATTCTCTCTACATATAGAACTCAAAGAATAATTCTCGAAAAACCGGTGAATTTCATTAAACTAGTAAGTCCCTTCCATTACCATCTGAGAGAATAGCATGCTCTTTTTTCTATAGATGAAAAATTATTAGTTCTTTTCATGACCAATTCATGAGGATTACACTGATATAGTATGTAGAGTTAGAGAAACGTTATAGTTTTTTAATAACAAATGAAGTTAGTGCTTTTCAATTCTTGTTGATCCAATTATTCTATTGTGGGATCAGGAACGTAGCCAGAGGGGGACATAAGAGGTTTCAGCCCCCCCCCCCCCCGCGCAATGTTGTGGTATATTTGGTTATTCCCCACCAGTTAAGGACTAACCCAGTTTCAGCCCACCCGAAAGAAATTGTATGAAACTGTGTGGGATGAGCAATTGAGCATGTTTTCTTCTGTTTTATTTCATAGAATTTATTGCCATTGTCATGAAAATAAACATTCCCATCTGAACATATTAAATTAATTTAGTATATAATATCAAAATTACATCATAAAAAATATACCTATTTTAAATTCTTCTACTATTTTTCCTAGGCCTTCACCAGCAAAACAAAAAGCTTGTGATCTAGAAGGGAGTTGTGACTTTTTTTTAAGTGCGCCATAGCAAAACAGGAATTTGACAGTACAGATATATAACTAAACAAAAGCTCAATCAATAAAAACTGAAGACAAATATTGAAGTTGCAGCTTAAAATGAACATTATTGTCTTCCCACTCACTAATCTCACAAACTGTAATGTTTCTATTTATTAATTTGGTTCCTAAAAACGTACAACATAATTTTGAACTCAGCTGGGCTTGAAATTAAACATCGCAAAAATAATGAATAAAAGATTATTATATGAATTGAATATAAAGTTGAGATATATTATCAAAAATATTCAATATCAGTCTTTTTCAGTATTTGGTTTTTACTAGGTAAAAGAGTCGAATATGAATCATTCAGACTTTAATAATCAGAATGTGATATTATAAATTGATTTAATTTATTCATTTTATCATGTGGATGCAAAAATTGTTAACTAACGATTGTGATGATTTATTCTAAATTCAATAATTTGTCATTTTTTTTCTCTTTTTTATCGGAGGACACATAGGTCCGAAACCTGTGCGTGGGCAATAAATTTGGTTGTTGGTGATTGATAAGTTGGACCTACAGTTTTATAGGTGGGTTCCGAACCACCGGGAAGTGATTTTACAGCAGAGATCAGAGTCTTTTTTGCTGGCCAATTCAATCAGTCACCCTTACAAATACAAATAGCGTCTAGGTAGCTTATCTCTAATTAATTGAACAGATACCTGCTACGGCACTCGGCCGTACTAACAATTATTTATTGATTATTTATAAAAAGTCCATCCATTAATCATTAATCAGTTAACCATTTTTCAGTTACCCTATATTTCTACCACATATTTTTATTTCATACAATATTATTTTTCAGTTGTCATAGACAGTATCATAGAAAGACTATGACATAGACTGCATTAAAAACTGTATTATAGAAAGACAAAATCATGTTCTCAGATGATGATGTAATTTTTTATTACCCTCCATGGTATAATCTGGAAGTTCTTCAAGAATAGTCTTCATAAACGATAAATCGACAGTTATTTTACTGAGATTTGAGAGAGAAACATCTAGAACATTACGAGTTCTAGTCACGAACATTACGAGTCACGGGAAGTGATAGCCGCGAGCCGTAGAAGTTATCTGTTCAATCAGATAGATAAGCTGCGTTCTCGTAGGTCCTGTTTGTAACGGTGACCGATTAGATTGGCCAGCAAAAAAGACACTGTTCTCTGCTGAAAATCAATTCCCGGTGGTTCGGAACCCACCTAAAACTGTAGGTCCAACTCATAAATCACAATCATCCAACTCATTACCCACGCACAGGTCTCAGACCTATGTGGGCTTCATCCTCAAAAAAAAAAAGTTCAAACAAATTATTTTCCTGAAGTTATGCACATGACTCAAAAAGTTATTCCCCAGCTTAAAATTTTATTTCTGATGGGTTCATCTAATTTTACAATTGTTTGTTTTTGCTGTACAAGAAAACAAGAAACACAATTGCTCATTATTGCATTCGCCTTGGTTTAAGAAGTTGAATGTTCACAGAAATAGGCAACATTGCCGGCCCAGCTGCCTGCTGTGCTACAGTGCATAATTCCAAGCGAAAATAGAACGCGGCTATCGACGGGTCTTATCTAACCAGAGCTTTGAACCGAGGCTTTTATTCCGTCTCTAGTGTGTTTCAAAGGGCTGGATGAAAACAAAAATTCTGCTACAATAAGCCATCCCAGTTTTCCACTATTCTACTGATCCAACTCTCAATCAAAGCTTTTTGGAGTACAGCTTACAAGATTGTGAAAACATACAATACACAAGATTGTAAAAATTTGTTCTATGAGGAATAATCGATAATTCTTCAATTGTAAAATTACAGGGGCCTGTTGCATAGAAATTTATAAACTAGTCTTATCAGCGTTCTTTATTAGATAATGATAATTTAACCGTCCTCAGTAAGGGGATTTTCAAACTGAACATGCTGTGATATATGAATTTTTTTAAATTAATAATTTTATTTGTGGATTTCAACCGGCAATGCCAATACAATTCCAATAAAAGAATTAGAAACTGCAATATTGGCCAAGAACAAAAAGTTTCACTTAGGGCTTTGCTTGAAGCTTTTTTTCATCATAGTGACGTATCATGTATCAGCTGTTCTATGAGCTACCCGGATCTAAAAACATTGTAAAACTGTAAGTGTCCATAAGTGAAATTTGACAATATTAATTGTGAAAAATGTAAAAAGAAAATAGGGAATCGGGCTTCGAGGTGTCCTCAATTGAGTTTAAATGCCCTCATTGAACATGTGATTTATGGATTTCAACCGCCAATGCCAATACAATGCAATCAAAGAACTAGAAACTGCAATAAAACAAAAGTTTCGCTTTGGCTTGCGACTTGAAGCTTTTTTTGCATTGTAGTGACGTATCATCGATCAGCTGTTCTATGAGCTACCCGCATCTAAAAACATTATAAAACTGTAATAGTGTCCATCATAAGTGAAATTTGACAAATTATTTTGAAAAATGGGAAAAGAAAATAAGAAATTGAGCTTTGAGGTGCGCTGAATTGAGTTTAGAGGAAGCTTTGACCAAATTTAGTGTTCCAAATCGTTGCCGTTTTTGTGAAATCCGCAAGACTGACACAAAAAGACACAAACACATTTACAGTGAATTCGCCCATTCGTAAATTGTTTCTATTGCATGAGAAACTATTGCATAATTAGAATTAAGCTATTGCGTAATATTAATAACATTATTAATATATCCATGGTTTGAGCATGTGCGCAGAGATAGCGTCAAGTTAGTATATATGTGATGATATTGGCACTCTGCTAAAACTCATTAAACACATGTACGTCTGTCTCTACACATGCGCGGAGAATCGATAACCTAATTTCAAAATATTGTGACGTTATTAACACTAATTAAGCTGTAACAGATTAAAGTAAATCCACATGTTGCCTTATAACTTGAGATATTAGATTAATTTGAAGGACTAACCACAAACCAGCTAAACTCTTCATGCGTTTCTTGTGACAGTGTTCCAAACTCCCAACAAATTCACAAATTATAACCTAAGAGAATAGCTATTGTGATTTAAGATTCTCCATTCAAATAATGGTTTTTTTTCGGATGACACGTTAAGCCTGTCGGTCCCGGCTGTTGAAAACGGTCGTTGATTCACGTTACAGGCCCCGAAATTATTATAGTACCTGAAAGTCAGGCTGATTGACCGCTCCCTGAGCGCAGTGTCAGGTGATGCGCTTGGGAGGATCGGCTACAATGACGTGCCATTAACAAATTATTATCACATACTCGGTGGTAAGGAACACACCTAAAACTGTAGATACACCATTCACAGTAATATTGTATTTAGGAGAATAGAGGGTTTAGGCAAATCTACATTGAGTCAATGCTCATCCGAAAACTGTTCAGTAAGGTAACCGCATTCACTACGTACAAGCTCATACAGTCTCATACATCTACAAATGTATGATTTGTATAATATTGAACGAATCCTAGCGCATTGGATGTGTCTCCAGGATGAATATTATCAAATCAAATCAAGGTTTCATCAGCAAAAAAAAACATCAGTCAGACAGTTTACACGATATTTTAATTATTAAGAATAATAGAGAGACTATATTTTTTTCAGCTTCTGTTATTTGAGAATCGAAATCGAAAAAAATACAGATCGAGAACGTCAATAATGCTGATTAATGGAAAACAACGATTCGACTATCATAACAAGCAATATTTGGCAACAGGAAATTAAACACGGCGTTAGATTTCGAAGCTCCGCATTATTTCGGTGGCTGTGTGCAACGCGAATATTTGATATGTCAGTTTCCGGTTCAATTAAGAGCGGCGAATGGTTGCATATAAATCAGCATATTTTTGCCGTGTAAGGGATGGTCTTTTTTGCAAACATGGAACAAAAAAGAGATAGTATGTGTAGGAAAGAGAACAGAGAAGAAGATGAGACAGAGACAGGGATGAATAAAGAAAGAGAGGGTAAGAGAATTTGAATGAAATGGCGAATGGCGGTCGGTAAGGTCTCCAAGCACCACATGGGGCTGTCGCGTTCCTACCAAGGTGAGTAAAAAACCTCGTCCGAAAATTATCACAACGGAAAACATTTTCCCAGAGCTGGTTTTGCGACGGCGAATCTCCATTTTCTCTTTTCTAGTCCTTTTCCCGTTTATGAACAGTTTTTTCAAGCCAGCCTGCATAACGAAAAACGATATCAACTGAAAAAACTTGGAATGGGAACCGCCGTAATGCTACACGCTTTACATACATGTGTCTCATGATATGTGCATCATCCTTGATCCTATCACTATAGTGTTGGTCAGGTCCAACAGTATCCATGAATATGTGAGGAATATGTGCATGAGTATGTGTAACGAATAAATGGGACAAAGATAAGTATTCAAATACGAAGCGTTTGAAGAAGGAAGTGCGTTTGGTTATAGTTTTTATTTGAGGTTGAATGCACACTGTGCATTTGTGCGAAATGTACATTCCAATATTGTGTGAACAACTATATAAGGCGAAAACCCATTACCTGAAACTGCAAGCCATATAAATTATGAATTACAATCAAATCAGCTAAGTTATGATATGTAACTACTGGCTGAAACCCCCTCGAACTACTGAAAATTTAAAATTGAAAGCTATTATCAAAAGCATTGAATAAACAAATGAAACGAATTCATATAATCTACTTGGTGCTGTTGATGGTGATATTGTGGTAGTTATCCATAATAAATAAGACTGCTCCAAAGTACTTTAATTATTAAAGCACGAGAGACTAGTTTGACTGTTACATAATTATTAATATCAATTGGTTACAAATATGCACCCTTCTGAGACAAATATTATTGGTTAAAAGGCAAGAAGCCTCTCATAGGTCGAAATATAAAATTGAGTTCTGTCATTGGCCGACACTAGACACGCCTCCTAGTAACAAGAATCGGCTTTGAAAATTCAATGACGCAAAAAAATGAAACGTTTAGAAGTATTGCAATTTTTATATATATATTTTTTTAAATTGATGGGATCTGTGTGATTGAGTAATTTTGAAGCTTGTAGTAAACTTTTAATTTCATTCTGAGCAGTAGCATGGATGCAGCATAAGAATTTTATAGTCTTTAGTAATTTATTTATTCATTCATGACAAAATACAAGCAAGCAAAGATGTAACAGGCTTTCGCCCACAACTGCTTTCTTCGTAATTTTCAACTCTGAAGAATCCAAATGTGAGGTTATGCCATTTTTTGACAAGGTTTTTCACTTTGAGGAACAATAGGCCCAGTATTAGTACTATGTATACAAAACAATAATATGCCTAGTAGGTTCACTTTTGCGATAATAGTAGTTAATGCAGCAACGTTTGTATTTTGATTGCTTTTAAGCCACAAGTGAGATGCTAATTAGGACGGACACGAGTGAAACGAGATCAACTAGTTTGATAATCCATGGAATAAAGTAAGCTGTATTGACATTGCGTCCTAACCTATTATGTTCAGTTTAGAATGTAGTCGTTGATAAAATTCAATTTAATTCGTAATTTATATGGTTTGCAGCTTCAGCATCATCACTATCACCTCTACGATTTACTACGTAATTTTGCACTTGAGCAACAGCCGTAGTTCAAAAGTTCAGTGCGAACGTTGCTACGTTTATAATAATTATTATTGCAGAGGTGGCGTAATTCAAACACGATTTATTCAGCAGAAAGGCCTAATGAGACTATATAAGGCCTGAGAGACGCTTCTAGGAATATTGGGAGGAATGTAGCTTTCAGCTGGGACTGTACTGGTTGGTTAGTTGGAGAACAGTTGTTGCTCTGGGTGGACGGCCTTTTTGGGTCTCTCTCTCACACACTCACTCACTCAATCCCTCTCTTTCTACACTCCAACCCTCAAACTCAGACCTCACTTTGTGTCGCTGCTATCAGTGAGTGGAGAGGTGAGAAACCCCCCTCAATGCCCAAGTCCAGTTGAGCAGTGGTGGCTCCCTAACCTCATGTAACTCACCATTCTCGATCAATTCTCTTATTCCCCGGACACGTAATGACTGCTCCAAGAGTGCCAGGAAACCTCGTAAAGGAAACCGAGCGGTCTTTGTCGGTCATGAAGCACGAAGGGTTCTCGTCTTGTCCTTTGAACGGGAACTAAGAAAATTCAGAAGGAATAGTAGGACACTGAAATGAGATAAAAGTTTAGTTAACAAGGAAATTATCGGGAAGAATTTTTTTTTGTGATATTCGCTGTTACTATCTAGTCTTAGGACCAATGAGCAACTTTTTTCTCACCTACATTACTAAATTAACTTAAAACATAGAAATCCTCCTTAGGGTCTCTAAGCTACATCTAATTATATATATGTGAACTTATGTTTTCACTACTTAGCTGGGCTTCACTCAGTCACTGCTATCGGAAAGAATGCAAATAAGTATACAATATAAATAAAAAGTATAAAAATAAGCATTACAGATTGATAAAAATAGAATAACAGTTAATTTACTTTATTTTTACTCGTTACAGACAATTGCTGTGGGCGAAGTTGGGGCCACATAGCTATCACTATACTTTTAACAGACTGAAACCCAAATACGTCTTTCTTTGACCCAACAGGAGGGGGAGACCCAATTTTGTACCAACATTTATTTTGATTCTTTGGGAACCCAGAAGTTTATATTTTAATATTTCACCTGGATTTGGCCTAATTTCACATATTATTATACAAGAAAGAGGAAAAAATAAACTTTTGCCTCAATTAGTATAATTTACGCAAGAATTGCAATTGGAATTTCAGGATTTATCGTATGATGAGTACACCATATATTTACAGTGGGTATAGATATTGATACACGAGCTTACTACCCACAGTCCCACAGCCCTCCTTCATCACTCTATAAAATTTATTAAAAAACTCGCTTGTTCCTTGTTAATCTCACAATTATTCACTATTAGTACAATCCTCTGTTCTTTTCCATCTTCCCCAAACTATTTCAATAAAATGTTCGTCAATTTCTATATTTAGGATACAAAAATAACTGTAACTGTACATTGTAAAGTTGTAACTGACATTACAAGTAGTGTTTTACTTATTAATCCAAAGGTCCTAGGTTCGATCCCAGTTCTGATCGAAAGAGTGTACATCGGGCCACTCCCGTGACGTTAAGCTGTCAGTCCTGGCTGCCTAAAAACAGTAACTTTAGATGCCCTGAACTTATTCAGGTGTGACCTGATAACTCTGACACCAGACCTGAGTCAGCCATGACACTCAATATTATTATTACTCATTAATACTTGAGTTGTGGAATTCATTGTGAATTTGTGAAGTCAGTGGATCAATATCGTGCAGTACCACTTTGATGAAACGATTTAAAACCAGGAAACGTTTAGACCTACGGTGTATTAAATAGATTACTATAATTTATATAATCTATCAAACACGTCGTCATCATTTATTGGCGTTTGTCAAACGTGGAATCGACTCCATTCTTTGAATAAATGGCTGTCATCGTCTAACTAAGACACTCAGTCAATGACAATCGTTCAATTTAAGCGTGGAGTTGACTCCACTCTTGGCAAACGCTTCGTATGCAGACTGTCGTAAGCTATTGAATAAACAGACTAAAAATGTCAAACCGAATTAATTCATCGAGGTTTGAACTCAAAGAACCTTCAATCTTGAGAATAGATGTGTAGGCTAATTGCAGCAATAACCTTGACTAATTCAGCCACGATGGCGCAATCAGTTGGAGCGCTTGCCTCTGATAAGTCTCCGGCTGGCTGCTACTCCTGTGGTCACGAGTTCATTCTCGATAAACATTAGATATTTTCTTATCTAATTAACCACACACAAGTAGCACGACTCATGTGGGAATCATCCGGTACAAAAATAAAATCAGAAAATAGCTTTTTCTTCAGGAAAAATATGAAACTCTTTAAAGAAAAGGGGTTCATAAATTTAAGGCATTTACAAAGTTCATCTTGATTAATCAGAATTAATTAATGATCTCCAATATTCTCTATTATTCACCAGATTTTATTTTCACCATGTTTCGGAGGACACGTTAAGCTGTCGGTCCCGGCTGCCTAAAAACAGTTGTTAAGTCACGTCAGAGGCCCTGAACTAATTCAGGTGCGACCTGATAACTCTGACACCAGACCTGAGCCAGCCAGGTCACACGATATTATTATTATTACCAGATTTCAACAACTCTGATTCAGAACAAGACTGATTTAACTATTGATGTATGCATAGTCTCTTCGGCCGATTTAGTCTTGGAGTTACTTGTCGTTGCGAGTGACGTATCGGTCTAAAGAGTGGGCCATTTATACTACAGTTTATACAACCTGAAAAATGTCTCAGTTTATGAATGGAATAAACAACACGATGTGTGACGCTTCAATCACTTTAAAAAATGAAATAAACAGAGTTAGAAATTTCTAGTAGAGATATTTGAATTGACGCACATTTTGGAGTGAGGACCATTATCAACACGAAAAGAGAAGAGAGAGACACCGTCGAGAGGGATGATGAGTGCTATAGATATAATATATATGTATATACTGTAGATCAGCAGATATAGTTATATATCTATATTTTATATATATAGATAGAATTGGTGGTGAGAATAGCGGAGAGAGGTACATAATAGAAAGTCCTTGTATGATGGCAGTGTCAATAGATGTATCCTTCTTATCGCTCCAGCGACAATGTATAGGATGGGGGTCACATGGTGGAGGGGTGGGGGGATGTTGGAGTGATGCGATGAGATCACGATGGAAGGAAAAGGGGAAGGGGTGGGGGTAAATTTCCGAGCAATTTGCGATGTACCGGTCTCTGTGTCTGCTCCCCGTGTGTGAGTGGGCGTGCGAGATGCTTACCATTTGCCTGACCCTGATTCGAGACGTGCACCCGATACTTGGGGGGGGGGGGCGCCTATGATTGAGGTCTCCCTTCTTCATGGCGTTGTTGGAAAAAGCATGAAGTCTGTGTGGGAGGCCGAAAGTGCAGTGAAAATACTAACTAGATGGAGATAGGAGAAACAGATCGCCAACATTTGAACCTGATTGCATTTTAATAAGGTATCGATGTTCAGCCAATTGCTTCGATAGCATCAGTTAGAAAATTGATGTGAGGGCACCATGTTGTATTGAAGTGATAGCCGAGTGCCGTAGCAGGTATCTATTCAATCAGAGATAAGCTACGAAACTCCTGTGCCATCTTTGGAAGGGTGACCGATTGGATTGGCCAGCAAAAAAGACTCTGTTCTCTGCTGCAAAATTACTTCCCGGTGGTTGGAAACTCACCTAAAACTGTAGTTCCAACTCATCAATCACCATCATCCAATTCATTGCCTATGCACAGGTCTCATACCTTTGTGGGTTTCATCCTCCGAAAAAAAATATTTTTACTATAATTTCTGCTGTTCTAATCTCTTACCTTGTAATTTCTTGAAAAAGTAGGGAAGTCCCTTTTACAGATGTTTACCTTGCGTTTTCATATTTCTAGACTTTACTTTCTAAATCTCTACCATTTTCCAAAAACTACTGTAGTTTTCCAAAAACCCGTATTTAAAGAGCGTGAAATACTCCCACATATTTTTACTCTAATTCTCTATTCGATTTAATAGTTTCATCATAACATTTTAACTCTTCTAAAAATCCTTGGAAGCTTTGTTCAGAGTTCCTTTTACTAGTAGTTCTGTGAACAGTAGACCCCACGCCCAAGAAACAAGGTGCTAGCACAGAGAAACATACTCGATTTACTCAATGATGAGCACCATTGCAAAATGAAGCAATCATGAGACCTAAGCCTTAATTCAATTTTCAAAGTCTAACTTCATGTCTGTCTCTTACAAAAAACACTCTGTATCACTTCACCAAGGCTGCGTTTCTATTTTTATCCAGTTTGTACTTATGTTGTTTCAGACAGCTGATCACTCAATTAAGATTTTGTGTGTTTTTTAATCAGATTCCTTATGTCTGATGAATGAATTTATAGAACAACATCAATTGAATTTATGTATAATTATCATCCACTCATACTTGTTATATTTGTTATACTTGTTATATTTTATTGAAATATTGTTGTTCAATAGAGTCTAAACCGTCTAGTTATTCTCAAATTGAACAAATTGAAGATATTTTTAACTCAGTTTATTATTAGTGACGTGACGATGCATAATATCTGTTACATATATGATATAAGTATGTGGAATGTACAAATGCATAATGCAAATCAACAAATTGGATTAACTAGTAAGCGCCAAAAAATTATTTTTGTTTCAAAGTCTGAAGAGCATGATAGACCGATTAAAACCATAAATTTGAAAAAAGACCCTGGGACTTGATCTGCACTTATACCAACTTACTATTCTATCAGTTTTGTAATTTTTTGTCACATCCATCAACAAATAATATAATTTTGAAAGATTCAGGCTTAGTGGATTCAAACAACTATACTTTTGTAAAACCCTCGAGGGTTAAAGGGGCAAGCTGTGAGTGAGGAAGTATAGATATAATGCATGCAGGTAGTAGTCTATCGTTTCAAGCTGTACTTTTATATAATCCAGGTTATAGGGGGAAAGCTGTGGGGTGAGGGAGTATAGATATAATAAATGTACGTAGTAGTAGTCTGCTGAAAGCGATAAGAACACTTTTTATAACAAACGTCTTACAGCATTGCAGTCACATTGGCTACAAGGCCTGAGTCGTTTCAGCTGATTATTGCGCTCACTCCCGACTATAATATGTATTTAAATTTGGGCCTTAAGCTCTTCGGATAAAGCACCCCTTATTGCCACGATTAAAGTCGCTTTGCACTACTCATCCCTTGGAAGCCTCATCCCAGAACTTAACTCCCCATTATATAGAACAGGCATCATCACATATTCCATTCTCTTCTAATGGATACATCTTATTACAATGAATATTATCCCTCTTGATTGGAGCTGCTAAAGACAGGGGAGCAAGGACTGTTGAAGAATAAATATATAAACTAGATTTCAAAGTTGTACGTCTGTTTATCTGATACAGTTTGCAGATTCTGACGCTTTATTGGTAGAAAATTGTGTTGGTTTTATTCGCAAATAATTTTTACTGGGGTTCTACTTATTAGTCCTCTCACAACAATGCATATGCATAGAGACCTGTTATGTAACACTTCTATAAAAGTAGCCCACTTAGTAGAATACCCAAGTTACATAGATACATATTATGGCCCGTTCCTTCATATCCTCTTGAATCGAGGGACTCTTGAAATGCCTTTATAAATAAATTACAATTGAGTCACTCGAGGGTCTCGTTAAATGCCTTTATAAATAAATTACATTTAAAGAGTCCCTCGAGTCAAGTCGAGTCACTTGAGGGACTCTTGAAATGCCTCTATAAATAAATTACATTAAAGAGTCCCTCGAGTCAAGTCGAGTCACTTGAGGGACTCTTGAAATGCCTTTATAAATAAATTACATTAAAGAGTCCCTCGAGTCAAGTCGAGTCACTTGAGGGACTCTTGAAATGCCTTTATAAATAAATTACAATTGAGAGTCAATCGAGTCACTCGAGGGACTCGTTAAATGCCTTTATAAAGAAATTACATTTAAAGAGTCCCTCGAGTCAAGTCGATTCACTTGAGGGACTCTTGAAATGCCTTTATAAATAAATTACATTTAAAGAGTCCCTCGAGTCAAGTCGAGTCACTTGAGGGACTCTTGAAATGCCTTTATGAATAAATTACATTTCAAGAGTCAATCGAGTCAAGTCGAGTCACAAAAGGTACTCTTGAAATGCCTTTATTACATTACACTTCAATAGTCCTTCAAGTCAATAGAAACTGAAGGAACGTTAACAGATACGGCCCAATATTTTGTATTCCACAAAAAATTCAGGCACACTTTATAGTTTCAGGTATACTTTATACAAAGCTAATGATGTAGTCACTCTAAAGTGATAAATGCCATTGTAGTTTCTCTATAACTTTTAGGAAAAGTTTCGATCTAAAATAGAACAACAAAAGTGTGAGTTGCATACCTTGATTACTTAATGTTGTTTTCATTGGTTCCAAAATATCCAGATTTTCAAATATGATGCCCCAAATGAGTATACTCATCCAGCCCTATTACATCTCCATACTTTTTTCTTGTACTTTTTCTGGAAAAATAAAGGGTTATTTCTGATGAATATTTTATGTATTTAAAATCTGATGAATTATTATAAGCATATGTCTTTAAATGGTAGGAAGAGCCTTTCAGGGAAGTTCAACTCCCATATTATGGATGCATGGTGATCGGTTTTAACAGATATTTTTCAAATAAAATACTTCAATTCCAGGTTATGTTATTGCCCAAAACTGAGCATTCGTCTATTGATAAATTTTTAATTGAATAATTTTAAAATGAACCACTTCTTTTGACAATTGCACAATTCAGTTACCAAACAAAGTTATCAAAAATATTTTTGTTGTAGTGGTGAAGGTGATATTGTGAAATATATTCATAATGAATAATAAGACGAAGCTGTCACAACCACATTTATTGAGAATAGTAAGATACTAGTTTCGGTTGTTACACCATTATCAATCTCTTACTCTTGTTTGAGAAGAGAGTTGGTTTGAGATTGGTAATGGTGTAACAACCGAAACTAGTATCTCACTTCTCTTGATAAATGAGGTTGTGACAACTTTGTCTTATTATTCATGAATCAAATAAACGTAAATTGAAAAAGTAGAATGCAAGAATACATGGATTACGTCCCTACTTAGTCACTTCTCTCACAAGACAGGTTCAAATTACAATATTGAAGTCAAGGGCGGTACCAGAGAATATTGTTGGGGGAATCATGATACAGTACTGATTTCATAGTCGAAAATTAACTGATAAATAGGCTACTAAATTTTTTTACGAGGATTTCGCATTAAAAACTTGTCAAAACATACCATCTTATTATAATTGTACTGAAAAAATCAATCATAGGAGCCATTCAAACTTCTCGTTACCACTTGAATGTATTCGATGTAAACGTTCCTACTGTTACCACCCTTGGTTGAAGCTATAAGTAGACAACATTCTGATAAATAGTGATAACTTTTTGATGAAGATTATAATAATTTATTGAATATGTGGATAATATCAGCTGATAAGACGATTGTGTAGTACATAGGTACGCTTTGAAAAACTTAGGGAACCTATCATTGTGTAATGATAATGATAACGATTAAGAGATTAAAATCGATCATATTTATTAAAAATCGAATAGTTTCACTTGAGTTTTACTGGAGAAAATAACAGAATACAAAAATAAAAATGAAGAAATGCGAGAATAAACGATTGAATATTGCGAGTAAAACGCAATTCACGTAATTACAAAGACCGTTCTAACCGATTCCGACGAAGAGAAAATAAATGGTACGAAAAATTGGAAAACTCAAATGTGCAGAATGATGGGACAACGTTTAGCTGTAGTTATTCGTGAGTATTCACACGTGAGTTGATTGAAAAAAGAGAAATAAAAGAAGAGAACGAGCGCTTTAGTCAGGTGAGAGACAACGAGCCAACGTCGATCAGAATCCATTAAAATTTGAAAACAAAATTGAAAAAGCTTTCCTGTTTTACGAGTAAGGATCATAAATGTGAGTCGGGAACGCGGATTATCGCTGGTATTATATATGTCTCGTGGAACGATTGAATCGTTGGTGAGGTTGTGTTAAGATCGGATGGGATGAGGGGATGTGTGGGTGTGGGGTAACGGCATTCCAAGCCTTTACAGGCTAAACACTGCCTCATCATTCTATACAGGTTGCGCCCTCTGTTATGCGGTTAGACATTGAAAGAGTGGTGCTATTTAGAGCATGGGCCCTCCACTGAGAACGAGCGATCCTATGGAACGACTGGATATTCAATACGCAGGTAACAATCAACTGCGGATATCGATTTTGTTCAGTGAAAGAGAAGCGCCCCTCGACCTAGCCGTGCTCGAGATTGAAATTATCGTGGGTTATAAAGGATTTTCCAGATTTAAAGGAGTGGTGGTGGATAGGAGTAGGAGTGGTCCTTTACCTCAACGAGAAGCGACGCCGAAATTTGCCTATGAGGGTTTGAGGTCGTGCTTTGTGGGCAACTCCCTCACGCTGACTGACTCACGAGGAGCTGCCTGTCTGCCTTATTTGCTTGAGCTCGCCTATAACGCTCGACGAATTATGATGAGGCTCATTTACAAGATTCGACCGTCGCCGAACAGCCAATCGCCTTCAAAACTTGACGCGTCTCTTATGGCGGCACTTTGTGATTAAGGCCCGCACATTATAGCAGACTGTTTTGTATTCTCAACATGTAATGTCACTCATTATAAACAAAACCACAAGAAACTATTTTTTATCTTTTTACTGGAGAATGTCAACATTATGAAAAATACGGAAGGAAGAATTGACAATGAGAAAAACAGTACAGATAAAGGCGGTTCGGAACACACCTGAACTTTTTTATCTTTTTACTCGAGCATGTAAACTTGATGAAAAAGGCTGGAAAGTGAGAATTGTGAAAGCCGCATCTCCACCAACCGAACATGCTCGGCGAACACTGTTCGCTGGAATCATCTGATGTCGCCGAACGCTGTTTGGTGTTGGTTTGGTGTGGACGCCTTCTCGAACATTATGATCGGTGTGGTGGGATTAGTGGCGGGAACCTGTTGTTGGTCGTCACTGTTCGCTCACAGACCGAACATTTCAATTGAACTCACAAACATGTTCGTTGACCCAAATGTTTAACGTCTGTCCGTTTTTTGTATTCGCCAACAATGTTCGGCAGACATGTTCATTTGGTGAATACGTGGCTTAAGAAAGAACAGTACAGATAATGGTGTTTCGGAAACCACCTGAACCTTTTCCTCTTCCAACTCGAGAATTTAAATTTAAATCAAAATTTCACCCAATTTGGCAATGACGCTTTTTGCCCAGGGCTCAACTTCAGTGATACAGATCCTCAAGGCCAGTAGATAACTAACTACTAACATTTACAGACTAATCACCAATGATATTCACATAATATGACAATTTTTTGAAGCTCACCATTCAAGAACACTCCTTATGGAGTTTTCTCCAAAACTCATAGTAAGCAATAATAGACAATAATCAAAATTCAGGGGTTCAAATTTAATCACAAAATGATGCGATGATCTTGAGCTATAATTTGAAGCAGCGCTCCCCTTTGGCGTGTTTGCAGAAGTTCAGTAAACGCGCGAAGTTGCATAAATCATCCGCTTATAAATTTGGACGATTAGCGCGCAGTTCACTCTTGTTGCTTTGCTAAGTTTACATTATTATTGCGCTTGGCATCTCTTGCATCCGCAGTGAGCAGTGTCCCCGACAAAGATGACGACTGAAAACTGTTGGCAAAGTAAGAAATTCAGAAATTTTGAGAACTAAACCTGGAGACAGCCAGCGTGCGCAAAATGAACTTCCTTCTAGAAGATTAGACAACAATAAACGTCCGGTTTCAACTTTTAGCTGCTAATTGTATTTTTCCAGCCAACGCATTCCAGGATTGTTCTCGCTGGAGAATAATTCTTGGATTCTCGCTACAGAAGACATGAATTGTGCTGGGAGGAAGCAATACTTCATCCAGTTTGGGCCTACTACGCTTAACACACTCCTTTGTCACAGTTTCTTGCATGGTAGTTCCACAATGTGTTTAGAGGGAAACATGAAATTCGTTGAATTATAATCTGTTGACTTAGTCATAGGATTAACAGTCATGAGAAGCATAGGTCTACCAATCTTTAGTTGCCAGGCTTCCAAAAAAATAACTAAATAATTTTTAATTCATCAACCAACTCAGGCTCAACACTTGAAGTATCCCACTTATTTGCTGTAATGTTAGTTAGCTGGTCACAGAATTAAATGAATGATCAGTTGTTCAATAATACGCCAATTTGTTATGTCTTTACTCTTGACATTTAGTATTTTACACTTGATAATGTAGTTATTGTAGGTAGAATAAACGTCGCAACTTCAGCTTGCTGTCGTGGGTTCGAATCTCGCTCCACCGTCAGGCTTTTATGAGTAATTATTCACCTCATTACCCATGCACAAGTCTCGGACTCATGTGGGCATCATTAGCAATAGAAAAATAATAATAATATTGAAGAACTCGACAACTTCACAATCCACACTTTCAATGATTTTGATAAGCTGTTATATGTACACTTATTAAGTTTAGTTTATAAAGGGGAAGGCCAAAGACTAACGTGAATCAGAAATTGACCATAAAAACTAAATGAACCAGAGGTAAACAATGAATAGTGGTATGCTCTTACAACTTCAAATACCCACATCATTTCAACATCATCTTCTTGGAATCCTTGGTACAGCTTGACAATTTGACAGAGCCTGAATTCAAACAATAAATTTGTCGGAGCAAATTTCCATCTCAAAAATATTTATTCATTGAAAACAGAGAAGGATCACCTCAATTATTTTTATTCATAACAATTAATCATGCATGTAAAATATATCGTGTCTCAGGTTCCAAATAGGGTGGAGTCTCTATAGGCTTTCTCATATTTTCTATCTTCACTAGCAATACGCTAATATGCTATCTTCACTACATCAATGTGCTAACTACAACCTTTTTTCTGATGATGCCCACATGATTCTGAGACTTGAGTGTGGGAGATGAGGTTAATGATTACACAAAATATGCCAGCCTGACTAGTAATCAAACTCGTAACCTCAGGAGTAGCAATCAGTCAGTGTATTTTCAGAGAAAAGGGCTCTAACCGATATTATTCCACTGTGGCTGCCGAAAGACCTGACATTCACCTCCTCTCAAAGGGGAATATGGAATGGTTGAAATGAATTTTTAATATTTTACAACAAATAACATTGTGTATGGTACTTGTATTTCAACCGTTTGATTTATAGCGTCATGAACGTCTCTAATTTATTATGAAGCCACATTTTCAATAATTCCATTTATTATAATTTAGTTCTCAATTCCAACTAATTTATTATAAATGTGAAGCCACATTTTTAATAATTCCATTTCCTTGAATGTTGCAATATTCTCCATATGAGCGACTCTAACAAATAGAACATAGTTTGTGGAATATACTACCGTATTCTTCATTGGATTCTATTCAAAGTTGCTCTCTCCAAAGGAACAAATCTCAATATAAACCAGAGCAACAATATAGTATCCTATTTATAATTATTCCCCTATCCAAAGATACAATCATTTAAAATAGTGCAGCAACATAGAAACCCTAGTGACCAAGGACTAAACTCCCTGAACAAAATCTTGTTGCAGTCATTACTGAAAAAGCAGGATAATCATTTTCTGCAACAATAATTAATTAGTCACTCAAATTAGGGACTCAATGACTAACATTACAATAATTATTAGTAGTAGCCTAATGGTGGCAATTTCAAGATGCCGGTCGAACAGTGATTAAAGTGACACTGTGTAAATGTGTTTGAATCAGTTCATGGCTGATTTGCTCCGAATCAGGCCGCCTTTTGCTTTTGCCTGCAGAAGGGTTGTTTCGGTCACGTCAAAACGCTTGCTTGAAACGCAGCTGCTGCTACCCGCTCCGCTCCGCTCCGCTCCGTTCGCCATTGGCAGTCGCTTTGGCCGCTGGCCAACCCGAGAATGAGCTGGCCAAGTCAATAATGTTGTAGGCGAGTTGATGTATCAGCTTCCTTGTGCGAAATACATCTTCCATATTGATTGTGAACGCTTTTCTTCCCGCAAGACATCTTCGAATTGTTCGAGTATCAAACCATTCACATTGGGAATTGATATTTTTTATTGCGTATGATGCCCACATGAGTCTGTAGACTTGTGCGTGGGTAATGAGGTGAATGAGTGAATGATGAAAAACATCCATGGCTGAATTATTTTTTAGATTACGTCTTGGAGACTCCAGTTAAGGAATATAAGACAAGTTAGATTAACAATTATACTATCTTATACACTAGTTGCCATGATTACTATATCAATTAGTTCAGGTGAGGCTTGATTTTGATATGAAAGGAACTCTTGTACACTATAAAAATCAACTAATTTTTTTTGTTTGTTTATTGTTTTTAAAATATTTCTATATTTTCAACTCTTTAAAATCTGCGGTAGGTTTTTGCAGAGTTTCTCACCAATATAACAAGGTTTTTGTTTGAATAAGCTACTATTGTGACTCACAATATGAGTGATAATCTCCTTGCGTCTTGTATTATAATCGTGTACGTCAAGATTTTGGTTGATATCACTTTTTTTACATATAAGCTTCATACACATATAAGCCGGGTACAGTTAGGAGGCCAAGCCTCTTGAACAACGGCTTACATGAATCTAATCTATCCAATGCTGCAGGAAGCGAAGCCAGCCTGAGCCTCATCTTATCACATACGTTGAATACAGGGCTGCACACGAAAGTATTTTCTGTTTAGATAACAAGAATAATTATTGAATATTGGAATAACATTATTTGATATTAATATTCAGCATGATAAGAATATTTCATATTTTTATTGATTCAATGCATTTAAATAAAATTTATTTATTTAATAGATATCAACGGATGTGTATGTATTATGTCAGACCATAATGTTATGTTTAAGTTCAAAGAGGGTATTCAAGGAATTAAAGAGGGATACTACACAAATCAGGAGTGAGAAGTGAGGTGGTTGATACTGATACTACACCAATTCATAACATTATCGTTACCAATGCTTCAATGATTTTTAAGCGCACACGCTTAATTCAAGCACAGTTAGATAAAATTAAAAAAAAAACAATTTTAGAACAAGAAATTAGAACATTTTCTAGAATTTTGAGAACAAGATAAATTTCCCTAGCCCAAAGCTTTCAATATACAAAAAAACTTGACAAAAGTAGTACTTGACTACTACTGAACAAATGACAAATTGAAAAAGAATTACTACTAAAAAAGTTATTTGTTATTGTAAAGTGATGAATTGCTGAAAATGTATTGTTGATTTATTTTTGTTTCATTGAAATTGTAGTTTGTGTGGATGAATGGATTTGCATTTGCAACTCGATCGCTGATGAGCTAAATTCTAAGATTTTATAATATATCATTAGTATTGAACTAGTAAATATCTAGCATTCTGGAAATTATGGTTGTAATGAATAAAAAGAAATAGGAATAATATTTTGGGGATATCAATAATTATTGAGAGAGCTCCCTCGCCTTCACTACTGTAATAATTCACTTTATTTAGACTATTGATTTGAATTGAATTTATTTATTGCCAAAAATCATACATAGGCCACATATGTAAAATAAAACAAACAGAAATAATAATAATAATAATAATATATATGTAAAAGAAAATATACCTAAGTTTCTTATGATCTATTGAAATAATTTTCGGCACTGCCAATATAAGATAACATGGAAGTGAATAAATTTGAAATATAAATATAAATTAATAATCATGTTTTAGAAAGAATCAGGTATTATTGTACACTACTTCAAAGTGAAATTTCCAGTTGAATTGGTCATAACCCAAAATTAGGATTTTCAGGCTGTGCCTGTTGTATCTTTACTTGATTGTGTTTTGTCATAAATAGACAAATAAATAAATTGTTTTTGAAAATTGAAAAAAAAAAACTGAAAAATATTTCATAACGAAGATTACATTTTAGAACAAGGTATTGGAACGTTTTCAAGAATTTTGATTAGAAGCTTAATTTCCCCAGTTTTCAAAGAACAACTGGAAACGTGATTTCAGAGGAGAAATTCAAACTCTCAAAGATAGAGAATGAAATAAAATAATTTCCAATTCATTGTAGTGGCTCTCTTCAGCATTCACTAGTAACTTGATGTATTTTTACGCTTTTTCTTTTCCTCTCTCCCTAAAGAAATTCTTGTTTAAGACTGGTAAAGTGTGACTTGTTTATATTTTTTATTAAGTATGTATTTAACGAAGATGTGTGTATAAGTATTTATATATTTACATTTTTAAGTGAATTTGCTCTAGCTAAATGTAATTTAGGTAGTGGTGAGAGAAGAGCTTGTAAATTCTACCCAAATTCGAAAAATAAATCGATAAAAAAAATTAATTCATTCATTTCCTACGGCTCCCGAGATGTGTTCAAGATATTTCTATTATTTACTCGAAGTATTAAATCGATGTAGGGACGATAACTCCATGGTTTAATTTTTTTTCTACAACATGAAAGTTCGGAAGCTCTCTCTATACATGGAAAAGCTTCAAAACTATCACAAACAGTAGTTTATAGTTTGAGTAGCAAGAGACTCTAGGGTCACTCACGTATGTTGACAGCGCGGTAACTATGACCAAGAATGGTAGATGGAACATTTCGGTTTAGCACTTCATAAAGTCGGTGAAAAGCAGACAGTCACCATCAGATTGAGGCTAGTAAGTAGTGAGCCAGCGGTCGACATTAGTTTCTCTTATTCTGTCATTTGAGCTTTATACCTTCATACAGCGCACACTCTTTATGGTCATTCATCTTGCCTTTTGCCAGCCTTCAACTTCCATTCCCTGCAACTACAGTACACTCACACACACGCGAATACAGAGCACGGAAGGAAGTCATCTGACGAAGCAATCAAAGGTATGGAACTCACTGCGAGTCCTTTTCCAGTCTCTCGGCCAATTTTGTCGTCCTCATACACAGTCCATCCTTATTCCCTTATCCTTCATTCTCTCTTTCTCCCTACTTTT
The DNA here is from genome assembly GCA_948455865.1 of Conomelus anceps. Lineage (NCBI taxonomy): Eukaryota > Metazoa > Arthropoda > Insecta > Hemiptera > Delphacidae > Conomelus > Conomelus anceps. The sequence continues at coordinate 39,356,754 of OX418225.1, read as the reverse complement.
CTTACCCCCACCCTCTTCCCACTCCAATCGCTCTCCCTTCTTTTCTACTTTCGTTTAACCTCTTGCCCTTTCTCCTGATTATCTCACCATTTACCCTCTTCCCAGTCTTTTCTCTCTCTTCTCTTTCTCTTTTCTCTCAACCTTCAGCCCTTTCTGCCGATTTATCTCACCTCTCTTATTAATAATTTTCTTGCATTTCATCTCTCGCTTTCTTTCACTCTCTCTCTCGGATTACGGTCAAGTATTGATGAGAAGGATATCCTTGAATATCCTCTTCCAAGAATGGACATTTATATGTTCAAACTTCGCCGTTTCATGTAGATACATCACAATCATATTATCGTCATCAAATTGGTCTCATATTCATTTTGTTGAATAATTCTCCAGTTAACCTTTGTAAAATTCATAGAACAATTACAGTACTTATATATTTTTAACAATCTAGAATCTAAGACTTTAAGACTGTGCATTTTGTTATCTACATGAATAAAGTAAATAATCTAATCTAATCTAATACCTCTCTTGTGGGTTAATAGTGGGTTATAAGTGGAGGAGGGGGCTCTTATGCCTCAACTTCGCCCACAGCACTTTTATTACTTGTAAAGTGCACAAATAAAAGCCATTTTTCTATCTATCTATCTCTTCTGATTTCTCTCACCTCTCCTCTTGTTCATTTTCTTGCTCCGTATTGTACCCTATTTCTTTCTCTAATTCTTACTTTTTATTTCTCTCTTTTTCATGATTTTTCTCACAGTTGCAGTTCCCTATCTTGCCCACGAATCAATAGAATGAAAAATTCGATAATCGATATCTGTACCAAACTCAAATCTAAACCTGACGGTCTTTCAATATCAACTATCGATTCTCTCTAGTCGACTGTTTCGTGGGAAAGATATGGAACTGCAGCCGTTCTCACCTCTATCTTTGATATTTTCTCTTTCTTTTACTCCTTCTCATGCTTTTTCTCCCTTCGTCCTCTTCACCACTTCTATTCTTATTACTCCCTCTTGTTTTTCCCCCAGCTAATAATGACAATGATAATGACAATAATAACTCTTGTTCTTCTCTTTCTTTCTTGTTTGCTACCTTACTTGCAGTGGCTGCCGCATATCCAAAACACAGGCCTGAGTTTTTGAACGTCTAATATCAAAACTGACACTGTGTTTCAATCCAATATATTGTCTTTACCCACTTATATTGGAGATACTAGGGGGATGCATTTCACTTCTAAAAAGAAGCTTCATCAGCCTGATAAAGAGGATGAGAGGTTGATGAAGCTTCTTTTTAGAAGTGAAATGCATCCCTCCAGTATCTCCAAATATAAGTGAGTAAAGACAATATATTAAATTTAAATACAGTGTCAGTTTTGGTATTAGATTGTTCAACAAGTATTTCGTCACGGAAAGCATCACAGATTTTTAACGTCCCTTCAGTTTCTCTTGACTCGAGGGTCTCTTGAAATGTAATGTTTTTATGCATGCTTTTTGAAAATCCTCTTGAGTCAAGAGACTGAAAGAACGTTCATAAAAATATGGGCAAAAATTTATCAAATTCGAATAGTATTAATTTATCACTTGAGAAATATAAACTCAATAAATTGAACAATTGAGAGATTAAAATCGATTTGATATCAAATACAATAGAAATAAAATCTTATCAATATGAATAAAGATATCTTGGTAGATATCTGTAACGAATTATCAAGGTTGTCATAACCACTAAAATAATAAACACTCGAGATACTTCAGTTTCGACAGACACGCCATTGTCAATCTCTATCAAACTTCAACTAAAATACAGAGTAGCTCAAAATACCGTTTTTAGACGAATACTATGGGTTCATAGATTGGGAGTCTCTCATTGGTCGCACTCCACGTTGGAGGCCTGTCATTGGTTGATACTAGATCCGCCCATTATCAACAAGAAATAGCCAACCAATACTGAATAGCTGAAGAATATACTGAATGGAGAAGAAGTAGAGGACACGCGCTTTTCTTAAATTCCATGGATTTAGATAGAGAGGATTTCATAAATTTAGCCTACATATACATTTCTTATTTTACTCTTATTTTATTTTTATTTTAATCAATTTCTAGAAATTATTTTTCTTACCCAGATGTCTCTCATATTTTGGGCCCTGTCTTTCTTCATCTTTGTAAACCCTTTTTGTCTTCCTTATCTGTTTCTCCAGGAATCTGATGTTTTTCTGGTGTAATATTTCAATTTTTCTTGTTTTGTCTCTGAGATCCCGCTCTGTAATGCCAATTCCCTCCATATCCGTCTTAATTACTGTTATCCATCTTGATGTATGTTTAGTGTACCGATTTTATCTACAATCTTTCTTGTTATTCTTGCTTGGGGCATTCTCAGTATATATAAAATAGAAGGAGATTCTCTTCTTTCTCATTGTATCGGTTATTGGTTCCATTTCTTTGTACAGTACTTTGTTGTGAAGTATAGTCCATATTCCATTCCTTTGGTGTTTTTTGTTTATACACGTTCTCAAAATCCTTCTTTCGATCTTCTGGATTCCCTATAATTTTAATTCCTACATATACATTTGATAGCCGTGAGCCGTAGCAGGTATCTGTTAAAACAGATAGAGATAAGCTGAGTTCTCCTGGACACCCTTTGAAAGGGTGACCGATTAGATTGGCAAGCAAAAAATACTCTGTTCTCTGCTGTAAAATCACTTCCCCGTGGTTCGGAACCCACCTAAAATTGTAGGTCCAGCTCATCAATCACCACCATCCAACTCATTACCCACGCACAGGTCTCAGACCTATGTGGGCTTCATCCTAAAAAAATATATATACATTTTAAAATTATAGAAAATTTCTCCATTTTTTCTACGCCATGCTGCAACCCACAGGTTGAGAAACTCAGAAATATCAGGTTTCCAGATAACTGATGATATTACAGTAATATCTGGGATTTTAAAGGGTTCATGTTGAATGAGCGCAATGATTCAAACGAGAGAATACGACCACATTGCACTTGGAGAAGTACGTTACGGAATATGAACCAGCGAAGTGGCGTAGAAAAGCGGAGCGTCTGCCAACAACCAAAACTATTAAAATGCAAATTATTAGACGACCCAAGTCCCACCTCCAGCAACATAGTTTCTGATGACAGTATCTCCCACTGCACTGTGTGCTTTCCTGAAAACTTTACGCCTCCTTCATAGACACAATCTGCTCCACTCTCAAATAACGCAAATATAGTTTTAGTTTTGATGGCGATCGTTCTACAAACATTGAGTAATCTTATGAAAGTATGGAAGATAGCTAGAAATAATATCGTTGAATATGCGCACAAGCTTGAACATTGATTGAGAAATAAATACGGAAGTGATAGCCGTGAGCCGTAGAAGGTATCTGTTCAATCAGTTTCAGATGGCTTTATTTGTGTAAAATTACAATGTACATGAATGATAAAAGTATTATTAATATCAGCAACTCTCAGATCCCAACTCTCAGATAGAGATAAGCTGCGTTCTCCTGGGCACTCTTCGTAAGGGTGAACGATTAGATTGGCCAGAAAAAAGACACTGTTCTCTGCTGTAAAATCACTTCCTGTTGGTTCGGAACCCACCTAAAATTGTAGGTCCAACTCATCAATCGCTACCATCCAACCCATTACCAACGCACAAGTCTCAGACCTATGTGGGCTTCATCCTCAAAAAAAATAAAATATGAATGACTGGAGACAAGCTGGTCAATTTTCAATTTTGGGGTTGCAGGTTTTTCCACTCTTAGCCAAAATGCTTTTGAGTGGCTCACAAATCTGGATATAGAAATTCAAAATGTTCAGTAAATGCATTAGATATATTTCTATATTTACTTTTTATCTCATGACGGAGCTATTTCAATTGGCAAGGATTTAATTTCCATCTTTCAATTATTTTTGACAACACTTCCAAGATGAGTTGAGCTGTTTCATCCCCAAAGCCATACGAATATTATATACAATATGAATCTATTGAATTTTTAAATAATCTCACAATTTGTTCACGGTATTTGAAAATTAGAAATTTAAACATCCAACATTCGAACAACCGTTTAAATTGATGTAAGTATACAAAAATATACAACAGCTAGCTGGCCCGGCGAACTTTATACCGCCCCTCCATCTATAGTAGAATTTTTTATCTAACATAATTTATTTTTAGTGAAACCGATCTAACCAAAGATCTCGATTCTAATATATTTGAAATTTTGTGAAAAGCAGTTTTGGGCAATAGCAAGTTTTAGGAGAGCAAGAAGGGATCACTTGAGAAAAATAATGAGAAGAGATGAGAGGAGGAGCAATTAAATAAATATATAGAAGCAATAGATCATTGTAGGGAAGTCTACAAGAAGCTTCACCTTGAACATGGAAGTCATGCAATAATGTTGAAATAAGAACACGTTCAACTTGAAACTCAACTAAATTGATTTCAACTACACTCAATGTTGAACTGAATCTGAAGCTAACACCAGAGATTGAAAAGCCCTGGCATTATTATAGATTTTATGAAGAGAAGGATTTATCAGAGTTCTCCTGCAGTGTTTCAATATAATATTATAGTACCGGTACGTATTTCCAAATTTAAAAGTGTTAACAATGTATTTTTCTATTTCAGGTGAGTAGAAGATTCAGTTTCAAATACCTAACCGTACTCCTTCCTCTCTTGTGAATGGTAAGTGGCTGAAAGTTCTTCAAATCAAACTTTTATACACTTCTAACTTTAAATAAAATTTAAGAAATGTATCCCCATTAGTAACCAATTTCTACATTGACAAAGTTTTATCAACTCTATCTATAAAGGCTATGGATGGGCGGCTAACACCAATAATGTGAAAGATATACCTACATGGGAGTAGCCAATGACTTCACTGGAGAAAGCCCACAGAAAATGGCGTTCCCCACTTCAAATTTAGAAGTGTAATTCCGTAAACAGAGTGAAAATATCAAGAATTAGAAAAAATGTCATACGCTAAACATAAGAAATAACTCTACTTATGATAACTCTATTAATGATACAGAGTATCATTGTAGCATGCTTAGCCTAATACTTTTTAGTAGTCATCCAAATAATAAGTAATATAAACTTGAAAAAAACACTTTTAAATGGAAACTAACTCACGTTATGGCGTGACGGCCGTTTCGCTCTGTTGTCTAGAGCATCGTCAGACGACCCACAGTACACAACAGAGCGAAACGGCCGTCACGCCATAACGTGAGTTAGTTTCCATTTAAAAGTGTTTTTTTCAAGTTTATATTACATATTAGTGGAAACAAGATGGATCTTCAACATCACAAATAATAAGATTGTAATTTGATGGTTCACTCATGTGCTGTTAATTGCTAGCTTCCGTGTTTGAAAAAATCTTTCTTCGGAATTAAAGGCGATTAGGGAACTCATAAGCGTGAGCCATAGCAGGTATCAGTTCAGTCAGATAAGATATGAACTCCAAGGCCCTCTTTGAAAGGTTGACCGTTCGGATTGGCCATCAAAAAAGACTGTGTTCTCTGCAGTAAAATCACTTCCCGGTGGTTGGGAACGCAACTAAAAAACTGTGAGTCCAACTCATCAATCACTATCATCCAACTCATTACTCACGCACAGGTCTCAGACCTATGTGGGCTTCATCATTCGAAAGAGCATATTCGAAAATTCTATTTAAATCCAAGTAAGTCTGTTCAATTTATTGAGATGTACAACAGTATACGCTGTACAACTTTGTACAACTGTGACGCTGCCTCTAGTGTGTTGAGTCTGGTCAAGGTTCGACCATTGTATTTGTTTTATTTTTATTATTGACACGATCTATCCAGGGATGCCTGGCTCACGATCAAGACATTGGATATTGGATATTCGATAATTATAAATATTCTCAAACCCAGAAACTATAAAGGTCCATTCCAATATTCTGAAACGACTACAATCTTGTATGGTTCATGATATATCATGTTAATATATCATTCAGATTGATAAATCGTGTAATGTATCACATCATAACACACATTTCAAGGCCTATATCAAGTTTGGTACAAAAAATGGATAAAATACAGGTGAATAAACAATCTACCGGTACCTAAGAACTGATTACATTTCAGAGTGATAATGTAATGTGCATATCAGAGTGATCTTGTAATTTCTTGTAATTCTATTATTATTATTATTATTATTATTGAGAAAAATAAGTATTTTCACCTTCAGACATCTGCTTGACAGAAACATGCCAATTCGCAGATTCATGGATATAATCTAGAAATAGAAAAGCCTTCTCACGAAACAGAATAGATTATTTCATCGCATTATTTCATACGTGTTGAATGCTGCAAAGCAGACACTGATTCAGCTATTTTTCATTGCATCCAGTTAAAATGATCTCTACTAGCTTTTCATATAATCAATATACGTTCTCTCAGAATATCATTGTTCATTATCTCAAGGATCTCAGCCAGATCATTGGCGAATGAAGTAATACAGTTACTAAATGAAATCTATCCTCCAGATCATTGGCGAATGAAGTAATACAGTTACTAAATGAAATCTATCCTATTCAGGAAATTTCCGACGAAAACTTTAAACTATTTAGAAAATGTGAATTATATTGATTAATCATCAGTGTAGAATATAATGCTTATCCACTTCCTACCATACTGACAAAGAAAGCAACTGGTACAAAAATCAGAAATCAAAAGCAAATGTACCTCAATATTTAGATTAATCATTCCGTCAGAAAGTCAGAATATAACATTTAGTCTAAATACACCAAAAAAATATTGTGACGGAATGATCCAAACAATGTTATTTTTGTTGATTGGAGTATTGGAGTGTAAAGTTAACACATTTTTAAGATTTTACTACAAACTATCAGTACTATATCTTTAGATTCGAGGAATCAGACTTTCGAACCCAGATTTCTAGAAAGTAAAATAAAATATGGAACATGAAATTAAATAGACATAAAGCTCCCAACTGAAACTAATACAAGATAGAATAAACTGAAAGATGAATACAGTATTTGCATAAATATTATGAAATCTGAACGTTTAGAAGTTAATAAATACAGCAATAAAAAATATCACTCTTTTCAAAGCCTTTTAAAATTAATTCAAATTACCGATTAGTAAACATCTCTAATATCAACGATACTCAGAATCATTGGAAAAGCAGTCTACAGCAAAGAGTTTTCAATTCCTAGATCTTTAGCTCACCTTGTTCCGAATATTACACTCAAGAATCAAGAATGTATAACTGCGATAAACTAACCTGCAATGAATTGATAACGGTGAACTATTATAATATTATGATTATTTTGCTTCTAGTCATGTTCAGAGCTTGAAATATTTTATTAGGCCTAAAACCAATGATATTTGATACATTTACTTACTGTAACAAAAACTTACGCCAAAACAACAACCAAAACTAGCGCGAATGAAGAGGCAACTTAACCTCATTCCAGAGATGATTATTTGCACGTTTAAAAATAAAAAAATAAAAATGATAAATAGATATCAAAAAGGAAATTTGTTGGTTATTTATTATTTAAAGAGCTAGGGTAATCTTAAAATTGAACAACAAATTATTCACTTCTACGGAATTGGCTTGCTATTACAAAAATCATCATTGAACTGTATTCAATTCAATAAAAATAATGAAAATAAATGTGGAATATTGCTTTACAATCCAATTTCATATTTTAAAATTTACTATCTGGTTTTCTCAAATAATTTTTACTATAAATTATTTGATGCAATTATCTGAATTTCCGAAATCAGAGATTACGAAATTTCTCATCGAACATGTTCTTGCAAGTCTCTTCCGTTTTCCTCCTGCACGTTTTTCGGGGTCGCGATGATAGAGCAAGCCTCTGTATTTCGTGAAAATTAACTAGTTTTTGCCGTCGTATGGTGAATATTTCGGTCAGTTCTAGTGAAAATAAGTGAGTTCTGTGTTGTGATACAATTAATTTCAAATAAAAAGTATGTGGTTACTAAAATTATTGAGTGAGTTTACGTTTAGTGAGTTGAAGATTTCTACGTCGCAAAAATGCATCCTCATGGCGACTAAAGGCGTTTGTATCAACATTAAAAGGTGATTATTGATTATTCTCACAAAGTTTAATGTTAAATGAAATCAAATTTTTTATCAAGAGCATTCATGAAACATTCATGAACGTTTATATTCTGCTATTTAGTAATTTAGCATTGGCTTTAAGGATCATGTACGGCAAGCTTAACATTTACTCAACTCACTAAATTAAGAGGGGGATAGCTCATGATGAGTGGAACTGGCATTCACTATTCATACTTGTATGAATGGAATAGTGTTCACGGATATCACCAAATTAATTTCAAATTTATGTATTCAAGGAATTTGTATTTTTTATTCAATTGAATCTAGCCTATAGCTACGTATTTCCAATTTCCAATTTCTCGACCAATGCCCAGGCATTCCTTGATAGATAGCGTCATAAACACATGATGCAAGGACATTATGTGCTCATATTATTGTGATCACATATAAGTAATTGCTTTTAGAACTCAACTTTTAATTCATTGAATATGATACAAGAGATGATGAATGATGAATTTTGCTGTGAAACTTCTTGGTATCCATCTAGATCCCAAATTAGATTGGAAAATACATGTGGATAATGTCTGTACCAAATTGTACAGAGTACAGAGTCACTTATGCTCTGCGTAAATTGAGAAACACTATTCCTTTAGATAGACTGAGAACTGTATTATATAGCCTTGTTTCAGTGTCATATAGAATATGAACTAAGATTGTGGGGTCATTTCCTTCTGTAAAAGATGTACTTCTGTGCCAAAAGCGAGCCATGCTAAGTAAAGGACCCAGAGAATCATGTCGACCACTTTTTATGGAGTTGAAATTATTAACTGTACAAAGTCTGTACATACTAACAGCTTTAATTCATGAGAAGAAAAATATGTTTAACTATAATCAAAGAGGTTCACTTCATAGCTTTAATATTAGATCTCATTGTATTGATTTACCAAGATGTAGACTGAAAAAAACACAGGACCACTGGCTTGTTGGTGGTATAAAGTTATTTAACAAACTGCCTCTCAATGCTCATAGTATTCCTCTGAATGTTTTCGAGAGAAAGTTGCATAGGTGGTTTGAGAGAAACCCTTTCTATTCTATTAGTGAGTTTTTATCTGCAGGCTGTGATATTGACCTAAAAGTTTAAATGAGATTTTTCTAATTTTTTGACTGTGATATAGCTGTTGTAAGTTTGTGTTTTTATTGTTTTTCTGTGATGTTGATGTTTTTGTTGCATAATACCAGAAATAGGCTACTGTGATATGGAAAATTGATAACTGTCTTTGCGCATCAATTCAAATGGGTTACTGAGTCATTGTACTTAGCAACTGGTAGGAATTTCTAAATAGTGAATTTGTTTCTGTTTCTCTTTACCGTGAAATAAGGTGAACCTACCAATTATCGGCCGGTTGAGGATAAGTTGAGCTTTTTGTTCCAATATTCATAAATTATTATAAAATGGACATTATCTAAGGTTATTGAAGTGAATGTCGATGATTTCTTCTCTTATTTTGACCATTTATAACAAATAAAACGTCCAGAAACTTAGATTGATACTTATTTTTCAAGTCATGTCTATAATGATGAACCTTCCCAATATCCTACTATCAGGCACTCGTTAAAAAAATATAAATCTCAAGAAAACGGTTAAATTTCATACATCCCGGGAGATAATTTCTCATCGATTTTCAACTTGTTTTTGGAAACTTGTTTATGTTTTTGGAAAGACAATACCCTACTAATCCACCAAATTATTTTGTGTTAATCAGCAGTTGAATACTGAATGCATCAGGAGCTAATTTTCTAGATTTATTAGAAGTGTGAGTAGCCGATAATTATTGATTTACTTTACCTTTCAATATTTTCTTTCTCGTGAGATTATGTAGAGATGATGTATTAATAGTTTCGGCTCCAGACATTTGATCCTTATTATTAAAATTCATCCAGCATTATGTGAGACAAATTGATTGGTAGTATCCCTCAATTATCTAACAGAGGTTTTTCAAAAATTTTTGATCGTCTTCAACTATCCAATCTCTATGACTAAACCTTTGCTATAGCTCTGTATATATAAGAATATTGTGGTTAAAATGATAATACTGAATAAAACTAAGAGAAACTAAACATTTATTATTAAGTTATAACGCTTCAGGGGTGGATTCAGTAATTTTTAGAGATATTACCTTTTAAAATAGGTCCTCACCCCCACAAATACAGCTTTTCTTTAGTTATGAATGACAATTTCTGGGAATACATCCCTTTTTAGCCGCCCCCATATTTCTTGAATACAAAAACTGATTCTGCTTTGTACATTGTATGTAATACTAGTTGTAGAGTTTGTGAGTATTTTATGTGGATAGCACCAGACAGACACACACTGAGACTTGAAAATTAGTTAATGGTTGACTAGGAGAGCAATACTCACACGCTCTCTTTTCAAGCAATAATGCATGGATAATGCAAGTGTTACCTTGTTTGCAGCAAGATGAAGGGACTCCTGTCGTTTTAAAAGTTCATGTATATTCAAATATTGTAGAATACGCTCTAGTAATTTATTCTTCTCCTCTCCCAGACTGTACCACAAGTGTAGCGGGCTCATCTTTCACACACATACTGTTTCACTCTTTTTTCTATATTTCTTTGTCATTCTTTTTTGTTTTTCTTTCTCCACGCTCACCTCACTCTTGCTCTCATTTGTGTGATAAAAACGGTGTAAAATTATTACAGCAAAACTGCTAGCTTGCGCTACGGAGCAGCGAGCGGCAGTTGGTTGCTAGATTCGAAATTATAAATTCTGTAATATTCGAGTATCTCCCCCCCCCCCCCTACACCCACCCAACTACCCCACCCCTCAGCCATCGCCAGATGGTCGGAAAACGGGAGACTTAATTTATACGTTGCATAAGACTTTCCATAAGAGAGGGGACGCAGGGGATCTTACCCTCCAGCTCTTACGAAGAATTTCCAAAGTAAGGATGTGGCTGTGAGAGCCTTTCTGGTAGCGTAGGCTATTTTTCAAGGGATGGAGTGAGAGAAAATACTTCGGGAGACAATGGGGAGAAAGTTTCCGGAACACAAAGAAGGTTATGGAAGAGTAATATTTTGAGGAAAGCTGTATAGTAGTTCGCTGAAATTTCGTGTTTTAAATTGAAGTGGTGACGCGTTTTCCGTACGAAGTTTGAACCAATAAATACCCACTCACGGATTGCGTTAAAGATGGTTTCTAGTGTATTCTCTAAATTTGTGTCTTAATTCTAAAAATTAGACAAAACTTGAATAATTAGTTGTTTTGTGTTCAAATCTGTTGTTCTGTGTTCTATATATTTGCGTATTTTTTTCTAAACTGGACCAAAGCTTGATTAGTTAGTTGTTCCGGTCTCAAAACTTTTTATAATAACTTGCGAGATACGAACAAAAGAATGGAAATAAATAAAATTCTCTTAAGGTTCAAATTTGAGAGTAATTATTTTACATTATGTAGCCTATACATTTATTTATATAATTTATACATTCATATACTATTTCAAATTGGAAGTAAACATCAAGTTGTTAGCCCAAAACTGTCCCTTTCACTAAACTTCATCTTAATAGTTCATCAATGTGTTTAATGGTCAAGCTTCACATATCGGTCCCACTCATAATTTTGGATAAACTTCATATAATTGATTCAAAGAAAATTAGAAGTAGAAGCCGACCAAAGTTATGCACTTAATATATGCACTTAATAGTTCTAAGAAAGATGAAAATATTGAATTTTGTTGGAAACTTAAAATCAACATAACTGGCAGGAGTGACAAAAAGGCACGTAGGCTATTAGATCTTCAATACTGATAATAAGACTTGGAATTATCACAGCCACATTTATTAAAACAGTGGGATACTAGTTTCGGTTGTTAGACCAATTTCAAGAAATTCTGAGTTTGTGAGTGTTTTTGAGTTTGATAATGGTATAACAACCAAAACTAGTATCTCACTGTTTTCAATAAATGTGGTTGTGACAAATTCAAGTCTTATTATTCATTATGGATATCTCTCACAGTATAACCTTCACCACTACAAAGAAAGTTCAATACTAACATAGAATTATTTTAATTTCTGAAATATTGGCTTGCATGTAGAATGAAACTGCATTTTACTGTCATGATGGAATATGAGGGTTATTTTCAGATGAAAATAATTCAAAGATCAGCCACCGGGACAAAAGTTTATAATAATTATCATTCATTAAGATATTGTTCACACTGCATTGGAGTGGATTTTATAAAATGTTGCTTATCCCAACCACATCTATAGGTCAATGTACCGTTTTGTTGTTAAATTTCACAGTAACTTATGCAGTATACTTATTTGATGAACTGCAACAATTTTCAGTTTACCTACGATTCAAATTGATCATGCTCATCTCTGAATTGCATCATTCATAAAGAAGAGGCTTGTTTTGAGTAATAACTGTGGGGATGCCGGATGTTATGCCAACATTACCAATCATCTTCTTTTCAAAACTCTTGGTTGTTTTCATAATTTCTTTCCTTTGTTGTAGCTATTGTATATTTTTCTTAATTTCCTCCTTTATTCCTTTGCTCCACACAATTCCTCTATTGCTTAAATTCTCACTATAAAGTCTCACTAATCGTTCTCACCAATCCATGTTTCACCATTCCCCTTTTATTTTATATTATTTATTCATTCTTAAAAAACGTTCATTCTCTTCACCATCCAAGAATTAGCATTTCAAACTATTACACTTCCTCTTCCTTATCCATTCCCTGCAAATTATGAAGAGCTATTTCTCCTTCCACAAAACATCACTGTAGAGCTGCGCAGTTATTAATTGCGATTTTGTTAAATGACCATGAAAGAGCATTGAGTTTCCTCTGAATAGTCCGGAAGCTATTTGTTGCTTCAAGAGCCCCAGCTTCCTTGGAATAGTTCATGGCTTAGTTTTTGCTGGTGAAAAAGTTGAATTCTGCTAGAAACTCCAAACAAATCTATTGGAATCTATTCTTCACCCTGACACAGTTTTTTTATTTTATTTTTATTTTTATTTTTTTTAGGATGAAACCCACATACACTGAGAAAAATTTGTCAAGTAGAAATTACCTTTTTTGAAGGTAAAATCATTTTTTGGTGAAAATCTCATTTTAAAGGTGATTACTACTGAATACGGGTGTCTATTACAATTTTATAAAGTACTTTTTACCTTTTAAAATAGAGTAAGACACAAATAATAAAAAGTAATTAGCGAATTTACCATGTAAGGTACTAAACACCACTTGTTTGCGGTAATTCACAATCTTATAATGTAAAAATTACTTTATCAAGGTGAATTGTGCTCATTCAATGTGATTCCTGAAATTACCTTTTATAAAGTGTATTTTTAACAACATTGATATTGCGAATTTCACAATAATATAAAGTAATGCTTACTTTAATCTGCGATAACAGCGTTTAACACTTTCATAATTGTGAAAATCACCTTGCAAAAGGTAAAATCTACAATGTAGTACTTTTTGTAACAGTCTACAGCACATGCGCGTATCACATGACCAGTGCCTGGAATGCACTTCTTTGTTCATTTCATCGAGTATTTAGTTTTGATTCTCAACTAATCAACAATGGCAGATTTCGAAACAAGGAGTTTGTTGGAGAAGTGAGGACTTCTGGAATACACCCACAACTTTATAGGTGAGTTTATCTCGTTGATTATTCAAGATATGTTTAAGTTTGAAAATGAAAAGTTTAAAATTAATTGTTTGGACTTTGAAGTTTGAAGTCAACTTATAAAGTAAGGATTGACTCCATAATATAAAAGGTTAAACTAGGTACTACTATTTATAATAATGGTGGCCCTATACACATTTAGCAACATTTTATTCTTGAATAATATTCTTTCTTCTGATCGTCTGACCCAGAGAAGACTTTACAGTTGTACCATGGATGCGTATTATGACCAAGAAGCGGTCTTATGAATTGGTCCAAACAATCAAATGTCTGTTTTTCAATGACTGTTTGTAATGGCTGCTACTTGTACATCAGACATGCACAAATTCGTCAGAACGGTTTGAGCGATCAAATTAATGAGTTTGAATTTTTTCTACAAACTCTAACGAACTGTATCTAATCTACAGAGCTCTCATGGTAATAAGAGGACATACATTTTTACGAAAACTGTTATAATATAGTAAATAACAAGTTTTTAAAAGATGTTCTTCTGTCTGGGTAAGGGGTTCGGGCCAAATGTTCATCTATTCAGTGCTCTAGAGTTTACTATGCCAAATGTATCTCATCAATTATTAACTTATATCGTCTATGCTCTTGTGTCTTGAAATCTTGAATATAAAGTTTTATAAAAACCTGAATATGACAATGGACAGAGAGAAATTAATTAAAATAACTCAGCCTCTAATGGCTCAGTCAGTTGGGGCGCTTGTCTTTTATTAGATAAGACTCTGGCTGACTGCTTTTCCTTAAGGTCTCGAGTTCGAATCTTGTTGAGACTTGGATGTTTTTACCTTGTCATCATTGAAGCTTAGTAGACAGTGTTGTTGTACTCTATTCATTACCTATTTGAGCATAGACTCAAGTGGGCATCATCCGGCAAAAAATTATAACTTAACTTGAGTCTTGTATTTGTAAATAAATGTTTGTGTGAAGAAAATTAGAAGACTGATATCTTCGTCTATTCCCTTCAGAATGTATGCAAAATTTCAGGTCTCATCCTGAAATACTCAAAAAATATTGTCGGTTGTTCATGCAATTCTTGATAAAGCATAGGCTAGAATATTAAACTCTCCCTTTTGGACTCTATTGGAAAATAAATCGTTGATCATGAGAATTATCAGCATTAATTTAATTAGGGCTCTTTTATATAACTTTCTTGGAAAAAGTTGAAATTTTGCACCCAACTCAGCTTATTAGTAGGTTACTACTAAATCACCCAATTGCATTTTTCAAAGGAAGGTTTCATTCTAGAATGCATCATAGACCGAAAAACCAAAAATGTATATATTTATGTGTTATGAAACAGTTTCAAAATTATACGGTAGGCTGATTATTAAATTGTTTTCAGATTATAAAGTTGGGATTGCTGCTTTGAGGCACTTGGATTTAAAAGATCCACACATCGAATTTCTCATCACTGATTTTGGGCCAAGACTATGCTTTCATGCCCAATTTCAACCTTGGAGGAATACGAATCAGCTGGTCCATCAAACCTCAACATATCGACGGGCAGTGTAAGTTGATTGTTAAAATTCTGTATTGATTTCACCTTTCTTTCTATTCCCACGACTCAGCTTTTAAGCTGCATTTAAACCAGAGTTGACAACAAATTCAATGACAACAATTTATGTTGGGTGCATTAAAATGTCGATCGCTTGACTGAAGGACTTATGAGATTGGGATTCGGACTGATGGAAGGCGTTGATTATCTGCATTATATTTAATATGTCTAAAAGCAGCGCACCAATTTTTAACTTTTAATGTCGACATTTTAATATCCTGAGCCAAATTATAACCCTGAGCGCCACCTTGCAAATATGACATGACATTTGTAGAAAGTTGAAACAGCAAGTTAATAGTTTGGTAGTTTCTTTATTAGTTATTCTGTCAAGTTAGTTCGAAGTTACTGACAATTGAGAAAACTGACAAATTTACTTAAACAGAATTTATTAATTTTGAATTCCTTTAATTGCTATTAGTTTATACTGAAGACTTCCGCAATGGCGGATATTGACAACAGTATTTAATAGCTGATGGAAATCGATGAATGATACTGTACAAAATTACTAGTCACCACCGGGAATCGAACCACGGACCTCCCAATTATTCTGTTTAAGTAAATTTGTCAGTTTGCTCAACTGTCAGTAACTTCGAAATAACTTGTGAGATACGAGCCGATATGGCCAAGTTACAAATGAATGCTGCTGTGCAGAAGGGTCTCCATGGTCTAGTGGTTAAGGCGCCCGACCGGCAATTGGGAGGTCCGTGGTTCGATTCCCGGTGGTGACTAGTATTTTTGTACAGTAGCATTCATCGATTTCCATCAGCTATTAAATACTGTTGTCAATATCCGCCATTGCGGAAGTCTTCAGTATAAACTAATAACAATTAAAGGAATTCGAAATTAATAAATTCTGTTTAAGTTATTCTGTGTTGCTGTTTTTTTTTTTTTAATTTGAAGTCCTACAAAATTTCAGTATAGTTTTAAAATAGTTAAATAAGAAAAAACTAGGAAAAAAATTATTTTTCAGGAGTTAACAATATCATGATCTTGATTCAGGAAACTTTATAAGTGATCCAGATGATCCCAGCGGAAAGGAACTACTCTCATTAAATTTCGAAACAGATTTGGGTCCTATCATCTCCGATCTGTCTTTGACAGATTTAGATTCATCAACTAATTCAGATAGTCTACCGGTATTGGATGATGAAGAATCATCTAGAACACAAGCAAGTAATGGCAACTCTGATCAAGTAATGGCAAGTCTGACAACTTATTAAAATCTCAAACATACATTAAATCCAATAGTTGTACCAGGGGACCGAGTTTTGATGGGTTGGGTGGGGGTGGGGGGGGGTAAGTCTCCCATGAAATAGTTTTTGAACACTCCCCCTAATGAAGACCTTCTTCATTAGAACTAAGTGCTAAAAAAATCAACACTATCTATTGTTTTGCCATGTTGAAAATTTTTTTTAGCCTCGCTCTGTTATTTTTTGCAAAATATTGTTTTTCAGTCAAAAATACTTTGATCAAATACTCATATTTATTTATCAAATAGAAAAAATGTTTCCTACCTGTTCATTGTGATTTAATATTTTATTCCATTAAAAAGCTAAAAATTATTAATTTTGTTGGACAACCTCTTAATTGTTTTTGTTGAGTTATGAACTGTTCATAAATATTTTTATTTAAAAGGCAAGATATTATAGCACATTTGGAAGTTTGTCTGCTATAACTGTGAAAATTAAAAAGTAATAAAAATATAATTATTGCAATATGACTCCTGGAATTAAATTGATGAAGTGAAGATATTACTATTTGTCATTAGGTTGTTTCATGACTTTAATTAAATTAACATAGCTTTCAAATAATTTTCAGCATTTAATGTTGGTTTTTTAATTCTAGGGTACGTCAAGCCTTTTAAAATTACTGCTGCAGACCTTAGAAGGCTAGACAATTTTAAATCGATACAAAACTAATAGAAGATTGGAAAATAGTGACAGAAACAGACTCTGCAGAATGATCATCAACCATTGTAAATTTTTGTACAATGTTGTTCATTTTTTCATTTTATAATATACAAATTTAAAATAACGTGGATACTGGGTTTTTATTTTCCTTCTTTATGAAATGAGAAAGTAATTTGGTATTTGTAATCTTGTCAGATTTTTTATGGATTTAAAATTACCTGCATATAAATTCCTGGATTTCTTGTTCCATGACGAACTGCGTTGTTAATATTAACTTTTCAAGTGAATTAAACGACTTGCAGTTAAATTTTTATTAAAATAAGTAGTATTTCACTTACTTCTGTAGGGTTTTAACAACTCGAAAACGTTCGGCCTACAGAAGTAAGTGAAATACTACTTATTTTAATAAAAATTTGACTGCAAGTCGTTTAATTCACTTGAAAAGTTAATACCTGTATATAATTAATTGATTTATATTTGAAGTAGTATTTTCACTTGATTTCTATTTTTTCATTATGAAGCAGTTTACAAACGAACACTTGAAATTTGGCAAACATAATGTGTATGTAACAAATAACATTTGGTGTGGTTTCGTTGAACGCGGATTCGGACGTGCGTGTTCGCGGGCAGAGCTGCATACACTACAATCGATGCTTTTGGTACAGTTTAGGTATATCAAAAGCATCCATTGCAGTGTATTCAGCTCTGTTCGTGGACACGCATGTCCGAATCCACGTTCAACGAAACCACACATTAAAGTAAAAAGTACTATTTGGAATGTAACAATCACAATCAAGCATACAGGGAAAATCACCTTTCATAGAAGGTAATTTACACATTTCATGTAAAGATAATTTTCACCTTCAATAAAAGGTAATTTTTACAATACATGAAAGGTAGTTTTTACATTTTATGAAAGGTAATATTCCGTATTATAAAATGTAATATACGCATTTTGTACAAGGTAATATTCATATTATGTAAAAGGTAATTTTCACAAACTAAATAGTGAGTTTCACCTTGAGCATGAAAGGTAAATTTCACAATAAATCAAATTACCTTATTTATAAGGTGAAAATCACATTTAAAAGGCTGTCGTCAGTTTTTACACTATAAAAGGTAAGAAACCTATGAAATTAGGGTAATATGCACCTTCTATTTTTCTCAGTGTAGGTCTGAGACCTGTGCGTGGGTAATGAGTTGGATGATGGTGATTTATGAGTTGGACCTACAGTTTTAGGTGGGTTCCGAACCACCGGGAAGTGATTTTCAGCAGAGAACAGTGTCTTTTTTGCTGGCCAATCTAATCGGTCACCGTTACAGCAGTTGATTTATCATTTTTATTATAAGAGTTACTACTCTTTAGACATCCATATTGTCTCATCTGAACATTTTTAAAAGCGATATTCAAACTTATATCTTAGATTTTATTTTGATTGCCCCTCAAATAGCTATTAGCTATTGGGGTAGCTTTGCTCTGTAATAATTGTCTTTTTGTATTGTATTATTTGAATGAATAAATTGAAATTCAAATTTCAGATAAGCTGCGTTCTCGTAGGTCCTGTTTGTAACGGTGACCGATTAAATTGGCCAGCAAAAAAGACACTGTTCTCTGCTGTAAAATCACTTCCCGGTGGTTCGGAACCCACCTAAAACTGTAGGTCCAACTCATCAAGCACCATCATCCAACTCATTACCCACGCACAGGTCTCAGACCTATGTGGACTTCATCCGGCAAAAAAAAATTGATTATCAAAACTATTTGATACTGATTATCATATAATATTTTGATTATTGATAAAAAAAATAAATTGAAAAATCATGAAATCATTTACTAGTTATTAAATACCTGTAAGTTACTCGGTTTTAAATTTGGAGGAGCATCAACATTTTTGTCGACATATTTTTTAGTGAGGTTTTTCAGTGATCCAAATTTCTAGTGTGAACTAATCGCAATGTTTTGGAAAATTTTGTACAGGAAAAATTTGTGAATAGAGCAGTTTTGGACTCTGCCGGTTGGATCTTTCATCCGTTTATATTTCATCTACATTAATAAATAAATAGATACATAACATATTTATACTTGTTTCTAACAAACTAAATAATATTTTCATCTCTTCGAATAGAGTTGAACGATGAATCCGGTAGACAATCAATAACAAAACACAGAATATAGAGAGGAGTAACAATTAAAAAATCTCATCCTGATATAACCAAGTTTAATGTTACATTTTTATTGTGAACTTAACATTTTGCATTCAATTTCAATCGTTTCAGCCTACGTGAGTAAATATTTATTTATTCTCAATTAAAATTGTCTGCTATTCGTTAAATTTACCATGAAACAACGATTTACCACAAACAATTACCATTAATTTTAATAACGCAGATCGTTATGGATCAAGAAATTGAAAAAAATTAATGTATTAATAATAAAGTGATTACTACCATTGATAAAGCCTCTTTTCATTGGTGGGAATGAATATAGTCAGGTTCAAGTAATTTATATGGTAATTTGGATAGATTAGTTTTGCATAGAGCCAATACCAATAGTAGTTTATGCAACGATTTTATTTTGACCCTTATGTTATAAATGTTATAACCCGAGTGTTATAAATATCTCACGAGTGCCTTAATGTCCAAATAAAATCGTTGCATACACTATTTTATCTACGACCACTAGTATACATTTAATTAAAACAATTTAATTTTACCTGTGACTGTCAGAGATACCTAACCTCTCATCTCAAATATGAGAAGTTATAGTAGATTGTTAGGTTAAAGCAGCAGTTTGATCAAATCAGCTGATAGTTTCACAATATTGAATTACGATATTGATTCCATCAAAAATGCTTCTGATTGGTCCAGAACCCGTGTTATAATGAGCTCTTTATGCAACGGGTTTCAAAAAGCATTTCGAAAAGACAGCTGTTTTGGCATCAATTGTGAAACTGTAATGTATAAATTATGATATGGTCGTAGATAAAAATAATTATGAGGAAGATGGGAAAAGTGATAGCATTGTTGTATTTATCCTGGATTTTCAGTAGATGATCCAATGATTGTGAGTGAGTCAATCAGTCAATATAATTTTCCTTCATCACTCAATAAATAGAGGACTGAATGAATACAGAATTGGAAATACAGGATTGAAAAAATCCAGGTATACAATGATCATAATAGCGGTAATGAGGTTATTGTCTGATTAAAATTATTGTTTTCTGTAAATGAAATATCTCATAAAAATTTACACTCGTGAAATTTTCATGATACACCGTTTGAAAGTCTATGAATTTCATAAAAGTCCTCCATCTCCACAAACGATTAAAAAAAAAGTGAATCAATTCCATTATCAATAAATACTAAACAGTTGGAATAGATAGTTTTATGCCTTAATATATATTTATTTTGTTGACCACCGTAATGTAGCTGTTAGATAACCTGAATACCTGGGGTCTATCTCCCAATCTAGGCCTAGTATTTTTGTTTCATCATTCAACTCCATTCCAGCACTAACTTCTGGCTCATGTGATAATAATCAGAAGAAAAATATTTCAATAATATATTCTATTTCTAAAATTCAAAGAAGAATGAATGATTAATGAAATATCTTCCCCCCTCCCCCCAAGACAAGGGAAATCATCATATTTCACCTGTACGTCACCTCACACTTATCCTGCCGATAATTGGCGGGCCGCTTAGCGCAGTTGGTTGGGGCGTCGCAACTTCAGCTTGCTGTCGTTTAAGTGGTCGTGGGTTCGAATCCCGCTCCACCGTCTGGCATCCATGTGTTATCATTCACCTCATTACCCACGCACAAGTCTCGGGCTCATGTGGGCATCATCAGCAATAGAAACAAATTTGAAACATTTTTGGAGAGAACATTTGACGAGTTTGGGGCTTCTAACTTTCGATCATCAAGAATGTAATCCAGCATCGAAGACATTGTAATTACTAAATTATTATTGAAGTTGAGTTGGCAAGCCACAGAAGAAAACTTATCAACTGCTCAATACACTAACCTCTCTCTCACTCTTCAAGAGCTTTCACTATGATTAGGTAAACAAGTACCAGGACAGCTTCTCGAACGAGAGCTTCGAACTGATTCCGCAAGAGGTCCTACTTTATGAAAATTTAGACGATGCTCCAGTAAAGTTAGATGGCGAACAGACAACCAGAGTTGAAGTGGTGAGTGAGGAAACTATGAAATTTAATCAGGACTCGGTGTAAAATTCATTTCCTGGGGTTGAATTAATGAATTATGAATCAAGACGAATCGGCTTGTTCTTTTCTTCAGTTTTCTCCTTTCTTCTCCTTCTGTACCTGCTTCTCCTTTTTCGCTTTTGTATCACGCTTCGGCAAACATCCTTAATTGAAATTAGTTTTGCTCGAATCTCAAGATCATCACTGCTAATGATAAAAGACGTGATTGGTCCAATTTTGACTCTCACTCGTTGTTGATTTTAAGTTAATTATTTATCTATTCAATACAAAACACAATCAAGTAAAGATACAACAGGCACAGCCCACTACTGCTTTCTTTACAAATTTTTAATTAAAATATCCAAATTTTAGGTTATGACCAATTTCAACTGAAAATTTTACTTTGACGTACAATTCCGAATTCTTTACAAAACATGAATATTAATTTAGATGTTCACTTTAAAAACGAAGCTTTAAAACTGTTCAATAGTCCAAAGAACGAGGATATAATAAATTTTAAATTTTGTTCGAGATTTTAGACCCGAAAATGTAGAAGTCAAGTTAATTCAATCTCATGTTCAATATTCAATTGAGCAGAAGTAAAAGTATTGATCTAAAATACAGAAATTTATTAATAATTCAACTCGTAATTGAAAAGAATTCAATTATTGATTGATTCATGAAATTCGTCAGATCAAGAATAATGTCTAAGCATATCTCTTATATTTCTATTATAGTGACGAACTAGAACCAGGTGCAAATTAACTCCCAAGATTTCTGGAAACTTGCCATTTCAAATAAAGGCATAAAGCTATTGAAATTTAGAATTTATGGTTTTTACTTTCTATCTCAGATATTCTTCAAAGCTGCATTTCTCACGAGAGTTCATTGCATAGTTTTAAAGATTTTTTTGTTAAGGTGAGATTTTTACACCCTTGTCATGTTATTCTTAGCTTCTGCTCAGCATGATGAACATTTACCTCAACAGTTAAAGTATATTAATTATTATTATTATTATATAGTATTATCAATAAGTATTATATGGTAATAATAATAATAATAACTGATATTTTTATTACCTTCTTGTATTATCACCATAGTTAATTAACCATCAATCTTATTTGATAAAAAAGTGAAATTATAACTGTAGGTACATTAGATAAATTGTATGGATAATAATAATAATAATAATAATTATTAGAACAAGAGTTCATTAATCATAAATCACATTGACTAAATAGGTGAAGTTGTATTAAGATAATATTAAGTTGTATAATTCATTGATTAGTGATTAATGAATTATAGTGCCACAATTTAAGATAAACTGCAACTTTTTAATAAATAACTCAATTATTTGTCATCTAAAAACTTCGCATGCTTCTACAAATTGTTTTTTGAAATCAGCTTTCCATTTGAAATGCCTTTGTAACAGACGCTTGGTGTCCAATCTGGATCTAGGGGGCATTATCAACGTCCAAGCCAATTTCCGCTTAACTGTAGCAACATTGTACCTGAGTATTCAGTTGCGCAAAGAAAACATTTACATTCTGGTTTGTCCCATGCTCCCGACCAGACCCCCCTTACACACCACTTCCCCCTCCCCTCTCATCCACCTTTGGCCTTCATCTGTGTCGAGAAAACCTCTGTTTGAATATTCAACTCTAATTAAAACGGCGCTGAGTGCTATTCAGAAATTCAGTCTCTTACAGCAGCCTTTCTCTTGTAAAGGGTTTTGATGATAGTCTTTCAGCGATAAGGAGTCATTTTGTTTCATTGCCTCAAGATAATTTCCAGGTGGCTTTTCATTAGCAACAGCTCTTGGTATATCGGCTATTGTACTTCTCATTTGAGTGACACTGAAGTATTATTATATTTTCCTGGTTAATTGGGATGGAATTTGTAAAGGAATCATGATGATAACGTTACTGTATTCTAGGTTTGGGTTGATCGGTTTGTTAAATATATAAATTAGCTGAGAGTTGGTATATTCCCAGCGAATAACATACAATAAAATTCTAAAAAAAATAAGAACAAGAAAATATAATGAGCTCTTACAAAACAAATGAGTATTAAGGCTACATTCTATTGAGATTTTATTGAAGATTTCAGTTTTGTAGCTCTATTCTCCTCACAGCCGTTATCAACTATAATTTTTCAAATAAAATTACATCACATTTTCAACATTAACCTACTTACCGATTCATTGTTACTACTTATTTTATTTTATTCATTTATACAGACAAAATAACAAAAAATGCAAAGATCTGTTTGTTAAACGTTTGACATCAACTTACAGTGTCACAGTAGTATTCATATAAATTTATTACCAAGCATAAAATATACATGGAAAGCAAACTTGAATTGTAAATAAATAAATATATTATACAATATTAAATATACGTAAGCTTGATATTAAAAATAATGCATGAGTAATCGTTTGGAGGAACCCTTTCTAATTTAAGCCCAGTTTTATGTAGAAGTTACACACTTGATAGATACACTGGTATAAGAAAATCGTCAGATTCTCTGGGAGTTTTCCGCTGCTTGTAATTAATGTAAAAAGGACTAGTCACTCCCCATTGACTAACTTGTAAATCAGTTGAGGACTTAATAACTGGTAAAGTGTTACAACTCAAAGCAAAAAAGACACTGTTCTCTGCTGTAAAATCACTTCCCGGTGGTTCGGAACCCACCTAAAACTGTAGGTCCAACTCATCATCATCCAACTCATTACCCACGCACAGGTCTCAGACCTATGTGGGCTTCATCCTAAAAAAAAAAAGTACAGGGAATACAACTCAAAGTACAAAAAAAATAAATAAAAATACAACTGGGATAAAATACATTTTCTTGATTTATTTTCTGACTTCAGGAACCTGAAGTGAAGTACTCATTTATGGGGACTTTTTTAATTTTCTTCGTTTATTTTCTGACTTCAGGAAACTGAAGTGAAGTGTTTATTTATGGGGACTTTTTCAGTTTTTTTTATTTATTTCCTGACTTCAGGAAACTGAAGTGGAGTACTCATTTATGGGGACTTTTTCAATTTTCTTGATTTATTTTATGACTTCAGGAAACTGAAGTGAAGTATTCATTTATCGGGACTTTTTCAGTTTTCTTGATTTATTTTCTGACTCCAGGAAACTGAAGTGAAGTACTCATTTATGGAGACTTTTTCAATTTTCTTGATTTATCCTATGACTTCAGGAATAAAAGTGCTACAATATTCCCCCAGACTTTCATTTGTTTTCTCGAATCGTTACTTGAAGTTTATTAATAAAATATAATGATTTCCGAGTATGTCGTGAGTATCGAACTTGTACTTTCCACGCATCAACACTTCCAAAGTTGAATCCTAAAAAATTCGCGCATAGCTCAGATTTTAAACGAGTTTATGCCTGGATGGCCAAGAAGATTGCGGCCAGCTTTCAGTGGAGGACGTTGGAATCGGCAAAAACTATTCGCTGAATGTAATTCATCCCGCGACACACAGGGAGATTAAATTCCGGCAGGGTGAAGAACACTGTGGGAAAATGGTCTAGGGGGGGGGCTGACATCTAAGGGAGGGGGGTTGGTCGGCTAGGGGGGCCCAAGGGGGGTTGGTCGACTAGGGGTTGTCTTCGCCCTTCTTGGGAGCATCCTTCGACTTTAGCCGCCGAAAATTAAACTCAAAGTTCCTCCCCTTTCCACAAACGTATCCGATTCGGTTATAGTGGTGGCTATATGGGTGGTTTGGGGGGGGGGGGGGCAGAAGTGCAGACCACCATTGTAATTCCAAAGATAGTACTGTATTTCTGCACGCTGTGGGACTTGGGGCTTGATCTCGGCGACCAGATTGCACAGCTCTCTTGACTTGGGTTACTACTGATCAACGCTGGACAATTTCAATAGCCATTTGAATGATGCTAGTATTATGATTATATTGACAATAGTATTATGATTATATTGACAATAGTATTATGATTATATTGACAATAGTACTATGATTATATTGACTATAGTATTATGACTGTATTGACAGTAGTATTATGATGACATGAATAATATCATTTGATAGAAATGATGTATGCAATAGGAATGATGGACATAAATAATTATTTTCTTATCAAGTTGAGCAGGCTCAACTGGACAATTTCTACAATAAATTTGAATCTTAATTGGAAAGTGATTATATAAATAATAATCTTATGATTGCATACATAATGATATCACCGTGATAGAGACGGATGCAACAGGAGTGATAGACACAAATTATTGGAATCTTACCAAGTTGCTTTCGAGTTAAATACATATCCAATACCTGCATTCTACAGAGTTAATATGTTTGAAAATTTTAAAAGGTGGGGGTTGTGGAAGGGATAATCCATTTATTATCCTTCTCGATTTGCAGCTGGGCTCGCTGTTTCATTATATAAATTTTTAGTTTTTTTTTACTTTTCTATAAATTTCCATTTATCATTTTGCAATAGTTTCATTATATTATATTTTCATCAATATTTATCCGTAAATTTTAAATCAATTTCGAATGTCGTAGATGAAACTAGATGTTAAATTTAATGTACTTTATTTTCAAAAATTGGAAAGTTGTATGTATCTAAAGACAGTGT
Organism: Conomelus anceps; assembly: GCA_948455865.1. Taxonomy (NCBI): domain Eukaryota; kingdom Metazoa; phylum Arthropoda; class Insecta; order Hemiptera; family Delphacidae; genus Conomelus; species Conomelus anceps. The sequence continues at coordinate 39,330,687 of OX418225.1, read as the reverse complement.
GTAGAATTTATCAATTTTTAATATTTTTGTTAATAAGCAGCTTGGAAATCTGAATTGTAAACATCTAAGCAACAGAATAATTTATTACTAATACATAATGCATTAATTTTTAGACCTTGAAGAAATCTATGTTGTTTCAAAACAATTTTTTTACCTATTTATATTGGTAGGAGACTCTACAACAAGCTACTGCAGTTTTTAAAGAGTCTTGAAAAAATAGAAACATTTAAAAAACAAATGAAAAAATATTTGGTTGATAAAGCTTTTTATAGTGTACAAGAGTTCCTTACACATCAAAATTAAGCCTCACCTCAACTAACTGATATGGAAATTATGGTAACTAGTGTATAAAATTGTATATTTTTGTTAATCTGACTTGCCTTATACTCCTTAACTGGAGTCTCCAAGACGTAATCTCAAAAAAAATAATAATAATAATGATGATGATAATAATAATAATAATTTGACTTTGTTAGATTGTGCCTATGGCTCATTCACGTAGCCATTTAATCACATTTTATCATTAAAATTCAATAGATACTTCTCGGAGATTTCATCAGTATGAGAATCTCTAGGGATGAGCCACATTGTACAACTGTCTGTGCCATTGTTTCAATTAGAATGCAGTTCACATTATTTCAAACTTTCAATAAAGGAAGAGAATGGAAAGTGCAGGGATGATGCAGTGCACAGTGCCATATGTGAGCTGCAAACGAATGAGTTGCCTCTTGAGAGTTGGCAAGTTTTTCTATTCAATAAATTTCGTAATGAATTGCAAGCGAGTCGATGTTGATTGTTGAACAGACTCATCAACATACCGACATCGCCCCCGGCTGCAATCCCAATTCAGTGCTTTATTCACAATTATTCACAATTTTCCCTGAGGCATAGAAGTTGGACTCATCAGGGCAGTATAGTCCTATAGTGCATGACTGGGGAGTAAAATTAATACTCCACGTCCTGTAGGCAACTATTAGGTGAAGTTGGTTTACTCACTAGTTGAATTAACTAGTAGTTCTATGAACAGTAGGCCTCACGCCCAAGAATAAGAGTGCATGCACAGAGGAACATACTCGATGTACTCTCGAATGATATACGAAAGAATGATATAGTTTATGTTACATACATATGTTTTTTTTTGTAGATTACGTCTTGAAGACTCTAGTTGAGGAGTAAGACAAGTCAGATCAACAATATTATACACTAGATACCATAATTACTATATCAATTAATTGAGGTGAGGCTTAATTTTTATGTGGAAAGAACTCTTGTACACTATAAAAAGCTTTATCAACTAAATATTTTTCCAATTGTTTTTTAAATATTTCTATATTTTCAAGACTCTTTAAAAACTGCGGTAACTTGTTGAAGAATTTCCTACCAATATAACTAGGTTTTTGTTTGAATAAGCTACTATTGTGACTCACCAAGTGATAATCTCCTCGTCTTGTTGTATTATAATCATGTACGTCAAGATTTTGGTTAATATCATTCGTTTTTACATATAAAGTAGCTCCATACACATATAAGCAGGGTACAGTTAGACCAGGTCTCTTGAACAACGGCCTACATGAATCTAATCTATTTACTCTTTCTATACACCTAACCGCTTTCTTTTGGATCTTAAACACCCTATCAAGATTTTGTTTTGATGAATTCCATACTAAGATAGCATACCTAATATGTGACAGTAAGAGCCCATGGTAAGCTGTAAAAAGTAACTTTTTGCCATTAAATCTAGCGAGCTGTCGCAGGACAAATACCCCAGATGAAATTTTACAACATATTTTCTCAATGTATGGAGCCCAGGTCAATTGTCTATCCAACAAAGCTCCTAGAAATGCAATGTTTTCTTCCTGGTCCTATTGCTCCTGTTCACAAACTAAAGGATCATGGTCCTTTTCGTGAGCAGTAATTTGTTTGGCATTTTGATTATCATAGTGTAAAACTTGTCTTGTAAAACTGATTGTTTTAGTTATGAATTATTACATAAAATATTTCAGAATTATGATAATTCTGTAAACTGTCTGGTGCTAAATAAATTTGACTTGATTGGTTTGATAATCATCATCGCAAAACTAAACACAGTCATCAAACCTTATCCTTGATTCAATTCGCATAGTATATTCATTGATCAAGGATAGTAAGAACTTGATGGTTCGTCTATGGTATATTTCATCTATGTTTTTCACAAACGGCCACTCTGTATCACATCAACAAGGCTGTGTTTTCTATTTGCTAGACAGCTGATTGCTCAGTTTAGAATTCAGATGTCTGATGAATGAGTTTATGAAACAATATTAATAAAATTTGTATATCATTTACAATTTACATAGTAACCACTTGTTATTATACTCAATTGAAATGTTATAAATGATTTGTTTCTCTTGAAAAAATATGTTATTCTTATGAATGATAACTTTATTAACTTTTCAAGTGAATTAAACGACTTGCAGTCAAATTTACTTCACTTGAAAAGTTAATATTAACAACGCAGTTCGTCATGGAACAAGAAATCCAGGAAAATATATGAATATGGGGGCTATCTATGAATCTAATTCCAATTGCACATGATGGAGAACCTTATTTAAAAAATCATATGTTCCTATAGAAGAGCCTTAATTTTCCCCTTTTAAATATTCTTTGAATGCATACTAAAAGGAACATTAATGCCAAATTTGAAAGAAATCGGTTCACGCGACCGAATTGGATGACCGGATGGCTAGAATGTCGTACAGATAATTATTGATATGCTATAAATCTTACCACTCACATAGTAAGCGCAGATAAAAAACCTCTGATGAAGTTGGATCTATCTATATTTTTGTTGTTTTCATGAAAGAAGTTATAGAGTTATCTATATAAATAAAATTAGAGTTTTGTCTGAACATTTATCAGAATTATATTTTTTGGTTATTTTTACGTTTTATACATTAAAGAAGCCGAAACAAGTCTTATCTCAATTTCTGTCTGTCTGTCACGGACCCGAAGGCATTTTACGCGGCCTCCTCCTGAAAAACGAGAGCATCGATCGGTATTCAAGTTATTTATCAGTATTTAAAACTTTTTTGACAATGTCTTTAGCTATAAAAAACTAAATTAACTTTTGTTTAACAGAATAATGAACATTTAAAAACCAAGTATTCTGCGATTTTGGATACATTTCTTCTAAGTTTTATTACCACATAACAACAAATCACGTGATTTATCATGATATACCAATCAGCTGTTCTCAAATATTCTCTCTGATAACTATCACTAAATTGTTTACGTTCTAAGTTGTTTACTAAGCTCCTAACAACTTCATGATCAAAACAAAATGTAATTATAAATCTTTTGTTAAATGATATGTATGTCTTATTTCTAAACATAATCCGTACGAAGGACGGGTACAGTAGCTAGTAATTTATATTATAGGAGTTCTATTTATGCATATTCACCTGAGTGACTGCTGTTCTATTATATATACGGTAGGGTGTTTAAGATCCATAAGAAAGCTGTTAGGTGTATAGAAAGAGTAAATAGATTAGATTCATGTAGGCCGTTGTTCAAGAGACTATGTCTCCTAGCTTTACCCTGTTTATAAGTGTATGAAGCTACTTTATATGTTAAAATGGGTGATATCAACCAAAATCTTGACGTATACGATTATAATACAAGAAGCCGAGGAGATTATCGGTTGGTGAGTTACAATAATAGCTTATTCAAAGAAAAACCTAGTTATATTGGTAGGAATCTCTACAACAAGCTACCGCAGTTTTTAAAGAGTCTTGAAAATATAGAAATATTTAAAAAACAATTGAAAAAATATTTAGTTGATAAAGCTTTTAATAGTGTACAAGAGTACCTTCCACATCAAAATTAAGCCTCACCTTAACTGATTGATACAAGTTAGTAATAAATTATGGTAACTGTGTAGTGGATAGTATAATTGATCTGACTTGTCTTATACTCCTTAACAGGAGTCTCCAAAACGTAATCTACAAAAAAAAATATGAGCTAGAATATTTCTCGATGAACTTCAAATAGATAGTGTTCTTTATTGAAAAGTGCAGGTCACATGTTGGACAGCACGCTTCAAGAAGTGAAGAGGTGTAATGCCACAAGCATCCGATGAAACCCGAAAGTTTGAGAGGTTGGTGATAAATTGAAAAAAGAACCACACTCGACGAACTGGATCTCAGATGCCTCCTTTTTTCAAAGTGACACAACAAATCTAATTTATAGCCATTGGGAAGGGGAAGGGGCTTGGAAGTCTCAGTGCAAGCCATTCGTAATTCTTATTCTTGTCACGTTACGGCTTTGAAGATGCAGAAACTTCCTCTCGGTGCCATGCAAATGGACTAACACTGAAAACGGAAAGAATAACACGTATTCTTAGTTACAGTTCTGAAACTGTATTAAATATTAGAAGAATCAGCGTTATCTGCTCTGAATACAAGACGGCTCTTATCTCATTAGTTTGCCTTTGTTCATAACAATGCCAACTGCATGAAAATTTCTCTACTGCTCCTCCAGTATTTGTAATTTTCCTAGAAGTAACAACTGTGCTTCGTCTGGAAGACTGGTAACTGAAATGTGAAATGAAAAAAGAGCTCTGGAATTTAATGTAATTTAGAGTCTTGCATTTTCTTGTTCATAACGATCTGCGTTGTTAAATGTTTGATCTATTGAAAACGATCTGTTGTGAATGAATCATCACAATTCAAAAACGTTTCAGCCTACGTGTGTAAATATGTTAGCTATTCCCAATTAAAATTGACTGCAATTCGTTAAATTTATCATAAAAAGTTAATACTTGAGAAATATTGATGTCGGTGATACAGATTAAAAAATACTGATGAAACGTTTAAAATTATACATAACAAAGTATTGTACTCAATTCATATGTTAACATGTAACTCAATACATGTAAACTCAACTTTTCAAATACACATTTCCGCAAATACACATTTCCGCAAATACACAGATTCACACAAAATTGAGAAAATCCCAAATTATATTTATTTGAATTATCACAATAATTTACCAAGCAAAATGATTATCAATCAAACAAACATGACTGATGCTGACGAAATAAATCACCACTTGAACCTTAAGAAATAAAGACTATCACTTGGAAAAAGCTTTGGCTTTCAGCATGAAAGTTCTTTGTGAATTAATAGTTTTTTCATTTAATTTTTCGTGTCACAAAGAACTTTCATTAATAGTTCTTTCATGAGAATGAATAAATAAAAAACATTAATTAATGAAAATAGTTCACCAACAATAGCTGAATATTTCCGTCATCAATATTCATTAATATGATCGTTGATAAATCCAGTTATACAAAATTTAAATTGTATATAATAAACTTCTATATGGAGAAGCCCTTAAGATAACCAATGCCATGAATTGTGTGATATGCAATTAATTTGTGGTGTAACGGAAACGTTCGTTATGAAAAATTTTAATTTTCCTGATTACATCCTTGTTGTTTTCCAACTTGAGAATAATACGTTAGTTATTTCTTCTTTGTAGTGGCGAAGGTGATATTGTGGAAAGTACAGTATTTGTAATGAATAATAAGATGAAATTGTCACAATGACATTTATTAAAAAATATAGAGATACTAGTTTTGGTTGTTATACCATTATCAATCTCAAACAAACTGAAACTGAAGTATAGAGTAGCTTAATATATACTAGACATGGAGTGATACTATTGGCTAAGCGAGAAAGAGGCTGACCTTCATTGAAGCTTGTGATTGGCTGAAGGCCATAACAAGTCACGCCCCCTGGTGGGAGGAGTAACAAGCATAAGAGTCAAATCAAAAACAGAAAAAAGTGAACATCTAGAAAGCAACACAGAAGAACAATACACAATTAGGCTGGAATTGAATCAATTTAAAATTGAAAAATAGAACAAGAAATTAAAAAAAAATTCTAAATTTCTTGTTGTATTTTTTAATTTTAAATTGATTCAATTTTAGCCTAATTGTTTATTAATCTTCTTTGTTGCGTTATAGATGTTCACGGTTTTCGGTTCTGATTTGATTCTTATTTCTGCTTGTTACTCCTCGCACCAGGAGGCGTGACTTGATATGGCCTTCAGCCAATCACAACCTTCAATGAAGGTCAGCAGCCTCTTTCTCGCTTAGCCAATAGTATCACTCCATGTCTAGTATATATTAAGCCACTCTGTACTTTAGTTTTAGTTTGTTTGAGGTTGATAACGGTATAACAACCGAAACTAGTAACTCACTATTTTTAATAAATGGGGCTGTGACAATTTCGTCTTATTATTCATTATGTTAGTTATTCTTTGCCCCGGATAAAAGTCGCACAAGTACTTGAAGGATTATTTAGAGTTGTATAGAATGGGCTGCAATGACAAAATATACGATAAATGACAATATTGAAAGAATCTAATGTCAAAACTTACACTATATTTCTATTTAAATTATGATTTTTACTCATTTACTGTATTTCTATTTAAATTATAATTTTTACTCACTTATACTGTATAAGTGAGTGAAAATGATAATTTTACAGTGTCAGTTTTGATATTAGATTGATCACCAAGCATTTCGTCAAGGGAAACATTAGGCTACAGGTTGAAAGAATCCTGTAGTTATTGAAGAATATTTTGTATTTTTTGTGTTGCAGCTTTAGGCAACTTTACTCATAACAAATAGAATTGAGTTATTGCTATTTGCTAGTTTTCTCTCCCTTTAATAGTCTACCGTCATGCAAGTCCCCAGGTGCAGTAGTAGTTAGTCCCCTATGTGGTCAACAGCTCATATTTTGTAAAAGCCTTGAAGTCGAAATACATTACCCGTGTTGAACATTTCCAGACTCATTAAAACAATGTTCCGCTTTCAGAGCATCCGAAAGCATTTCTTACCCTTTTGGTAGTCATTTCCAAGATTACATTTAGCTTTGCCTTGCAGTTGGGCTGCATCCATTTCCTGATTTCTGTGCCATAATTCTTCTCGAATCCCCATTCCATTTGCTTCCAAGTTAGTAGTGTTGCATGCTGTTTTTAGCAATACATGCTTTTCGTATTCGCCAGATGGCTTTCTGGCCAGAAGCACGGTACAAGACTGGGCGATAATAATAATTATTGTGTGTAAGCTTCTTGGGTTGGTTCCGCTAAAGTACTGTTTCTTATCGCTCTATATTTCTGACCAGCGATTCTTGTCTGCTTTGCTTCCACCGATCATCATCTTCTCTCTCTCTTTCTGTATCTCGTCAACATTTTTCCTCTGTTCACAATCTCAAAACGAAGAACAGTAAAACTATTTTTGAAAGTTTATCCTTTCTTCGGCATCTGGCCTGCTTCTTCTAATGGTGCCTGTCTTGTTTCAAGTGCTCCGTAACTTTCATGTAGTAAGCCTGCTAGAAATAAGTGCAGATCTCAAAATAGTTCAGCGATTTCTTCATGACAGCTTCCGTATTTTTAGCTGAGTTGCAGATGATATGAGTCATGGCATTTTGAAAAAATGTTGTGTTGCGCAACGTGACTATCAATTTTTTCTTTATTGCGGATGATGCTTGAATTAGTCTGGAGACTTGTGCGTGGGTAATGAGGTGAATAGATGAATGATGAGAATCATCCATGGCTGAAGGAGACTCGAACCCTAGGCTGCAGGAAACTAAGCAAGCCAGAGTTTTATCTTATCACAGCGCTCCAACCAACTGCGCTACCAGAGCCGCCAATTTTATCACACAAGTTTACTTTCCCAATACATTTTGTTGGCTAACGAAAATTGTGGTAATATCAACTTGAATCACTTGGAAATATCTTCTATTAGTATCAAGTTTAGTTCTTTAAGAGGTCATGAATCTTTTCAACCCTTGTTCTATGGATAAGAATACGTTGTGATTCTCTGTAATTTTTTCCATGACGAAATACTTGATGAACAATCTAATATCATAACTGTCACTGTATTTATATTTAAATTATGATTTTTTCTCACTTATAGCCTACTGAAGGATACATTTCAATTTCCCACTTTGCTTTTCTTCAGAAGTGAAATGCATCCCTCCAGTACTTTCTTGCTTCGCTTCTCTTCAGAAGTGAAATGCATCCCTCCAGTATTAGTGAGTAATAATCATCATTTAAATATAAATACAGTACTAGTTTTGATATTAGACGTTGTGATCATCAGAATACAAGGAATACTACTACAATAAATTAAAAAAGCATGGATAATGTAACAGCTCTCAAAAAAAAAAAAAATTATCAACAAAGTAAAGGCAGTGCACTTTTGCAATTTTCTATCAAAACTCATTTTATACCATACAGTAATTGAGATAATAGCAATTTATCAGTAAAGATTTACAAAAGCCTAGTTATATAGGGTTATAATTCTTATACTTCATCCTTAACTTGAGACTCCAAGACGTAATGTACAAAACAAAATCGACGTGAAAGCTATTTTTGCTTCAGTAGGTTGAAATAAAATTTCATATTCTACTAAATTCAGTAATATGTTTGATGTCTGCGACTATTTTCTTGATATGTGAATATTATTGCATGAGGTCTTATGTTGTCTAAATGGAAATACTGTATTTGACAAGATGAGAAGACACAAAACGATCAACCAAAATAATCATTGACTCAATTTGATTTTTGAAAAATATAATGCAATATAATAAAATATTTTAATATTATTTTGTAATATAATGTCTTAATAAAATATCCCTTAAATAGCTTACAGCTAGAGGGATACTGTTGCATTATGTAATGTTCAAATAAATAAATAAAGCGATAGAACAGTAATGGCAACATCGCAATCAAAACTATCATAGAGTACAGAGTTGAATTGGAATTCCACTCAGACATTTTTCAATCATGCACAATATCATTGATAGGAAGGGACAGGTAATGAATCTGGATTTTTCTGGGGGAAGACATAAATTACATGAACTGTGAAAAACTTATCACAGGAAGGGTCTATTGTTAAAGAAAAAACTCTTCACCTTCCATGAGTGATAGAAATACAAGAATCTGTGGGGGTAAAACCACTCCCAATGTACATAACCCTTTAAAGAGAATTATTCATATTACGCGAGATGTAAATTTTGGATGGCTGATTCAAGCAAACGGCGATCAATATTTTTCTTTTTTATAGTTCTTCATCCCTTCTCGGGTCACACCAAGTGAGGTTTTTGCGAGGTTTTACCAAGTTGATAATAGGTGGAATACTTGAAGCCTACTTGAAATTTGAAAAAAAATGCTGATCGGAAATGTCACAGATTTATAATTTTTCCCAACACTCGTTCCCTGCAATCTGAGAGAGAACTCGAACAATGTGAACCTTTTTCTATACAACGTCTCCTGAAGTGCAGATTATTTATGTGCAGATAGCCATGCGCTTGTGCATCAATGCCTTTGTGATTTCAAGTGTCATTGACCATAAAGCCAGAGGTGCGAGCCACACAACATTGAACGAACGCCAGAAATGTGAACTGGAAGGCGTAATTATTTTCCAATAAGATTTAGTGGCCTATAAATGTGCAGCATTCCTGCTCCTGGTCCCCGCAGATAAGGGATAATGGTATCCCAATAGGCTTGAACGGGATTTCACTGAGCTCTTGAGGATTTACTTTCTCTTGTCCTACTTCTCCCTCTCGCACCCTTCCACTCCACCATATGACATCATCCACAAAATCCTTCTTGTCCTGTAAAATACTAACACCTACGACATTTACAGTATACCGATGTGATATACGTTCAATTATACACTACGCCTGTCTTCAATTACAGTCAGAGTTTTATGTACAGCTTTTATTGTTAACCTTACCTTATTTCGGATCAAATACGTGAAATTCTGAATAAATGGTATATTTTATGGCCTATTAAAACTTTATAGAACTGTTATCTGTCCACTAAATAAATATTTATAGGTGAATCGGTTGCTCCTTGATATTTGAAAGAAAATAGTTTTCCAGTAGTGTCTAGTCCTAGAGTTATTGAGTATATAGGCTACTATCATGACCTGGAATGCGGTAAAATTCACATACAATTTTTTTGTGAAAAAAATTTATACAATTTTTTTATGATATTAATTTTTGTTTTTGATATACAAATATATTGATGCTCCTTGTGGCAGACTCTTATGCAGCAGCACGACTACTGACCAAAAACATTAAAAACTACAGGGCTCACCTGGAACTGTTGCTCACACTACTCTAGAACGGGCTCATTTGTCCTTACCTAAACTAGCTTCACGTCTAAACAATAATTGCAATGTTTAATTGTTAGTAGTATAATTGTTAATAGTTTATTATTTATATTTTTTAAGTTAATTGAAATTTTAATTTGTTATTGTTATATTTATCTTTCTTTGTAGTGTTATATTTATATTTTTGTATAGTTTCTGTGTAATAGTGGTGTAATCTGTTAGAATATGAATGAATAAATAGTTTGAACTTCATAAATTGATGAAAAATTAGTCATGGAAAATTCTAAAAACAATACTCAGTTTAGTGTAGATCACAGTTGAATAAATTATGAAATAAAAATTGAAATACAAGAATAAATTATCAATTAGTGGAAGAGATGAGACTTGTAATTTCATAGCAGATTGATTTCAATATGAAAAACCATTAAGAATTGTGATTCAACATCCAGAGGCAACTGAAAATAATTTATAAATTCAAATATGTTTGAAGAAATTATATGAGAAAGCTATTATACGAGGAATTATATGATTCAAAGTAATCTATTAGTGTATTAAAGAAACTCTTTTAATCATATGAAAACATTATTCTTTAAGGTAAACAAATAATTTGCAATACAATGGGTAGGAAAAAAATCCTTGTAGACTAGGTTTGTTTGCACTGAAATTCAATATTTTACGCATGGAAATAATAAAAGCAACAATCTGTAGGGATGAATTTAGGAAAAATAACTTAGAATATTATTGATAAATCAAATAATAGCCCTCCCAAAACTGATGATTTATTTCTTGTTGAGAATTTAGAGAGCACAGCTTGGCTAGAGGAAGTTATGGGTATGGTATAAGGTCTTATGCCAGTGAAAATATCTCTTTTACCAAAAAATTATAAAATTATTCATTCATACTCAATCCAGAGTTTCAGTGTAGTTTGATATTGGTAGTCAATCAAAATTGAATTATCAAGAAGAAATGTATAAACACTGAGATCATGACCATAAATATATTACAATATATCAATAATTTGATGATACTCTGTATTATGTTTCCATCACCAAACACCGTGTTTCGGAGGACACGTTAAGCCGTCGGTCCCGGTTGCATATAAAAAAAGCAGTCGTTAAAAAAAACGGCGAGGTGGAACTACCCGTAAGGGTCTCCCCACCACGAAAAGCCATACGAATTTACTTTATCACCATACATTTCTATCATTAAAAATTATTTAATTCAATGCAATCCATTGAAAAACTTTAACCGATGTTATATGAGCAGACTTGATTTGTTATTATTTGAGGGTGCAAACATACTAGATGAAAAATTAAAACATAGAAATACGGAATTTGAGAAATACATCTAAAATTTTGAAATGCTTTTTAAATACTGTAATTCAAATGCAGAGAGAATAGAAGTAAAATATTATAAATATATTCTTATTCTATACTCTCTGTTCAAATGCTGTGTCTATCCTACAATTAAAACCCCATAAATCTGTTCATATCATTAAACTGTTCTACAGAAAGATAGATAATGATTAATAAGACGAAATTGTCACAACCACATTTATTAAACATATTGGAGTAACATCCGAGACTAGTATCTCTGATATGTTCAATAGATGTGGTTATGACAATTTCGTCTTATCATTTATTATGGAATCTTCCACAATATCACTTTCACCACTACAATGAAAGAGAAAGATAGATCATGATTGATATCTTGTCTAGATCATAATGAATGTTTCTTGAATAATAATTTTAATCATCAAGTTGAACTAGGTCATTATCTCATGTAATACATGGTATGAACTAGAACTTCCAGATCTTTTGGAAATTCTGGACAAGAGTTATAAAACTGGTTGAACATTCATATCTGTCAGCGTTTTTGATATCAATCGTTGTAATATTATATGTTTACAATTAATGACAGATAAATCTGCAAAGCTTTAATCAAACCCTCAAAAAGGCTCTTTTATTTCTGTAGAAACTTATGACAGCTGTCAACCATCTTAAACTTGTGATGTTCATTCCACTGTAGTAACGTTTAGTGATGTCAAATTACGGGATATTCCAGACATCCACTATGACGGTTTCAAAGTCAACATGGATGCTTTGTGTGTTTGAACAGCTTGAGAGGTACAATATCTGCAGCCGACATGTCTAATTTGTTCTTATCAGTGCGCCCAGGAGCTATAAGCCATATGTAATGATCAGTGGATTATAAGATTGCCAAAATTACCTAAAATGAAGATTTGGGTGTAAGAATAATATGACTTTCCTTTATGTATCAAGTAAAGGATCAATAGCATGTTATTTATTTATTTATTCATGTACATGTTATAGGCTATACATTGGTCAGCATTGACAATAGTCATACAAGTTAACCTAATCAACAATACATAAAATAGAATCTAACATTGTGAACACATAAGCTCATTAAACATACAATTCATTAACTAGAGCAGCAAAATCACAGTCAATTTTAAAATAATGGACAACAATTAAACACAATCATGTAATGTTAATATTAGTTGAAAAAAAATAGCCTATGATTGGTATATAAGGTGTATTGTCAAACATGTTAATGCATTTATGAATATAAACAATATTCTTTTTCAATTTCTAGCTCTGATACAGAAGCTATAGATTATTGATAAAGCTGAAATTACACATTAAATCGCTTGTTGCTTTCATTTCTATTGAATATTGTCACTCTTATATTGGTTTGTAATGTTACAAAACTCTTAATGGTTTTTATAGATGACCATTTCAAATCTATGACGTGATTCATATTATCTTCAAAAAAATAGTAACTTATGTACTGATCACTCCGTACTGGCAATCCGTTCAATTAGATAATATTCGCAACAAATTAGCTGTGAAGTCACTCGACTACCACAGAAATTTATTCACAATTAGATATTGTAAGTTGTAAGGTATATATTGTTAACTTTTCAAGTGAATTCAACGACTTGCAGTCAAATTTTTATTAAAATAAGTAGTATTTCACTTACTCTGCAGGCCCTTTACAAGTGAAATACTACTTATTTTAATAAAAATTTGACTGCAAGTCGTTGAATTCACTTGAAAAGTTAATATTAACAACGCAGTTCGTCATGGAACAAGAAATCCAGGAGTATATATTGTACTATATTTTATAAAATATGTTGAGTGACATTGATTATATAAATAATATTTTCGAACTTCAGCTGTGATACAGTAGTTTTATGGTATTAATCTTGATAATCGTTGAATGTTTGTATTGATAAAAAATGTCATTTATTCACACAGTTCACACATACACAGTTCATCTCATAGAAAAAATGATGCCACTAAATAACTAAATTAATTATGGTTTGAAGCTAAAATATAGAATCAAATGCTTTTACATTACTAAATTGAATAAGATTTGAAGCTATAAAAAACAAATCAAAATGCCAACTCACTCAAAGTATTTGTGGAGCTGAGAAATAAAAAATAAATTTTGATTTAAGGTGCTCAGAGAAGCCTTCATGGACATGATAAGCTTATATTAATTGAACAAAAACAAAGAAAAAAATAAAATAGAATAAAATGTGAAACACAATATGCATAATTTATGACATACAAATACTTTGTTTGTACCAATTTTATTGAAGAAGTTATAATATTCACGTTACTCAAGTAGAAATGCATCGCATTTATTGAATTATGCATTTATGCATGTCGTTATGCATTTATTAAGAGAATTTCTATAACTTATTATTTTATAATTCGTGATTTCTTCTTGGACGAATCTGAGCTATTCTGTATAGCTTATAAGAAGTTACTGTTGTATTCATATAACATGGCTGCGTGTAGAAGATGGGAGGACTTGCTAGATCTGAACCCAACTGCTGCCAAGTTGTATGAAAACTACTATGTATTTTTTCCATATAGCAACAGAAATTTGTCAAAAAAGTTTGTATTGTCAATTGATTTTTATTTCTCTCATTTTTTCATTGTACTTTGTTTTTCTGTTGCAGGTGAGTGTGGATTTTGAAAATATAAACTGTTGAACATCGGTAAGCGAGAATGAAATCAATCATAATTATTGTAAAAATAGTAGATTTGATCATGTACCTGATGGGTGCTTGCTATAATTTGGATGAAAAAGTGACTTGAGATTTCTGAAACAATTTCACATCTAAATTCTAGTTAAGCTAGTAGTGGAGGTCTTTATTAATGGATCATTATGATATCTATTTCTAATTTGAAACCTGAATATTCATCTACTAGTTTAAAAGGAACATAGATCCAATTTTCCAGATTTGCTCACCAGTATTATTTTGCTTGTAAGAACGGTGAGAAAATTCTGATCAATTTGTGATATTATTTCGTCATTCAATTCTGTTACCGTGAGCTTCTGTTCATCCTAATATTATGTATATGAAGCATATTCTCCTGTAGCACTGAATATGTGACATAGTCTGTTACATATGTATGTGACATAAATTATGTGTATATATGACATAAACTGTATTGTCAATGTGACTATTAACAGCAACAGAAGCATGAGGTGGTGATTCTTCAGGTGTTAAAATCAAATTTCCTTTTTAAAATTTATAAAACTTGTATAGTTATGGTTCATGAGCATTGTTTTACCCAAAACTTTATTGATTAGATCATGCAGGCGGCGTTGCCACACTTGTCACCTCAATATAGAGATTATAGTGTTTTATGAGAGTGCATAAGTTTCTATTGAACTTGAAACCTGTCTTGCAGTGACTTGCTCTCAGTAAAGTGAACATCATTAAAGTATAACATTGAGACTTAGTATTTGTTGACGAAAAAGAAAAATATATATATTTACTAGTACAACATTGATATGTGGTATGGTACTTTCCTAACTCATTGTTTCTGCCATTAAAATCATTGATACTTCATTTCTCCATTAATCATTACACTTTATTGCCATCTAAGTTATGTCCCTTACATTATGAAAATAAAAACTTTCTTTAGAGAAATTTAATAATATTCAGCAAATCTCCCACATGCTTTTCAAGGTTTGATGTAACAATTTACAAAACCATTTGTTCAGTTTTTATGGTACATTCAACGACTTGCGTTCATTTTTAATTGAGAATAAATGATATTTTTATTCATATGTATTAACTTGCTGTGCATAACTGACCTTTTTAAGTCGCGGCGGACGCGTTTCGAACTATGTCGTTCTTCTTCGGCGCTTGGTTGCAGACTGAGTAGTTTTCTAGTATGTGCGGTCTGGTGGTCGTAGGAAGGTAGTTGGAGGAGTGGATGTGGTGGGGGAAGTAGGTGTGGTGGAGGTGATATTTTTACTCACTTCAGGCCAAACGTTTTCGATTTATGGTGAGACTCGTCTTCAAAGGCATCCATGACTCGAAATTGTTGGCCTGACGTGAGTAAAAATTTCATCTATTATCAATTAAAATTGACTGCACGTTGTTGAATTTGCCGTAAAAAGTTAATATTAACAACGCAGATCGTATGGTACAAGAAATTCAAGCCATTTGTTCTTTACAATTCAAAAGATTATTACGGAACATCACGAAAGTTTAATACAGGAATATTTAAAAACTTGTTGAGAAGTTATAAAACGATAATATCAATTATTGCTTTGCTCTCTGCATTAGGAATAGAAAGTACCACACTATTAAACTGTATTTAATTTGATATATTATAATTATTTGGATGGAAATAATGCTTTTCAATTATAATATTCTGATGTTGTGGTCCATATTCTTTTGTCACCAGATATTCAAACATAAATAATTATTCAAATTAAACTTCACTAGTGTATTCAACACTTACTTGTTTGTATGGCAGCCATTTCGCATTGATGGAATGCATCCTCAGACCCGGCTGGAGGCCTACATAGTCCTACTCTCAGGCCTACTGTGTAGGTTTTAAGCTGTGTCTGAGGAAGCTTTCCAACAATGCTAAATGGTCATCCCACGAATAAGTAATTCTAATATCAAAACTCACACTGTAATTTAATTTAATATATTCTCTTTACTCACTTATATTGGAGATACTGGAGGGATGCATTTCACTTCGTCTTGCTGACGAAGCTTATTTTCAGAAGTGGAATGCATCCCTCCAGTGTCTCCGTTATGAGTGAGTAAAGACAATATATTAAATTGAAATACAGTGTCAGTTTTGATATTAGCTTTTTCATCAAGTATTTCGCCACGGAAAACATCACAGAATAAGTAAGTGTTGAATTTACTAGTAAAGCTTATTTTGAATAATAATTATTTGTTTATAATATTCTATTGTGGTGACAGTTGATGGAACTATGGCATTTCAGGTATGAATTGAAGCTCTCTACGACTCTACCCTGGGGGTTGTAAAATTTACATTCGTGTTAAAGCTTGAAGAGAGCCATCAGAACTCCAATCTGGGTCACTCTGAATTCTTAACTTTCAAATCTGTGATGTTCTTCATGACGAAATACTCGATGAACAATCTAACATCAAACTGAAAATGTATTTCAATTTAATATATTGTCTTTATAATATATCAAATTGAAATACATGGTCAGTTTTGGTATTAGATTGAGTTTAAAACAAAATTTAAATAGAAACACAATTCCTGGATTTCTTGTTCCATGACGAATTCAAAAATTAAAAAAACCACTCCGTTGTTAATGTTAACTTTTTTAGGTGAATTCAATGACTTGCAGTCAATTTTTATTAAGAATGAGTAATATTTTATTTACTTTCTAAGCCAAACTTTCTCGAATCTTGGAGATTCATTTTCAAAATATTACTTATTCTTAATAAAAATTGACTGCAAGTCGTTGAATTCACCTGAAAAGTTAATATTAACAACGCAGTTGTTTTTTTTTTTTAATTTTTGAGTTCGTCGTGGAGCAAGAAATCCAGGAATTGTATTTCTATTTAAATTTTGATTCATACGCAATCTGATACCAAAACTGACCATGTATTTCAATTTGATATATTATAAAGACAATATATTAAATTGAAATACATGGTAAGTTTGATGTTAGATTGTTCATCAAGTATTTCGTCATGGAAAACATCACAGATTTATACTCACTTACACTGGAGGTATGCATTTCGCTTCTAAAGAGATACTTCATCACCCCCTCTAATGAAGCTTCTCTTTAGAATAGAAATGCATCCCTTAAGTACAGGTGAGTAAAAATCATAATTTGAATAGAAATACAGTGTCAGGTTTGATTAGATTGTCTTAACTTAAGCTGAAATTAATAATCTTGCAGAAAATATACCAGTCCTCTCCTCAAACTAAGCTTTGCAGTAGTAGTTTTGTACTAATGTATTCCACAGCATAAGTTTGCCGACTGTTTTGTAGTACAGTATAGAACAAGTCTTAAGAAATTCATTCGTTGTGTTTGTGCTTTGGCAGCCCTGTCACCAACTCCAAACATTGCATGCCGACTTTTAGCATGACGTCTGCCAAGTTTCCAACGCTCAACGATCCCTAATTAAGACAATAACGTTGCTTTAATCGTACTTGTATTCTTGGTCTCAAGATTTTCCAGACTGATCATTCTTATGTCTTGTGTCGTCTGCCATTGTTCATGAAATTTGAAATTCAGTGTCCACTAAAAATTAGCTACTGAACTAAATAAATAATCTGGTTCGATTGAAGTTTTGTTGAGGTATTTGAATGTAAACCAAGAATTTTTTACATATATAAATTTCAGTGAGTCCTATTTTTGATATCATTTCTGTGGAAAAGAGATAATATTTTTAGTAGACCCATTAAGACTCAAGAGAAAATACTGTCGACCGGTTGCACGAAAGTCAATTGAATTTAATCCCCGTAGAATGGCGTCATTCCATGGAGGTTAAACTTAATGGAGGGAATTTAGTTGCACAAAGGACAATTACATTCAATAACGCCGATTAGGCTAACCGGCGTAAAGATATAAACCACCCGATTACCGATGATCAAATCTTACCAATGCCCGATAAGTTACATTTTATTGGTTATGTTTATTGTAACAGAACACTGAACTGTAAACTAGGTTGTAGGTGTTAAAAATCTTTTAAAATGAATAAAATCTGTTAAGAATATAATTGTTGAATTCAAATAATTCACAATTAAATGCTTCTAATTCATATTTTTTCTCAACTTCAGAATCACCTGCTGATCAAATTGCAGTTTTGCGAGATTGTGCACGTTCGTTGAAAAGTAACTAATGAATCTATGTGCAACAGCAATAAACTCGTTACACTCACAAAAGTTAGTTAACTGACATTAAACTCCTTATTTAATTGGCTTTCGTGCAACCAGCCGTGTATCTTTGTAGAGTTTTGTCTCCAACGTTTGCTCCATTCATAGATGCTGCATTGTAAGGCTTTGACGGTGCTCATAGAAATATTTCACTAAATTACCTTAAAAAATTCAATTAAATTCCTATGTGTTCTGATATTATAGTATTTGTATTTGAATAGATTATTTTCAAGTAGTAAGTTATAGAAAAAAGAGCAGTTTTAAAATACTAGACAAATCAACTGTATCATTCACTTGTTCTGAAACATCTCTTAAAAAAAAATTGTTGATGAGTATAATGTCAATATTTAGAACATAATTATTTATTAACTCCGAATTCCTCAAAGTGCTATTAGTCATACTAATGCCCGGTTTCTGAGTTGTTCATTAACTTAATGGACAATTAACTCAATGCTGGAGCAATGGGTTAATGATCCATTAAACTTAATGAACAACTCAGAAACCGGGCATAAGTATTTCCGCAATGGTGGATATTGATAACAGCATTGAATAGCTAATCGAAATCGACAGAAACTACCAAGTCTAGTGGTTAAGACGCCTTACCGGCAATTGGGAGATCCATGGTTCGATTCCCGGCGGTGACTTAATATTTTTGTGAAGTAGCGTTCCAATGCTGTTGCCAATGTCCGTCATTGCGGAAGTTTTCAGTATAGTTAATAGAACTTTGAGAAATTAGAAATTAATAAATGTTGCTCTATCTATTTGTCAGTTTGATAAATTGTCATTTCCTCTGAAACCAACTTCTATGAATACTGTATATTGATTAGGCTTTGTGTTGCAAAAAGGTGTTGTTAGGTTAATTTTATTATTTTACACCGCTTTTCCAAAATTTAACATTTTAAATCAATCTCTCTGCAATGCAGTACTTAAACTGCTGGAATGAATTGCATATTTTATGTTTGATGAACTGGTCAATGATTCTCATCCAATCAGTTGGAAAATGCTTCTATATGTAGTATTTCTTTCAATTAATATTTTTGGATATAAACTTCTCAATATTCAAGTCCTAAACAAAAATTCTCATGATTTCTTAATTATTTTTCAATTCTTATTTGCATAATAGCAATAATTATATCGTATGACTGGCTAGCTCAGATTTAGTGTCAGAGCTATCAAGACGAGCCTGAACAATTTATCCAAAATCTTGACCCATGTTTAACAGATAAATTTAGATCCACTTGGCCTCTGACATCATTCAACGATAGGTAATAGCAATTTAAATTCAACATTGCACATAATCTACAATAAACAAAACTTATGAAATTCTAAATACATTCCAATTTTCAATCACTATAAAGATATGCTGCCAAACAAGAGCATAATTACAACATTCAGGCTATCCCTGTGAAATGTTAGAGATTGGAGTTGAAATTGCAATTAAGTTGGAGTTAATCTTTGATAACTATGAAGTATTGTCTGTCCTGGCTGACTCAGTTCTAGTTTCTATATTATCAGGTCGCACCTGAACAAGTTCAGTGCTTCTAACGTGACTTAACAATAGACAATAGCAATATGCATTCAAGATTGTACATCGCAATCTACAATGAATGAAACTCATGAAATTCTAAATCTATTTCAATTTTT